>VXBZ01001867.1:353359-390239 GCA_013399135.1 Heliornis fulica | reverse complement strand
TTTTTTCTTTTTTTTTTTTTTTTCAGAAGGAGTGTGTTTCTTATCTTTCTTTTAAAACCACTAATTTTCTGTTTAAAAACTGGGACAAAAAAAAAAAAAAAACAGGGAGATCTATTACTGGATTAAACTTCCATTACCCAAAACATTCATCCAGAACTATGCTAGTTATGTAAATAATTACATGCAACACTTGTAACACTCACTAAATGGTACATATTTCTTCATGATATGAGCATTGAATTATTTGTCTTGATATTTATAATATCGCAAGAGAAGTACTCTGACTTGACCATTCAAATCTATTAGTGAAAATAAAAAATAAATAACAATGCAGTGTATTACACAGAACCAAGCTAGAAAAATAACAGTACTTTAAAATGAAGTTGTAGGAGAAAATGATGAATCTTTCTTGAAACAGAGACGTATTTTATAAACAATTCTGACATGTGGACCAGTACTGTAAAAATATTTAGATACCTAAAAATGCAAATAGGCACCATGTATGATTTTTATGTTCACTTTAGACACTTAGCTCCCCCAAATACAAACACAGATGAGTGATTGGCCTTGTCATAATCCATCTGTGAAGAACTGAGAAGTGATAGGAAAAATACGCTCTTTGCTTCTATTATTAAAGAAAGTTTACCATTTTATAGCAAGTAAAGCAATGCAATCAACAGCATTTAGGAACATTGGGACATTTGCTGAACCTACCAAATGACAAATATATTATTACTTGCTCAAATACCTTTGCTGATCCTGACATCTCTACTGCAACTAGCTCAGAAAAATGATAATTGACAAATGCTGTAAAATTATCATTTCATTTGTTTTAAGAGTGCAAAAGTGGAGTTAAGTCAATGGCCTGTAGTGTTGCTATATGCAAAAGAAAGGGAGAAATAAAATCAAAAAGCATTCTGTAAATGCTTGTAGGAATCTCAGCAGGTGAAAAACTTAATGCATGTCACAAATTTGGACTAAGTTGCTATTGATTTTGAAGACAATGCAGAGATGTAAGAAATAAAAGCTTACATGAATCAAGCTTGTGCTGCTTTCAAGTACAGCTGCTTTCCTCATGTCACTTGTTATTGCAATTTGTCAGGGAACAGTTCTTTTCACCTGCAGTTAACTCTAGATTTTTACAAAAGTGAAATTTGGGAAAATGAAGAAAGCTTTTATATTCTGATCCACACTGATATTCACCATACCACAGAAATACATTTAAATCTCATTGATTGTTTCAAAGACCACCTGTTAGAGCTCAGCATATTTATTACTCCAACATACTGAGACCACATGTTTCATAGCTTACTTATAGCCATCTAAAAATCAGCTGCCTAATCCATTTTATACCAGCCTTTCTTTGTCATTGATGGAGAGATTCAGTATTACAAGCAAGTCATTCATCCCCACCAAAGAAAGATATGTAAAGTATGTGAAATTAATAACCCTCTAGATGAGTCTTACTTTTGATTGTAAAGAACAGAGAGCACAAGCAACTACCTTAGACGTGATGCCTAAGGCTTAGATAGAGTTATTT
Source organism: Heliornis fulica (assembly GCA_013399135.1). Classification (NCBI taxonomy): domain Eukaryota; kingdom Metazoa; phylum Chordata; class Aves; order Gruiformes; family Heliornithidae; genus Heliornis; species Heliornis fulica. Next base: position 388,699 of record VXBZ01001867.1, on the reverse strand, counting down.
ATATCAGATATGGTGAACTGATCACTGCCACTTTAACAGCATAGAGACACACACACTGGTGACTTTAGAACAAAAAAAAAAAAAAAAGGTCAAGATTGTGTGAGTAAATCTATGAAACTTCCTTATGTTTATCAGACTAAACATCAAGATAAATTGAAAAGGCCATAGAGTTAAGCACATCATGTTTTTTCTCACTTTGTACAGCTTGTTGGCTTTGTAGTTTATTAAACAGGGATATAAAGACACTCACAGATTGATAGATCTCGACAAGATGACAGACACAGTCAGAAGGATGCACCCACAGGGACCATTTTCAAACTGAAAAAGAAAAAGACTCATTTAATTTTCTTTGTTGTGTACAGTTTTTTTCCCAATCCTAAAGAAATGCAAATAAAAATAAAAGCAGAAACAATTGTTCTTATTTATGCTAAAGTTAATTTGTTGCTATGTTAGAATGTAAGACACATCCATATAGTGTTCAAAATGATGTTTAGAAAACATGATATGAGACTGATTAAGACAGCATGACTGGCAGCTGAACTACAGCTGGTTCAGTACCTTCTTTATACACAGTACCTGGTGAATATTCTGCTGAAGAAATACAATCAAATCTTCATATCTTGTGGCACTATGTAGTATTAGCTGGGAAGAAATATAAGGGAAAAAAATGTGATTGAAACAATGACTCAATTTTATAATCAAAACGTTGAACTAAAGTAGTCAAAACTTTAAATCTGACTGGAGAGATTTGAACAAAAGAATAAAAATGTAATGAAATCTACCTCTTACTGTTGTTACTTTGTATAACATTGTATCTCAGTACTATATTCTGAATTTTTAAAAACTGCTGCTTGTTCTTTTTAAATCGTATGTACAGATGGTTTAATCAAATTTTAAGCATTGTTTATGCAATGAAAACCAATTCCTAGAACAATCATAGAAATACTGCAGCTTTAGAAGACTTAGAATGGGCAAGTAACAAGGAGTTTGTACCTATGTGGTGAAAATCTACAGAAGGAATGTCATCAGAGCATTTCTTATCATACGCAGGGAATACTCTCATGAATATTCCTAGGAAATGTGAAGTTCAGGGGAGCTCACAGTTCTAGGCCCTTACTTCAACATTCCTTGTGTGTTTTTTCCATGTTTAGGTTTTGACAAAACAGAAGGTCTTGCATACACCGTGTGAAGAAAGATCAAGCACCATGGATTACGTAATTTCCATCACATTTTCACTGTGGCTACATCCACAAGACCTTTTTTAAGCAGTCCACAGAGGCAGCATAGTAGTCTTGGACCCTGAAATAGTCACAGTTCAGAACTGACAAATTAAATAATCTACCTTGTCTCTTGTAAAAGCATGTTATAGACAAGGTTTTCTGCTGCATTCACCCTATTTATACAGGTTTTCACTTCCAGTTGTTCCAAAACTGGTTGCAAAAAGTTGTTGAGACATCTATTTCTCTAGAAGGCCAGTTGTATTTCCTTAAATCACTAAGGCCTGGCTTATGGCATCACTGTTTTCAAAGTTGTGAGAGGCATAATAAAAGCATAAGTGGAAAGTATTCTGCCATTTAGAGCTTCTGGAGGGAAAAAAAATTGTGTATAAGACAAGAAGAAAATATAGCTTTTCAATGCTTATGGGCATACTGGTCGACTTGGAAGGCTCATTCATATTTATTGTATATAAATAAAGGTAAGAAGTGTTTATAAGCTAGAAATATAGACAGGACAAAAAGAATTTTAGAGTCCAATTGCCCACAGACATTGAGACAACTCAGAGCCAGACAGACTACAGGATTTTATTTCCTATTAGTTTTGGATAACAACTAAATAATTTGACATGAAAGATTTTAAAACAGTAAGAGAGCAATGGAAATCAGATAAGAAAAGCAAGAAAGAGGGTAGAAGGAGAATGTTACTGTGGGTTACACAGAGCCTTACAGTTTCTAAGATTCCATCTGCCTTGTATTTTCCTATAGGAGTGAACTGTTGTCTTCCTGATGACCTGAAGAGGATGTTCAGACAAAACCAAAGCTTGAGTTAAAAGGAACAAAATGGCACTAAAGAGAAATCAACATGTTACATGAGCTGAATGATGAGCCAAAGATTTTATTTTATTATTTTTAACCATTTTTTATAAAAAGGACATTTTGTACAATAAGTTCAGATTACATATTAAACAAACTTTTATTGATGAAGCATATACTTTAGCTGTGCTGTGCTCTCAGTCTGTTTGAAATTAATTACAAGTTTCTCTATGCAGAAAGAAGATATATACAGATTTAGAGCTGTTAATGACAGTTTTTATTGGAAAACAGTATTAGAGCAATGACATTAAAACAACCAGAACAACCTATGAACAATATAATCACAGAGGAACCATTTTATAAATATAAAAAATGCAAAATGTCATTTGAAACATCTTTGAATTTTCTGCTTCTATTTCAGGTTTGAAGCAGAGCCTCTGTTATCTTTCAGCTATCTTAGATCTAATAAAAGAAATGACCTATTCTCACAAACCCAGCTCACTTAAAAATATCATGTAGGATCCAATCCAGCCAAAGCTAGGAATCTAAAACTTAAATGTCTGTGTAGAACCAGCCTAATTTGTGTAGTATAAACTAAGTAACTAGTAGGCAGCTACAGCAAAAGGAAATTAATGCCAGCCATAACAGAATAGCCTGCAATACTAAATTGTTGGAGTAAAATGCAGCATCTGGAAAAATAACTCTTGGTAAAGGTTTTGGAGGATTCTCAGCCTCAATGAAATGCACAGGATCTTTCACAGCAATTTCAGAGAATCTGACTATTCTCTTCCAGCTACTGGGACAGCAGAAATGACATTTTGCATTTCTCCCTAAGCCATTTTAGACTGCATAAATACATCTTTCAAAACTGTCACTTTATAAACTATGTACATATATATCAGACACAAGTATAGAAGCAGTGCACAACTTAAACTGTATCTCCTACTTACAGTGCCACAATTGCTTTTTCATTGCCTCCTGCACGCCACAGTATGTCTGCAATAGCCATGGTGAGGCATTTGGTCCTGTGAACTTCTGAAGGCTGAAGACAACTGCAGGCCAGAAATGCAAGAAACAGCAAGTACTAAGATGAGTATTGAGAAACTTACATTGAGACACTTACATTAGAAGAGCAAAATGCCCCAACTGCAGTACATGCAGCCATAGCAGGTTTGTAGCTTAAAGAACAAAAGCATTCTTTAGAGGCTATTTAGATGTTATAATCATGTGGCTATGGCAAGCTGTCTCAGAATATTATCATTTAGGCATCAAGTCAGGAAAGTCAATTATCATTTAGGTATTTAGTCAAGAAAGAAGTAGGTTGGATGGCCAACACAAAAAAAAAAAAATCCTGTGGGTTGAACAGGGAGCTAGGATTGTTCCTGAGAACACACACCAGGTATACTGGTTGGGTTGAATCCAACCTTCCTCTGAGGATGTGTCTGAATGAAGTTCCATGAGAGCACTCCCTGTGCATGCAGTGTGAAGGCTTCTCAGCACTGGACTGAACAGGTCATAGGAGGATGGGTGCTGCAGTTCAGCACCTAGTGNTCATTTAGGTATTTAGTCAAGAAACAGGTAGGATGGCCAACTCAAAAAAAAAGTTCAGCACCTAGTTCTCTAAAGAGGGAGATATCACCGATGTTGCCACTGGAATACAAACTTTCTAGAACTTTTCGTTGTGTTAAAGCACGTTAGGTATTTTAGGTATTTCAGAAAATACCTTGGATCTTACTGAGGATAATCAGACCCAGTGAAAAGATCTGTATCTCTAACAGCTACCTCTTTAGATTGCTAGTAAAGCAAACTGGGCACAGGTCTCTTCTGAAATCTGATGAAAAACAGGAATTTAAGGGAAGTTAATTCACCTAGGTCAAGTGTTTACAGCAGTGTGTTGGGTTTGGGAGATCTGGATGAGCTTATGTTGTTCATAATGACAGTTAAACTGCTGTTGTGGGTGCTTAAGTTAAGGAACTGTAAGCTTGTTAGACTATGTCTGTGTTCTGTGACAATAAATCTGAAAAATGAAATGCACAATCTCTACTTGTACACAATTAATCTAAAAGATGGTGTCTGATTTATATGGAACAATTAAAATAAAACTATTATTATCATTAAGAGCAATAGATGAAAATCAAGAGAAGACTAAATTATGATGAACAACAGGAACTAATTATATGCAGATCTATAATCCTATCTTGAAATCTAATCTTGTAAAAGAAATAGTGGATTCTTTTCCAAAATACATACTTATAATTAGTTGTACCAAAAAATAGCTAAATGTACTTTAGGGAACAATACTGTATTGGCAAATAATGGACAAGACAAGCTAAGTAATCTTTAAATCTGTAATAAAATAATTTTAATATTCTATATTAAAAATATTTCATTATATTAAATAATATTTTCAGTTTATAAAGGGCTTCATATTGCATTTCTTCCTTAAGTTTTTATTTCTTAACTCTTGTCAACAAATCTATATCATCATTTTCTTGCTTGCTCTTAAACTTTATCTAAAGTACCAACTGCAATAAACACTGTGCTTGCATTTTTAAAATAAGGTATATCCCAAAGTGGTGACCCAAAACATTATAGTAACTGACCCAAGATTGAAAATAAGGGAAAACTGTCAGATTTAAGGTTAAATCCCAACATTCATAAGCCTGAGGAATTGGAGAACTGATCCATGACCAGGGAAGTACAAAACTAGAATTTTCTTCAGTAGCATCAAGAACGCCAGTCATTGAAATTCAGATATTATCAGTCTTAGAGTGCTACCAGCATGGGAGATGTTGTCAAAACCTATTCCCAGCACTTGAGTAAAAGATCTAATAATTCAACAGACTAAACAAGAAACATCAAAAATTAAACAGACTTTCAAGTTCAATGTCTGTCTTGAATATAATGTTCATTTAGAGAATGTTTCCCTCTCTGAAGGATGTGAGATATGGGAATAATTGGTGAGTTTTCAAGTAAACAAAATATAATCACAACTTTTTTCTTATCTTTGCCTGTGTTCTAATACAGCCACTCAGAAATATAAGGGAAGCACAGCAACAAATATGTGTGTCTGAGAGAGGCAGCGGAGTAGGAGACATGATAATTACTTCTTGAACGTTGAAGAAGCCTGAAGTCAAACACCTACCGTGAAGTGGTTAATAATTTGAAAATTCAGGTTAGAATTAGAAAAGAATACAAATCCTCTCATTTAAAACACTGAGACTTTCCTTTCTTTCTTTCTACCCAAGAGTTTCTGCCCATGGCAAACACATCACAAGAAAAATATGTTTATCTCATGAATAAAACAGTCCATCTTGCTGTTCACCTTTAGGAGCCCGAAGGCTTTTCAGCATTTCTGTGTCTAAAGACAAGGAGCTCAGCGGTTAACCTGAAATTCCTTGGAGACCTTCTGCATACTTCAGCAGCATTTTCCATATACAAAATATGTAAAACCATAATCTTTTAAAACCATGTGGATAATAGGAGTGGAAAAATAGGGGAGTGAATTATTGCCAACTAAACAAGATAGGTTGTAGCTGGCATGAGTCAGGACACATAGTTGAAACAATTAAATCCACTTACTTGGGTACTACATAATTTTATTACATTTATGAGCACTGAATTATGTTGAGAAAGGTAAAGGTTAACTTCTCTTTTTACTAAGGATGACTTAAGACTCAAAGGAATCAAGGAGAAGGAGAAGATGATCCAAGGTTATGCTCCAAGTGGAAACAAATTCAGTTTTCACAACCAAAACAATTATTCAGTGAGTTCTGTGGAGACACCTGGAAATAAAATCTAAATCCATACCCATTTTATTGCATAGAAGTTTCTCAATTTTTAATTTTATGTGGACAAGAGCCTCATTCTGCCTTGAAAAGTCTACACTCATTATAAACTGAATTAGAATAGTGAAGATTTATGTGATAATTTTTGCACTTTTAAAAAGTGGGGTCTGAACAGCAGGCTCAGGACATGAATTACAGACAGATGTCATGTACTGAAAGAACTGAACAGGAGAAAAAACTGCATAGGAAATAAATTGTAGAATTTACATGTATTATAGCCATGTATTATCAGTCTGTGCCTTTAAGTGACTTCACAGAACAATTTTCAAGTGATGAATTCATAGCATTGTGTTTATTTAGCCTTTGTCTTGGGGTCTGTAAGCAATCAGAGCCAATAATAACTAGCAACAGATGGACTAGTAGTAGTAATAGTAAAACTTTCAGGTTTGTATTTAGTCTCTAAGCCTGGTTATCAGCATTTTTAATAGCTTACTGGGTGTTTCATATCAGGACTATCTACCTAGTAGTGCTCCTGTCCCCTTAGGGCCTGGTAAGCCTTCAACTAACTGTCTTCTTCCATCCTGGAACTGAAGGCAAATAATGATGTTCTACAGGTGCCTGTTTCTTTTCAGTATTGATGAAAACAGCCCAAACAATGAGTTTATATTAAGTGTTACTCGGAAAAAAACATACCAAACCAAACCAAACCAAACCAAACCAAAACAAAACAAAACAAAGAAAATTGACAGAGACCCTGTCACTTTCCTATACAGTTCCAAGCAAATGGACATTTAAGGCCAAATTTTAAGGTAATGAACTCCAAGTGAAATTTCAGCATATAAGTTGTTCTTCTGATTAAATTGGGGTCAACCTATGGCCCACAAATAACCAGTAAAATACTGTTACCCCCATTCAACAAAGTACTTATAAAGCACAGGAAAACTTTGTGAAATATCACAAATAAAATGTCCGGTAATAAAGTATGGTTTTTAGATATTATCTTTCAGCATTTCATTGAACAAACTCTGTTCCTTTAACAAAGTTGCAAGAATGTCAATATTACAGAATTCCAAGCAATCAAGGAAAATTGCTTGGAATTCTGTAGCCAAGCAATCTTCCTTGACACTAGCAACACTTAACAATATTCTTTTAAAGTAGGTAGAAAATACAGACACAGAATTTAAATTCAAACTTATTATGAATTTTAATTGTGAAAGAGCAAACACGGTAGCAAAAACAAAAATTAAAATCATACCTATAAATTTAATTTTTTACCCTCCCTGAGATGCTAAGTATCAAAACCTGCTTGAATTTTATAGTCTTTCAAACCTTGATTCCTTTTTCTTCAAACTCATATCTCCATAGGATGTCAAGGATAAATAATTTTCAATGGTTTCAATTCAAACTATTGGGATATTTTAGAGGTTCTTGGATTAATCACAAGCAGGTAGTTATACAAATACAACATCAGCCTACAGTTAACCTACAGTTAAAAAGGAAGTAAGTACAAGTAAATAATTTTCTACTTTCTCAGAGACAGAGACAATAAGTTTAAACACAAAAGGATCTTGAGTGGTTGCAGTAGAGAAAAAAAACTTCTGTATGGAAAATATTTCTGATGTCAACCGCCGACTTACCGAGTGTCTTTATCCCTGTTACTGTCTGCAAAGATAAGCTGTTGTAGGAGACAAGCTTGGACTGCAGCTAGTACTCCACATGGGCCACCCTGAGGGGAATAATAGGACACCCCATGAGCAAAACAATTTGCAGTATTTGAGGCTGGTGAAAACTTTTGTAAACCATGTGCTTCCTCTCAGGCTTGCCATTCTTTCATATCTCTCTTTCCATCCATGACTTTGTAGTGTTGTGGGATATTTTTTTGCAAGCCATTGAAAATCAGTGGAATTAACTGGTATTGTGCTTACCACCTTTTTTTTTTTTTCCTGACAGTGCCTAGATGTCTATAATATCAAATTAAAGCTTTTTTATAAATGTGTTCAGCAATTACACAAACAAATGGAAAACCTCATGATCCCTATTGAGCCAGAGTCTACCTTAACTTCCAGAGCAATCAAATCTGATTTTTCTAAAGGGTGAAAATAAGCCTTTCCCTTTTACCTCTGCTGTGCACTATGTCTCTCCTCAACTTCCCAATTACATCACTAAACAAAGAATTCAGATTTATCTATAAACCTCTGCACCAGACAGCTATCTTACTGGGGAAGAGAAAGAAAATGAAGGAATTTTGAAACTTTCAACTGTTGTAAAATGTTGGAAAAAATCATAATTAACTTTAAATGTTATGGAAAATAGATTTATAGCTGTTTTGAAAGACTGTGGGATAGGGTAGCAATGTATTTCTTTCTCCTTGTTTATGCCCTGCCATCTAGCCCACCTGATCCAACCACATGGCCAAGACTGTTTCCTATGGGTTAATTATATGGCAGAGGCATCTGCACAAGTTGTCCTGATAAGAAATGGTATCTGGTATAACTCTCCTTCCCTTGCCATTCAATTCTCTCCCAGGTGCCTCATGTCATAGTATTTACCCAAGCAGTTTGCTGCCAAGACAGAAAAGCCATCTCTTGTCTGGAACATTAGGGCATGAGCAGAGTGGGCTATGCAGAACACAAGACTAACATCACAAATACTAAAATATCACATACCACATTGGTAGTGCTGCGAAATTACAGCAACTTAACAGAGGATTCAGCATATCAAATCATATCAGCATATTAAATTGCACAGATGCTGTCCCATGTGTCTGTCAGCACACGCTGCTGTTCTCAGAAATGGGCTTGGTTTTAATGTCAGGAAGTCTGGTACTTCAACATAGGTCCACTCTAAACCAACATCCCATATAGGCTGGTGTATCAATGCTACCTATGTCTGCCCAGGTAAACTAAGAAAAACAATGAGGGTATGAAAGCATGGGTAACCCAGTAGCTTTTATGGAGAGCCAAAGTCTGTGCTGTTGTTACTCTCCACAGCAGCAGATTACTCCAGGATCACACTGCTGTCATGTGCTACAGCTGCACCCCTGATCTCCTCTGTAGATCATGATCAGGCTGTGATTAACCAGTGTAGGATCTAACAAACTCCTCTCAAAACCCTGAAGGTGAATGAAAACTGCAGGCAGCACTGCTGTGCTGTTCATACTGATGAGATCATAGAATCATAGAACTATAGATCAAAGTGATTAGTCTAATTCTCAGGTTGTCCTAGTCCAGCATCAAGACTAAGGGAATGGGACCTGCAGATGCATACACTAGGTACAGTATGCAACCTAGAAAACAAAAGTCCTGCAATCAGAAAATAGTTTAGATAGTGATACCTTCCTTTTCATCATTTATCTTACACACACTCTACCTCTCTGTAATTACTTATATAACTAATGAGAGAATTCTCTGAAATATATTAAGGAAAAAAAACAAGGCTTATTTCAATCCATTAGGGAAAGCCTCCCAGTAAAAAAAGAAAAATTAAAAATCATAGGAATCGTGATAAATATGTTCTTTTTGCACCATAGAAACTTTATGTAGGAATCACACATTCTTCAGCTGAAATGAAACTTGCAACTGAGAAGGAATATATTAACTAGCTGAAATAAACATATTAATCAAAAGACTCCGTTTTACCAGTCCTGTTAGGAATTTACAGTAGAGAATTTAATGGTTAGTGTTGCTAGAAGTGATGAGAGATCCCTTCTCTAGCACCAGGGTCTGAAAACACCAAAGTAATGTGGACCAGTGGACATTACTGCCATGGATCCTTTTGGTCTTGAAATTAATAGTTAACAGCTTCTTTCAGATAGCTTTTATTTAAACAATAAGCAGTTTTCTTCTCATATCATTAGCCTAATGAAATATTTAACAAGACAAGGTAAGTTAATTAAACATCTTAATGACATGTTTAATTACCACTGTCCTTGCCTCTCTTCCTCTCCCTTCTGAATAGAGTGTAATGGTCTACTAATCTCTGGCACGATGATTATTTTCTACAGCAGTGCAGAAGCTTGATGAGTGTTTTGTAGAGGAGTCTACTGTTTCCCTAGGCTTTACTAAAGTCCTCAGATCCTTGCTCTGAAGAGACCAGGTGCACAGATAGCATAGATATATGCTCTGTTATTCTTTTACCATCAATACCTTTCAGCACAAGTGGCTTGTCTTCCTCCCTATGAATAAATCCCCATCACACTTTCTGAAAATACACTGCTTCCCTCAGAAATATTCCATCCATCTTAAATCTCATAAAAAGACCTAGTGACATCATCCAGTAGTAGACAGAGAAGTTAAAGAGAAGAGTCTTTAGAAGACTTTTTTTTTTTAACTGCTGAATCACACAGCTTTTGTAAACTCAGTGCAAAAACCAAAATCACTATAAGGAAGTAATTTACAGTACCTTTTTTTGCACAATGCCATATTTTAACTGTGGTATGCTATTAAATGTAAAACTCTGTATTTTCCATTCTTCACTGAAGCAACAAAGACTAGAGCCAAACAAAAGATTTTTTAATTCCTATAAAAAAGAAGAAAGAAAAAAGTTCTCATTTAAAAAGCAAATTCAAAACACAGGTAAATTCTCTTGCAGTAATATGGAGAAAAGTAAGGATGAGTGGGGAAGGGTAATGACTAACTCACTATAACCACCCTTTTCTGATTTAGACATGCCATAAATAAATGAAAAGGAGCAATTTTTTCCTTTTCCTGCAATATTCCTTCCACTCATATTGCTGTGTACTGCTCAGCATAGGGAACTGTACACAGATTGGCTGGGGCACAGTTTCTCATGAAAGCTTTACAGAATATTGCCTTAAATTTAACATCTAGAAGAGCAATGCCTACTCACTGTAGTTGCTAAGCAACTTCAAGAGGGAGCTGTACACAGCATGGAGAGAAGGCAGACTGTTTTGCTGATCAAAGTTGCTGGTATGGGATAAATATTACTCAAAGGTTTGACTGCTGTATGTCAGATGGCCTATTAGCATATGCCACATTCAGATCTTGGTCCCAAACAACTAAAGATCCAGATCACAACTTTTCAGAAATAGCTAAACTGGAGAACTTGTATTCACAGTCATTGCTAAAGTAAAGCTGAGTAAATAAGAGCAGACTGCTCAGTGTTCATACAGTTTCTCAGACCTCTTTGATCTAGAAATGCAATTGAAAGACACTCTCATTAGATTTTTGAGGGTTTTTTTCTCTCTGTCTGAATGGGAAGGAAAATACTAAAAGTACTTAATGGTTCCATATCTGCTAAAAAACAGGAATTTAAGTGAAACAGTGATAGGGGAACAATAAACTTGTTCTGAACTACTGTTGATTTAAAGGACCAGATATTAAGTATGTGAATAAACGACTAGAGTCATTAATTCAATAATACAAGCTTCATTAATTAAAGCTATTATCTGTGCTGCACAGGAGCTGATGCATTCTGGCATGCTCTTCTTGAATTTTTCTGAACTCTGGGCAGGCAACCCTAGATTATGTTTTCACCTGAATACCAAGTAAGGAATATACTCAGAAATTAATACACCACATGTTAAATCAAAAACATGCAACACAGAGAAATCCATTGCAGCTCTGGCTATTTTAACTGAAATAACATTCTCATATATTAATTTATATTTAACATCATAGCCTTACTTTTGCAAGAGAAATATCAATTGCCTTTGATACTACTTGAAGTGGATACAGTGTTGAAAGATGCAGGTTTTTACCAACTTCTCCAGTTGTTTCATCATCTCCAACATCAACTGAAAGAAAAAAAATAAATCATATAAGGTGTTGGATGAAAAAATTGTGACTTCCAGCAGGCTCAGTGCCAGGGGTTCATAAATATGACAATTAACACTTCCTTGTCATCCATCTTTATAAAAATGAAAATATAATTTTAGCCAGAAGGGGTATGTAAAAAATTATGAGCCACTCTTTGAGTACTTCTTAACGACTTCTTTACACAATATTAACAAAGAAATTAAAAGCAAATGCAATTACTCTGAATCAACTAAGAGTTACAGAAGCAGCAACTCATGTTTACTTGGTTATGGCTGCTCTGAAGAATACAATGGCAAAAGCCAAACTGAAATTTGAATAGCTTACCTAATTCCAGGACATCCTTCATCTGGTCTTCTTTACAGCAAGAGGATGTTGGAGACTTCCTATATTAAAATTAATAAAAAATTAATTACTAATTGCTCACTTTTAATGAGAAAAGTTGTTTGTATAAACAAAAAGAAATAAGAAGTATGCCCACACAAAGGTATAAGGGTGGGTGGGTGTGTGTATGTGGAGAGAGAAATAATAAAAGATGCAGGCAAATGAAAAACTCATATTCAGGGGCTTTTACCATGTATACAAAGGAGCTCAGTCTCACTAACATTTTTGTATGAAGAATTAAATGTTGTTAAAGAAGAAACACTTTCAGTAGAAGAAAGCTGAACTTCAGGAGTTCAACAGGATAAGCAGCCAGCACAGAGCAAGATACTGCAATTCATTCAGGATTTCAGTCAATTTTCCTTTCATTTTTGTGATTCCAGTATATGTCAGGTTCTGTAATTTCATATAGAGGGGCAGATTTTATACTCTCCTGAATTTCAAGTGAGGATATTCATGTATACATGATCCTCTGAATTCAAAGTATCAGGACATAAAATAAAACTTACATTAGTCATTAAACTTCTTTAAATACACAAATAATATGTGAAAATAAATATTGAACTGGCTTTTATTTACCAAAATAAAGTTTTAATTATCTAATATGTTGCAGTTGTTCAACTGCTCTTGTAATTTAATTGTATATTATATAAATAGGAGGTTAAAGATTCATATGAACAACTAAATGGACAAAGCACTTGGCTGTGAAGTCAAAACTGAAGTAGAATGTTAAATTTTTGGTGATGAGATGGGCTTATTCTTCCTTTTGAATTCATACCAAAATGACTTCAGAAAAAAAGGAAAGGTTTCAAATAACTGCTGCAAAAAATGGCCTTTTTTTTTTCTTTTTTTCTCCTTTTTTCTGAAAGAGCAATACTGCATCATTGGTCTGTGCTTTGGAAAAAAGGTATTGCACCGACAGTCATTTCAAAAATAGTTTGGAATCATTTCCTCAGCAACATTCTTTGTATGCACGATATTATTATAGCAACAACTGCTGTCATATCACATACTTTCCATTAACTTAATTTCCCTTTTCAGTGTGTGTGAATAAAAACACAATACAGACATATCACGCTCAGGAGTCTTCCAGTTTAAAAGTATTTTGGCACCTCTCTCACTCATAGTCTTTGATACCATAAGAAAAGCAACACTTCTCTTTTTCTCTGTAAATGAGTTAAAGGATTTATGTCTTGAAATGTGAATGGCCACAATTCAGAAAAGATAGAATGTAATGAATCATCCATATTGCCAGCAACTTGGGGTAAAAATAAATAGGATACCCAGCTGGTCTTTGTAAATAAGAGGACTGAGAGCAAACTCTATAGTGGTATAAGTAATATTGAGCTCTCACTGAATATAACAGTACTTTCAATATGATACAGAGTTTAATATAGTTGAATGGGGTTTATTTTAAAATGTAATCAGATCTCCCTTTGCTTTTAGCTCACACTGAATTTCAGCTGAGATTTCTTTCTCCTTGTTACTTGCTAGCATTTTCATCTCTTGTGGTCAGGTAAAGGGTCTCAGGGACAATGAATTTGCCAATAAAATGTTTTTCAGCCAAGCACTCGTGCCACTTAACTGCACTTAAACATAACCACAATACACAGTTTTGTTTTGCCTAAGATCACATGCTATTGTCTCTTGTTTCCTAGAGAATGTGTTTTTTCCAGGGTCAACCCATTTCAATCTGGTTTCACAAAAAACAGAGTTCTTAACACTTAAACAGTTCAGGTTACAGGAACCTATCTGGCCTCATTTGCTGCTTCAGAAGGGCTTGGGTCTCCTACAGGTACCATACCATATCTCCAAACATCATTAGGGGTCTTGGATACCTTAGTGTCTCAAATAGCACTCCATGCCTATGTTTAAGCATGTAGATCACACCCTACATCAAATTAACACCCTCGATTCATTGTTGTCTCAAACCCTTCTTCTCAGCAGCATTTCATCTGAAAAGATTTATGAGTGAAAATAAAGTCAACTATGGTATAATTCATATACAGCTCACCTGGCACCAATTTTTTATAATAATATTGCTTTCTGGAAAGTCTGAAAGATTTTAGTTCTACACCCATTCCAGGAAGAACCAAGCACGGGATGCAAAGTACTTTGAATTCTCAAGGTACAAGGAAATTCCCACCAAGCTGTGGAAAGTGCTGACATCAGAGATTGATGTCTTCTGGTTAAGTGGGGTATTTTTGCAGGTGTAGGTTCACTCCTTAAGGGGAACTTGTGTTTCTCTAAACACTGTCAGGACACTTATTGCAATTTCCATTTCAGCAGATGGTTACTGTTCCAGGAAAATTTATTGTACACGTAAACCCATACAGTTGGAATACTTAGGAAGGGGGAAGTCATCCTTCATGGCAAAAAAAAATGGGACAGGAAGAAAATATGCTTCATTATAAATATACTATACAGTACTTTCTCTAAATATTTGAACATTCCTGTCCAATCTTCATGCATGGCAGAAAACTGAATTTACACAGAATAGCTGAACTCACGGAGAAAGCACTTCTCAGCACAATAATGCAGGCACATTCCACTATTTCCTGTTTATATTACCATACGCAACAGGTCAAATAAACAAAGGGGTTTAAAAAATAAACACTGATCATCAGTGGCTTTAAGATGACTGTTGGTAAAGCTTATTTTCACTGCCCAATTCCAACAGTTTTTCTCCTGGACTTTTATCTTTTCTGCATAATAATTTAACATCAGTGGATGCCTGAAAGTCTCCATGCAGTCCTCCAACCTTGTGTTGTTATGCCATATTCAGAGAGATATGACATTCTTGGTATAGTGAGTAAGAGCTGGAGTGTAGATAAGAAAAAAAAAATTCAACTCTGTTGCTATTTGCAGAAGGGTAAACACAGCCTTTATGTACAATTCAGATCGCCACTATATAAAACCAGAAATATTAAAAGCAGTTGTAAAGATGCAAAGGAAATTATAAATACCAGGCAATATATTTCTGTGAGAAAAAAAGACCTTCTCAAGAAGATATAGTATCAATTGTGCTATGCTTGGAAGTCTGGTTGAAAAAGGTAATGGAGCCCATACACTTAATTTCTCCAAACTTCCTTTTCAGTTAAGCATTGCATCTGTTTTTACTGGCACATTAGTGATATGAAAAATTCACGAACAGATGGCTCATTGACAGGTATAGAAAAGGTAAATTAAAAAACAACTCTCATGGAAAGGGTCATTTCTAATAAGCTCACACACAAATCTGTTTGTGTCCTACTGACTTTTAATAATTGTATTGACAGTTCAGGAGAAAGCTACATCTTTTCTGGGAAGGTTTCTGTGCAAATCCATCTGATGATAATGACAGGTTAAGCTACTGGATGGTTTGATCTGCATGATGAGTAGGGCTCACCTGAACAGAATGCTCTCTCATAGGTGCTGAATTAATATTTATCTCCAGCTATTAAAACAGACTTACTATAGTAGAAGTATAGCTTATTTATTCACATTGTACTCTGTCAAAAAGTTTTCACTGCAATATCCCCACACTGGAATTTTCAAAGATCACGGTACCACTCGTGTGAAGTGATCATTCCTTTCAGCAACTTAAATTTGCTGCCAGCAAAATAAACAAGTATCAGTAAAATAAAACAGGGAGTTACATATCCATTAAATAAATATGCTTACAAGACACCATCTAAGAGACACCACATAAAGCATTGAGAAGGATTCCCAAACTTCAACACTCTATAAATCATATCAGTGAAGGTGAAAAAACCTCACTCCATCCTGCTTGTCAAACATAAAGTACCCATTCTGTACAGTTTCATCCTTCAACTTTTAGGACATTTATTTTTAAGGTCATGGAATTTTCATGGCCTTACATTTCCTGTTAGAAACTTCCAATTTTTAACAATCCAAATCACTGCAACCTGACAGATTTTAGCAAAATAAATTATCTTCCTGGAAGATAATATCAGGTCTTAAATTTGAAGAAGACAAAAGCTTATCCTGAGGAGCGGGGTAGTTCTCTTATTTCGTTATAAACAAAGGTGAAGAGAAATAACAGCCTATTGGTGAGCATATGTACTGCAGAGAGAACTTACCTCCTGGTAAAGTAATCTTAGGGGTCAAAAATTCCTAGTCTTACCCACAGACAACTGATTTGTTTTAAGGAGCAGGTAACTGTTATGCTTTTTACTACTTTGCTTCCCCCAATACTTGTATGTAGGCAAAGATAAAAGATGTGAAGCTCTACCAGCAGAATCAAATGTATACTCTCCTTGCTTTACATTTGAGAAAATCTGGAGTTCCTCTAAGTTTGCATAAAGAAGGCAAATTCTGAATTTACTGAATGTATTTTAGGTAATGAGCTGGACATTTCCAGTTTTATATCCTTTCCAAAAATAAAGAAATGATACAGAAGCCATTTGCCATTTCCAGTAATTGCAAAGTGCTTCTTCCTATGGAGTGCTGGAAAAATACTAAAAGGGCAAATGGCAGCACACACAGATGTTATGTCAAAGGCTCTGATGCCATAAATCCATTGGCACCAAACAAAAGTCACAATAGTTGCTTTTATTTTAGATTTTTTTTCCTGTCCAAGCATTATGTTATAAAAGTTGTTATGCAACTCCAGATACTTGAAGGTTTTCTCTACTGACTAATTTGGCAACTACAATCTCTCTCTTTTTGTATATGAGCTTGTTAAGTCCATATTCCCCAAAGATGTCCCTGTTTTGTTTGACAGCCATTCTTCTGTATGCCAATTGCAAGCATCAAATACTTATTCCCCATCTGGCAGCTGAGCACACTCTGGGAGGGTTTGGTTACTCTCTCAGGGAAGGTGCCAATTCACTATTCTTATTGTGCTTCCTGCCTACAAAGCCTCACTGAAGCACTGACGAAAGCTTGAGATGACGCCACGGGCTTCTTCATGTGGCTTAAGGACAATGGCTGGTGCTACACACAGATCACAAACAGACAAAGATGGAAGGAAACATGCAAAGGTAATTTACTATTGGGCTACTCCCACTCTGCATTCCTTTCCGTCCTTTTATCTGAAATGTTGCACTCTGACTAAACTCCTGTTTCCTAGAAATGCCACCATTGCCCAATACATCCTCTTCCTCTCATAGTGGGAAAAAATTAATGAATTCCTCAGACATTGCTCATACACACTGTGTGTCACTGAGTACGCTGGCATATAGTAAAAACAGTTTGTGTTTTCTGAGTGATTTTAAACAGGCTCTAGTTTATACCACTACGGCCATCTGAGCTCAGATGTCAGTTCACATAACAGGCTATCAAGGAGGTAAGAATTTGAGGAACTGCTGAACATCTCACTGGATGAAAACTGTATTACTTACCAAAATGATAGATATTAATTTAGACACACTGATCTCATCTGACACACCGATCTCATCTGACACACCGATTTTGTACACTACACTGAAATATTACAGCCTACTTGGCAAACAATATAGAACTCACTATTCCTAGAAAACCTATTTTTACACCAAAATGCATAGTAGAAAAGAAAATCATAACTGTTGGGTAAATAATGTAAATTGTATAACTTCGCTGGAACTATTTTTCCTTTGAGTTGGAAATTCAATTTTATTTTAAATATACAAATAAAACTGGGTTGTTGATTTGTATTCTTTATTAAATCTGACTTTCCTGTATTAACCTTCATTAGGCACTGTATTTTGTGTCTCAGTGATAATCTATATTCAAAAGAAGGTGGCTGCTTCAGCTGTCTTATTTCTGTCACTGGTTCAGAATCACATAATACCTGAGGTTGGAAGAGATGGACCTCTGGAGCTCACCTGGTCCAAGCCTCTGCTAAGAGCAAGTTCAACCACAGCAAGTTGCTCAAGGCCATGTCTAGTCATGTTTTGAGTATCTCCATGAATGGAGACACCACAGACTCCCTAAGAGACCTGTTCCAGCATTTCCACCCTCACAGGAAAAAAATTCTTTGATCACCTGTGTCAGGAAGTTATTCCCAGTGTAATCCAGAATCCTCCTGGATTTCTTGTGTTCTGCTTTGTGGCTTATGCTGACAGAGGAAACATCAAATCCTGCTCCTGACTTGCTCAGTAACTCATGGCCAACATACTCTGCCAATGTTCTAATGTAAATCGGTGCAGCTTGTGGCCAGACATGATGCAGGATAAAAACACATGAGAGGATCTTGGCAGTTTTAGGCATCCAACCACACATAACTGACAGCTACTGGCTTGCTCTTCACACAGAAAAAGAAAATTCATTTATTCCTGTCAGTAACAAACAGCCTGAATAGTAATCTTCTAAGGACAATAACACTTTCAAAATATTATTTTGAAAAACTCAGATATCTAAAAGAACACAAAAAGCCCTGCATATATTTTTAAAGGGCTTAAAGGATTTCTTTACAGATAATTAATATTTTGTTTTCCTGGGAGGATCTCCTAGCTCAATAAAGTGAATTTTCAGGGAGTTGGAGCATATGAAAGGGAAAAGGCAAGAATTTTCAGTAACAAAATGGGTTCACCTGTACTGGTCTCCATTCAGGATTCCAAGAACCATAAGCAGTTCAGAAAAGCAGAGCTAAGTCATTCACTCCTTGACAGTAGAAATGCATGGAGTTAAAGGGAGGGACCTTTCCTATAGGAACACATACTTCCTTACCACAGAAGATTAGACTAACTTCATTATTATACTATAAAGGCCATTTTGAAGGAAAACAGCCTACAACACTGAAGAGACATTTTGCATTCAGAGTGCTTGAAACTGAAAGAAGGTATATACCTGTGATAAACTGCACTGAAAAATGTGTTAATGTGATTTTTATGCTGCTGAGAATCATGTCATGAGCAGCAGGGAATTGTTCTTTCCCTGTATTAGTGACAGTGCAGAAACTTAGAGCAGTCCTTAAATACATAGAAGAAATACTAAACAAACCAATAAAACATAACAGAAAAACAACTCTGAAATTTCTGAGCAGGATAGATAAAAATACAAGCAGACAATACAAGCTTTAAAGAAAAAATGTCAAAAGAAACATGAAAAATCTTTAGAAGTATTTCAACAGAAGCAAGTACGTAGCAAGGAACAGAAAGATTGGTCAAAAAATAATCTTCAGCTATGCATAACAGAGCAGAAAAAAAGCAAAGGCAAGGTGAATATAAGGCAAAAATTCCTCCTACTAAGGGCTGCTAGCCACTGGAATACATTCTCAGGGGAGAGGTGTGACTTGAGTCATTTAAGACTGGACTAGACAAAACCCTGGAAAAAGTGTTACAGCAAATTTATATATATAGTAATGAATAATCTGCCATAGAAACAAATGACCTTAAAAAGTCCTTTCCATCTGTAATTTCTAAGATTCTGTGAAATATGAGCAATGTTCCACTAAGGAACTTGGTATCTATGGTAATTCACTAACTCCACCCTATGTGTGCTAGAATGCTGAGCACTGCTAGAAAAAGGCTTACTACCAGATAAAAATGAGTGATATTTTGAGAACCAATAAAGAGTGCCCAGCTACTGCAAACTCATTTGAGAACTATAGCAGGAAGAGAAATTTTGGCTCTGAACTCACTGGCATTTGCTTTCCTGGTGGTAGAGATGAAGTGCACCAGAGATGGTGAGATTTATTTGGAAAAGGGATCTGAAGCCAAGCTACACAGTCGTAAACCAGACCCTGCAGTCTGAAATATCCATCTGTACTGGCAGACTTCTGAAAGGAAACCACTTCCTCACATTCAGTTTGCAGCCAAGACTGATGGCAAGGCAAAGGAGAGTATGGCAGATGCAATTAGAAGAACCGGATAAGTAGTGTCATTGTTCACAATGAAAGGGTGAGTGGAGAATCAGTTATCTTGACACTGACACTCCTGACACTGTATCATAGATCTCTTGCCTTTGGGCAATGGGATCCACTGCTGTATCCTTTTGCTCATTAAAGGCAGGAGGAAATTTTTGTTCTGATGTAACGTTATTCCCATCTCTTTTTGCTGTTCTGATAGCCATACTCTTTTAGTCTCTCACAAACTGGCAACATATCCTTAACTTCATGTCCTGGTAGCTAAATCCTTTTCTTCCCTTGGGTCTTCATTTCCAGTTTTGCTTTGTTCATATATTGCTCTGATTCTAGTTTCTATGCTATATTTCTTAGAACTATGGCAGGTGGTCGTTGTCTTTATACATGAAAATGAGAAGTTCAAACATCACTATATTTTCTTCTTATCGATGAGTAGTGAAACATATCTTCCCATCTCATTATTATCACTACACTGCAGAACTGCCTAGTCAGAACACAGATTTACTCATTTTAAAACTATTTTACATCACTACCACAATTTACACTAAGGGACATGGAAAATTAGAAGATCACTTCAACATCAGAGGCTGCATAAGCAACAAGTGTAGTATGTCTCAGTAGCAGAACAAAGGAACTGTTTCTCAACTGTTGTGAAGTGGTTTTGCTTGCCTTTCCCCAATTTTGTTTGCCTTTCCCCAATTTTGTTTGCCTTTCCCCAATTTTGTTTGCTCAAGCCATGAAACATGGGGAAATCTTGACCTTCTGTAACTACTCACCTTTCCCAAATTACTCCATGATTATTCTCCATGGATTTTCTGGAAGTGCAATAGAAAGTTCACTTCAGTACTGATCGTCACGATGGGATCAAGTGTACCCTGATGAAGTTTGCTGATGATGTGGCAAAGTGGACACTGTGAGAGAGCCACTCTGCAGGAAGATATGGATAGGCTAGAAGAGTGAGTTAACAAGAACCTTCTGAGATCAAGAAGGACATGTTTAAGGTCTTGCACCTGGGAAAATATAATCCAAGAGTGCAGCACAGACTAGAATTGACCTGGTTAGAGAGGAGCTCTGTGGAGAGAGACCTTGAGGTTCTGATGGACAAGCTCAATATGAGCAAATAGTGTAGCAGCAAAGAAATCCAACAGGATGCTGGGTTGCAACAACGAAGGCATCACCAACCAGCAGAGATAAAGAAGTCACTATCCCACCCTACTCAGCACATGTCAGGCCACACCTGGAACATTGCATTCAGTTTTGGTCCCCACCATGAAAAAAAGATGTGGACAGGCTGGAGGATCCAGAGAAGGAGAACAAAGATGATCAAAGCACTGGGAAGCCTGTCATGTGAGAAAAGGCTGAGAGCGCCAGGTTTGTTCAGCCTGGAAAAAAGAAGGCCTAAATGACCCCTTATCACCATGTTAACAGGTGGCTACACAGAAGATAGAGTGTCCCTTTTTACAAGGAGTCATATGGAAAAGAAGATGGGTAATGAGAGCAGGTTACTTCTGAGGAGATTCCAATTGGATACTGTAGGATTATTTTTTTTCACAATGAGCGCAATCAGACAGAGAAATGGTAGATTCCCTGACACTGGACACTTTTAAGACTCAGCTGGACAGAGTGCTGGGCCATCTTGTCTAGATCACACTTATGTCTAGTTGGAGCTTTTGCCAAGATTTCCTTCCAACCTGGTATTCTATGACTCTATGAACTGAGAAATTCATTAGTTGCTGTATGCTGAGGATACATGAGGATTTGCTGCCACCTATATACATATTGCTTTTCTTATTGATAAACTAAAATTAAAAGAATTCTAAAAAGAAAAAAAAAAGAGGCATAGATTGTATTCATAATTACTTCTGAGTAGATATGCAAGCTCTACAACTTATACTTTCTTTATGGAATAACTCCTACTGACATGGAAAATAATGCAATATGACACAGGTGGCTACTACTGACCCAAGAGAACAAACATATCTCTGTTCCTCATGTAATACAAGTAAGAAATTAATCCTATTTAATAATTAATTCTATTGCTTTGTGATCATTACGCTGCCTCTTCTAATGAAAAAATCAGACATCATATTGCCAGGTTGCTGAGTAGATAAATGAAGATGCTAATTGTTCTTCACCTCTATCTTTCTGTGATTAAAGGAATGCAGTGAATATATTATGTAATGACAATATGTCTGCAAGGGAATCAACATTAAGTCCAGGGTATACTGAAAAAATATCAAGTGGATTTCTATTGAAAGTCAGTATTCTGTTGAAATTATGAGCAACTAGGTAATAACTGCAGTTAAGCACTGCAGATTTAAGCCATCACTAGAGTTACCCAAATTTGAAAGCAGATGCTCTCAGCAGTAGCAGTTCAATAAACAAGCAAAGACTAAATCTGCTATCATTATTCTCCAGTATATTGAATCACTAAAAATTTAATTCCATTTTCCTAAAAAGAAGCAAGGAATTGCAGCAATAGCAATCAAATTTTCAATTTTTTTTCCTATCTGTGGTGGATATGTTGGTCTGCCATTTTGGAAAACAGTGCTTACTCTTGCATTGCAGAGTCCTACTCTTTGCAGGTAATAATTTAATTTGAGTTATACATTAAATCAAAACACCTCCCCACAGTCAACACAGCAAAATGAATCATAGAGCCACAGATAAGTTTGGGTTGGAAAGGACCTGTAAGCCCATCCAGTTCCAACCTCCTGCCATGGGCAGGGACACATTCATGTTGCTCAAAAGCCCCATCCAACCTGACCTTGAACACTGACAGGGGCAGCCACAGCTTCCTTGGGCAACCTGTGCCAGGGCCTCACCACCCTCAGAGGAAGAACTTCTTCCTAATTTCTGATATAAATCTATTTTCTTTCATCTTAGAGCTATTACCCCATGTGCTGTCTTTACATGCCCTTGTAAACAACCCCCCTCCAGTTTTATCTGAAAAAAGACAAAACCTCCAATTATTAATGAGAAAGAACTGTTATGTGAAATATGGTACTTAGAGGTCTAACTTCATGTTGATACTGTAAGATTGAAACATCAAGTCACAAATCTGGCCCTTTGACACAGTTACTCCTGTGCACACTCCATGTAGTATCTAAGAATTAGGCCAGTGATGAAAAAAACCCAAGTTCATTTCACTAAAATATGTGAGTCAAATTACAGTGGATCTGCACTTGCCCAGGATACTTTTATAGCTGGATATTTCTGCCCAATTTGTTAATATTTATTTGATAAAATTCAGCTTGTCTTTTGAAGCACAGTTTTGCTTCATTTTTTTCTCATATGTGGACAAAGGATGCCTGCAGCCTGTATGCCACTACAGCATTGTTTGCATATGAGAAAACTTTAAGAATACAGAAAATGGAAAGAAAAGGCTTGTATGGCTTTAGTTTTCTATGAGAAATGAAAAAAAAATAACAAATAAACCAAACTAAACAAACAAACAAAAGAAAAATAAACAAACAAAGAATAACAGATGCCTGGGAATGCACAACTTGTGTTTAATCATATATAGATTTTCAGCTACTCGTTCAAATACTAGGGTTAGCATTTTTATCAGAGATATCAAGTAGCAGTAACAGATAATGGAAGAGTATCCAGACACATATCCACTCCTACACTGTAATTTTTCATGCCTCTAAACGCTTCAGCACTCTGGCCAAATCTGAAAGGCTCTCAAACACTGCAGGATTCGGCCAAAACGATTCAAAAGTCTTGCAAGAGCCAGGCCTTATATTGCAATGGTTGATGTTTATTTGGAGTCCCTGCTACTTCCACTTAACTTCAGAGTATCAGCAGTCCTGCTGAGTTCTGTGAGAGTTTTCAGGACCTCAGAGCTCAGCGTGAATTCAAATGCTCTACTGGCTTTAACTCAAATCATCTGGCAGGAATATCCTCGTCTGGCTTTAGGAACAGATTACATGGACACTGCTTAGTTAATAGCTCCCTCTTCTGTTCCTGCTCTGAACCAATCCTCTGAAGAAAGGAGACTATTGAAGTCACACTACCACAGTGGAGCACAGCAACTCATCCAGTACATGGCCAAAGATGAGGCAGTCTCCTTTCATCCAGCTTCTCCTTTCATGTTCGCACGTAATTGCTGCATAAGGTTAGAAGTGTCAGCATGTCCAAATACAGCTGAGTGGTGTTAGTACAAGAGATTTCTTGGTCAGAGTCTTCCCAATTTCATCTCATCCAATATACCTTTGACACACATAAATAATGTTCTGTATATTAATTGATCATCAAATACCAGAAATACTTACTCAGCTTTGTTGGGGAGCTTTCAAAATCCCACTGAAGCTGTTTTCACTAGCTCAGTTAATGCTGAGAACTGGCCTCTTGGGAATTTTAAGACTGGAGTACTTTGGCCTGTTACTCAATAAATGCAGGTAAATAATTGCATAATGATAGTAACTATTTTCAGTTGCTTTTTGGTTCCAGACAGGAAGCAATCACCATCCCTAGCACATCTAAGCTTCAGTAGATGCCCAGTTTGTTAACTCCCACAGCCCCTGACATAAATGTGGAGAGACCTCTTTGCTTCCTCATGATCTCAATAGGACCTCCATGCACTGTGTCTCAGGATTTCTAGCAAATTAAATAGGAAAACAAAACAGTAATATTTTTAAATATCTGTGGTTGCAGTTTTTAGCATATTAATGAGGTTTTCCAGTATTAAAAGCAACAAACCTGTCTGCTGTTAAATTTAGTAAACTAGAAATGCTATTTTAAGCCCCACAGAGGGGATACCAGCATGTGCCTTAGTGTATGGAGCAGCAGGTGATATGAAATCGAAAATATTGTTAAAAGTTGGACTTGATGATCCTTACCAGCCCCTTCCAATGATTCTATGATTCAATTGTAACACACACCTCTACTAGTGGGAGTACACCACAAGACCAATGCTCAGGGTGTCTAAGCCCTAAGCATGACTTCACTGTTGACATGCTGTGTTACCTGCTGAATGAGTGTTTCTCTCTACAGGCTTCTTTTTCCCATCTGTAGTATGGGCAGGGATACTCACGCCCTGCTTAAAGCTGTTTGAGAGCTGTTAACAAGAAGTGTTAGATAATGAAGCAATAGCTATTTTTATGCAGATTTTGTATATTCAAAGAAAGATCATGGTTGTCCTGCACTATTCAAACCTAAAGCATCTTCAGTAGTTCAGAATTCCAGACTGATTAAACTCTGATGGATGATTGAAAGCATTTCAAAACCCAATTCAAGTCACAGCTCCACCATGAAACCAGTTTTGAGATGTGGCAGTCTGGGTCCTGCTGCTTTAGTAACCCCCACAAAACCAAAATCCTGTGTCTCCCACTCTTCTCAAATTCTGCACAGAAAAGAACCCACCATAAAATCAAATAACAGGTCAGTTAAGAGTACAGGACAGAGAAGCTATTTCTTAAGGAGCACTGCAGATGACCTCTGAAGATGCAAGTCACCTGTACTGCTCAGATGCCTAAGTGGTCTAGGTGTGAAGTTGTAACTAGCTCCCTTTTGAGGCAGCAAAGACAAAAACACATCACCAGGGTATCTCCACTGACCAAGAATGGAGTGGCTTAGGATGCTAGAAGTTAGGAAGTTAAACTTTAAAACTTCTCTGATCTTTAGTCAGCTACTCCCTCTCAATGAAATCAGGTGTGCTTCAGTCACTTGTATTTCTTGATCAGATTTTCTCAACATTATAGTATAATATCCTTACAGATATTCTTACCTGTGGCCTGCAAACCAACTCTCATTTTTCTTGAGAGACCTTTCTCTCTTCTCTCTTCCAGACCCTGAATGTCTGTGGGAGCCACTTGCTTTACAGCTTTTTTCACTGCTGTCTGTATCAAAGTTTGAAACTGATTTTCTTTCTTCTGTCTTGGTTCTCTCTCTTTCAGACAGCAGTCTGGCAAAAGAGTCATCTTTATCTTTGGGGATGTTTCTAAGTTTCTCAGAGACTGAACTTATGTGTGAGTTTGACACAGTCTTTGATGAAAACTCCATGTTTACTTGTGTTGAAGATCCTTTACTTTCTCGAAAATCAGCACTTGGGAAGCTCAGATCATTTTCTTCATGTTCTTCACCCTTCAACTGTGCCGTGCTGCTCATGCTAGTGGATCGCTTCGAAAGCCTCCTCTTTTGCAGATCCTAGAAGTAAGTGCCATTAAAACCATAGATATAAATTTTGAGCATCTTCAAATAAGCATGAAAAGTAAAGGTTTATCCCAAATTTCTGGGCTAAGCATTTGCTTCATTATAAGGAATTGGGTTAAATAGCAAATCATAATTTTAAAAAAAAATATAATAAATGAAAACAGGCATATGCTTTTACTTAAAATCTGAACAGCATTTAAAGATTCATATACCTTTAAAAACATCTTTCTTTTATGCATGATCATCAAGAAAATGCTTCCTAAAAGTTTAACTCTGGGGTTGTACCCAATTCAGAGGAACCCAAGACATATACAACATTTTACTGGAAAGGCTGCCTTCTATTGGCACCTCAAACTTATTTCCAAATCAGAGATATTTAGAAAAATCCAAACTAATTAATTTAACTTCCATATTCTCTTAGCCAGTATATAAATCATATGGTTTTTTTTTTAAATCTCAATTTCTATTACTCATTATTACAATCCTAATTTTACACAAGAAAAGTTCCTCTCCATATAAAAGCATCAAGGAAAAAAAATAAGAGAGGTAAGAATTTTAGAATTATGTTTTGAAAACACTTACTGATCACACATGATTTCATTGGGCCAATTTAGAAATATATTTCTAACTGAAAGTAATTTTCAATTCCAAATCGCTATGGATTAAACATGGGGTTTCAGATAAACCTGAGTACATCAGATACCTGTGGCCAAGAAAACTGAAAGCTGTAGATACTGCTAAGATAAAAAAAGCAATTTTCACAGGAAAATGGAAACTACCATCTGTCAAGAGATAAGAGATATCAAGAACATTTGGAAAGAAATTCTGTAACCAAAGATCTCAGGCCTGCAGGGGGTAGTTGCATGTAGTGGTTGCATCTAAAGCAGTTTGAATTGCTAAATTAAATAGAACCACTGCCCTAACTTACCACATATTTTCAGACCACAGATTTAATGGATTAGCATGCAGAAATCTTTCTAATATCATTTTAAATTACTTTCATAGAATCATATTACTCTAAGCCAAATATTTTCTAAGGGTTGGAAATCACCTCTGGTGAACTTGTTATCGGTCCAGCCATCATTCCTCTGACAATGAGACCAGACCTGGGCCTTGGCTTTTCCTTCACTGTGGATTTCAGCTCCTCAGAAGTCAGTGCTGCTTTTAAATCTTCGCTATCTTTTAACTTCTTATCCCCATCTGAAGGTAAGTGGCTGTTGTGTATCGTCCCCGTGTGGCATTTTTCACTTTTGTGCTGATGTTTTCTGGATGGAAGGATTTTATCTAGTGGGTTGTCAACATCATGCCTATGGAAAAGAAAAAGGCAAAACTTGAAACATCAAAATAATGCACAATGAAATATATTAAAACATATGTTTGGCTAATTAACACATGTCTGTCAAACTAAGTTGCTTATTATCTAGCAATGGGACTCAAATACAATCACTTTTCACTTAAACATCTACAAGCAGGTCATCAGGACATATGTTATTTCAATACCATTATTATGTGTCACATTTGGGTATAATATGTGTAACAGTCCAATCTTATGCTTACTTATATGTAGCATAACAAAAAACAAACTATATCTATATATATACCAAAGAGGTCCTACACTACCACCAAAAGCTCTCACTCCTTCTCAATCTCCATGATTTGCATTTTGAAATTTTGTTATTAGTTTTGCTAACATACTCTGTTTTCACATAACTTAGACTGACTCTATTGATCCCTTTCACTCTTTGTACAAATGTAGAACTCTTATTTTAGTTCAGAAAGAAAGGTACTTTTGTATTTTGGTTTTTCCTTGGTAATACATTGCTACTCTGCTGTCATTTGACCTCTTCCATGTTCTTCAGCCTGGTCCTCCAGCTAGCAAGACAAGGTGTATTTCACTCTTTCATCTGATTTTCTGCACATATATAATGCTATAAACAAGCATTTCTGAAATGCAAGTGAGCTTCCCCTGTATCTCTGGCTCCATTTGCACAGCATACTTATTTCTTTCTCAAATATGTATTTCAATAAATCAAGTTCTTACTAAAAATATAGTCATCATTTATGCATTGTAAACACGTTCTGTAAGAAATTATGACAAGTCAAATTTTCTTTGTATCTGTTTCACTGGCTGCAGAACATTAGCTCACTGTTAAACGGGAGTTCCCACTTCACAGAGACATCTTTTATGTGAGTTGATAAATTTATAGTCTGTTTAACATGACAACACTAGCATTTTTTTTTTCAGTAACTGCCCTTGGACTTGGTTATTTTCACTTTAGGATGTTTTTCTCCACCCTGTTTCACAGTAAAGCAATTCCATGAGTTGAAGCATCTTCTGCCACAAAACCATTTTATTTCACCTGTTAAAAATGGGTTTTGAATTAGTGTCTCATGTTGCAAAGCCCACATTGCATACATCAATGGAAGGGAGGGCTAACAGTCTCTAGAAGCATTCAGAAATCTGAGACACTGTTACTGTGGACCTTGGACATAACCCCTCATTGCCTAAGTGTACTGTTATGTCAGACCTGAAACTATTTTAAGTTACAGACATTCCAAAACACTTCAAAAGGTAAGATAAAAGGAAAGAAGACTCTTTCATAAGGAATCAGTACCTGTCTAATTACACTCTCCACTCCTGAAAGCATTGTTAAAAGTTATCATGGTAGTTGAAATTAAAACTAATTTCAGGCG
Source organism: Heliornis fulica (assembly GCA_013399135.1). Taxonomy (NCBI): domain Eukaryota; kingdom Metazoa; phylum Chordata; class Aves; order Gruiformes; family Heliornithidae; genus Heliornis; species Heliornis fulica. Next base: position 360,090 of record VXBZ01001867.1, on the reverse strand, counting down.
TTGTTTGTTTGACCTGGAAATGTCTGACTTTTCCCTGGCAGGAGGGAATGTAAAAGGCTTGGACATCAGTTGTGCTTCTGCCATGGTGTTTCTCTCACTGTTTCATTCTGTGGTGAGCAATCGGAGGTGGCTGAGCTATGCCAGCTCCCTGTTCATGACAGTCCATGTTAGGGCAAGGGAAATGAAGCCACCCATCCAGGACTGCCTACCTGTGTCCAAGGGTCAGATTCTCAGTTGGTTTCATGAGAAAAATGAGTTACAAGTACTGATATGTATCAGGACAGGTCCTGAAACCCACTGTCCCATCACACCCAGTCAATCAACTTTTCCCTTCCTGCACCTCCAGCCAAACTCAGTCTTCCCAGGACATTATAACCAGTGAGTTTGGTGCATGTGAAGATGTGGAAACTGGTACAAAATCACACAGAATTTAGATGGAAACCCACAAATCATGACAGGATTTTGCCCTCTCTGTAGCTGGCAGCTGTCAGTGTGTGGCTGGGTAGCGCTTCCCAGCTCCTTCACAGAAAAAGCTGGGTATCTCTGTTTTCCACTTTCTGATTTTCTTTTAATCTGCCATTTTTTGGGTCCCCCCACCTCACTGGCTGGAATAGAAGTGACCCTTTGAAGGACAATGCCTGTGCCATGCTGGCACGGAGCCTTTCCTCACAGCACCTTCACACACCCCAACCATTGCCCTGGATTCTTGGAGCTTCTGCGTGTGGGACTTTACTTTTACCACTCTACATTCACATGTTCACGAATGTTATGTGTGTATAATGTCAAAGTACATTGAGGGAGGGATGGGAGGGAGTGCAACACGGTATGTGAGGGAGTGCAACACGGTATGTGAGGGATCAACACGGTATGTGAGGCGCTTTCACCTCAACAACCATACAGCGCATGTCTTTGCCTCCAGTGGAGGACTAAAACCATAGAGTGCCCGGCAGGGTAAAGCAGAGCGGCCCCGTAAAGTCCCGCTCTAGGCCAGCAGACAAGCCCTCTATGGTTTCCCTCACCAGCGGGCGGGGGAGAAAAGCACGCGGCTGGCAATGCGCATGCGCACGTAGTTGAAGTAGCCTCGGGATGGGGGCGGGGTCGCCATTTTTCTGGGGGAATCTGTAGGGAAGTTAGCGGCTGTTTAACTCTAAGTGCTGCTATTCCACGTCAGAGGATTTACTCCTCTGTCGGGAAAAGCTCCTTGTCGTCATAACAAAGTGCTGCAGTATGGGGAATAGGACAACTTGCAGTGTTCAGGGCAAGGGGAGAAAATGTGGACCTCTGATTGAGGTTTGGTAGTATGGGATGAGGGAACAGAGCATCATCACTGACAGCATGCTGAAAGCCCCTGCATCAGAAAAGGAAAAGTGTTTGCACTGCCACCTTTTCAAATGTTTCTCAACTAGTACCATCAAGTTGTAAAGTCATCTATTCCATTATCTATAAGGAAGGGCTTGCTGGGGTTTTGCAAGCACTGATGCTCAGCCTTGGTTAAGTTGAGCATGCCACGTTTAGGATGAGAAATAAAAATAGATTAACTCCTTGCAAGTCAAAGCTGATAAGCTGAAGTACTTTTTTGTGCCCATTTTAAAAAACTTTCTATTGTGGCACAGTTAGGGCTGTTACAGCACCTTGAGCCACTAATAAATGCAATTAAGAGACTTGGTTAGGTGCTGTTCTCAGGTATTTTGCAAGATAGATATAGCTGAACATACACTGTTTATAACAGCAGTGAATTTAAGATGGTTGTCCTTCCTTTTGACGTAAGGCATGAGTATACCTACATGTAGTTGGAGCACAGGCAGTTCATTTCTCATCAGAATGTGCTTCAATTTGAATAATTCAAATTTACAAAGCATAAAAGCTCAAGATTAGTGACTGAAAAGGTGTAATTGAGATTATCAATTTTTGTAATCGGTAAGGAGCATAAAAACATTTTTGAAAGGTGGCTTGCATAGGAGATTTCAATAACTAGAAATTTTGGCTTTGTGTTACAAGGATGATTAATAAAAGGTGGTGTAGCTACAGATATACATGAAAAGCCTTTTAACACTATTTCCCATGTTTAATTAAAAAAAATAATAATAAGGTGACTAAGAGTAAAGACAAAGAAATAAACCAACCTGCAGGCTTGAGTTGTGCTTTCATCAAGCACAACGGCACTCCCACGTACATGCTCTTCATCCGTGAAGTCAGGTGGATGTGATGCTGAGCTCCTACTTTGAGGAGTTGACAGAACAGAACTTGAACTGATACTTCTGGAAGTCCCACGGTGCTCAAGGAAGTAATTAGTAATAATTTCAAGAAGTGTTTTCAGTGGATTCTCCTTTGCCTATCCAAAAAAAGAAAAATGAAGTTCTTGGGGACCATTTGAAACTCTTTGCTAGCCTTGCTGCAGCCTAAGGTAGGATATTATTTTTTACACTGAATGTATTAACTACTTTCTAGAGTTAGCTGCTCCTTGGTGTATCTCAGATGTGACTGCACAAACAACTCAGAATCTGGAAGATGTCAGCCAGAGAATGTCAGTAGTTCAAAGGTGTTGCTGTGTTAAGTAGAATCATAGAATCACTTGGAAGAGACCTTTAAGATCGAGTCCAACCACAGCTTAATGCTGCCTAGTCCACCTCTAGATTATGTCTTTCAGCACATAATCTTTTAAATAACATTTTAAATACCTCCAGGGATGGTGACTCCACCACTTTCCTGGGCAATCTGTTCCAATGCCTAACAACTTCTAGTAAAGAAATTTTTCCTGATGTCTAGCCCAAATGCCCCCTGGTGCAGTTTGTAACAATTTTCTCTCATCCTATCCCTTGCTACCCAAGAAAAAAAAAAAAAAAACAAACCTCTCTAAACCCTCCTTCAAGGACCTTGNTACACTCTCCTTGCAGGTACTTGTAGAGACCAATGAGGTCTTCAGCATCTTTTTCTCCAGACTAAAAAGCCCCAGCTCCCTCAGCCAGTCCTCACAGGACTTGTGCTCCAGACCCTTCACCAGCTTTGTTGCCATTCTCTGGACATGCTAGAAAACACCTTTTCTAATGCTACCTGGTCAACTTCAGAAGAATGTAAACTGGAAGTGGTTTTAGTACCCAACTTCAGTATTTGTGGTTGACTTTATCAAAATTTGCTGAGAAACATGGACTCCATAACTCTGCTCACATCCTTGTTGCTCTAACGCACTTGCTCTACTGTTTTTCAACAGTACAATGTGACATGAATATGTAAACAAAAAATCCAAAACCCAATGCAAACCACAGGAGTTTAGGGCTTAAGTAAAAAAATGCCACAATATCTGCTATAGTGATGTAATGATACTAGAAAAATTTTTGAAGTGTCTTTNAATGCTACCTGGTCAACTTCAGAAAAATGTAAACTGGAAGTGGATTTAGTACCCACTTCAGTATTCGTGGTTGACTTTATCAGAATTTGGTGAGAAACATGGGCTCCATAACTCTACTCACATCCTTGTTGCTCTAACACACTTGCTCTACTGTTTTTCAACAGTACAATGTGACATGAATATGTAAACAAAAAATCCAAAACCCAATGCAAACCACAGGAGTTTAGGGCTTAAGTAAAAAAATGCCACAATATCTGCTATAGTGATGTAATGATACTAGAAAAATTTTTGAAGTGTCTTTACGGAAAGAGCAGTGAGGTGCTGGAACAGGCTGCCCAGAGAGGTGGTGGATGCCCCAACCCTGGAGGTGTTCAAAGCCAGGTTGGATGGGGCCCTGGGCAACCTTGTCTAGATGCAGGCCTGGAGGTTGGTGGCCCTGCCTATGGCAGGGGTGTTGGAACTCAAAGGTCTTTGAGGTCCCTTCTGACCCAGACCAGTCTGTGATTCTGGAATACCACAGGATAGCCTCATGCAGCTTAACAAAAGCAGTCATGAGTGAAATGGAAATTATCCATTGATGTCCCTGTCGTCAAATGTTGCTGTCTATACACTTCAAAGAACAATAAATGCTATAAGTGTAATTTTATATGCCAAGTGTTATGTAAATTAACAAATAGAAATGGGCATGTAGTGATACTTCCAAAACTGAATAATCTAGCCATAATGATGGAAAAGCTGATAGAGTGAGTAGCTGCTACTGGTTTATCAGAGGTTGCAGTTTGAAACAGGTCCATATCTTCCAGATTCTTGGCTGCATGCCCTGAACTGCCATCTCACCTAAATGTTGTTCTCCGGTCCTCAGAGAACTGTCAGTGTAGTACCAGACACAAGCTTGAGTTCTCCACAGCCTGAATATACACTGCCTTGATCCAATTAATATAGTTTCATGTGATTTGGTACCATGTTTTTGAGGAGCATGATCTGTGTCCTTACCTTGTTCTGTTTGTACAAGGAGTGCAGGTGTAGGACATTTCGAAGTTCATTCCTGTTATTGATGCTAAGTGCAGAACGTGGAAGCTCTCGGTCCATGGTGGTGATGGTTTTCTTCAAACCCTGAGAATGCAAAGTGTCAGATTTCAGAGTATTTGAGACAGTACAACTTAGAAAACTTTATTCTTGACTTTTTTTTAGATAAAAATGAAACTTCTGGATGCATTAAAATGGCAGTAATTAGTAACAAGCTAATCCCTACAATCTGTTCTTTAGTGGCACAATCTTGTATTCAAGATGTGAAAATTATGAAGTCACACTGTCTGTGAGGTGGAAATTGTACACGTGGGGGAAGAAAAAGACCATGACTTCAAATGCTAAATAGCCTAACAAGACTGACTGTCCAGTCAGTCCAGAAGGGCTCTGACAATGTCTGAACTTCTGGTTCAAGTAGTTCCAGAAATGCAGAGCTTTTTTCCATCATGGTGTGATACAGCTTTTCAGGAATGTGATTGTGACCTGTGCAATTACAAAGCCTGAACATCAGTTGTACGCTGTTTTGGTGGGTTCAGAACCTTTATCGTGACTTTATTCTCACTTCATGGAAAGTGAGACTGATTTATAGGGAAATGCCAGTCAGATCCTAAAGTAATCCAAGTGGTACAACAGCAGACCACCATTTTGAAGGAGAAAGTCTGGATGTCTTCCCTGAAGTGCTATTCTTACAAGATTTATTTTTCTGCATATTGATCATCTGGTTTGGATTTAGGGATGTACAGACAAGTTGTGGCAAATAAAGGATGGTTCTCAAAGTTAGCTCTGAAGCTAACTGTAGATTTGGGGAAGCAGGGGAACACTTGTGCAGAGCCACAAAGGATTATCAGTTATTGCTTATATTATTTTTTTATTATTATTGGTTTTGATTTTATGAAATAGATGCAGCAATTCAAGTTACTATTGTAAGCTTTTATTCAGCTTTCCATTTACACATATCTAACTCAGGAGTAAATGTCTTTCATTTGAAATCTTTGCAAATCAGTTGAGCAGGCAGAATTGAGCCTCTCATAATTCTGGCAAATAATGAAGCCTGCATCTGAAATTCTGCTGACAAATACTTCAACTTTGTTCACAAACATGGAAAAAGTGCCTTTGGAGACTGTATGCAAAACAGATGAAGCAAAGGAGGTTTGTGTAGCACTTAATAAGACAGTGCCTGTTACTTTCTGATACAAGCTAACTCATTCCTGGCATCAAGGGACTGACCAGGACAACAGCAGTATTCTCTTAGGGTTGTACATAAATACCAGGTGCCTTTTCATCTTCTCATTCCCATGCCTGTGTGCATTACAGAGTTTGCTTTGCAGCATTACGCTTGTGAAAGGCACAGTGGCTTCTGTCCTCCCCTTCTCCCAGTACCCCATCCCACGACGAATCTGCTGTCTGCCAACCTGTTACTGGAAACAGTGAAAGCAGAGGGCTACCGGTTTCTCTAGCATCAGTGCATTGTTTCTATGTGTGTTTGTCCTGCAAAGTTGTTTATACCTATTGTTAACACAATAGCAAAATAGACAAATAATTGGAGGGGGAAGGGGGTGCGACGGACCACCTCAAACCGCATTTCTTGGTTTAATCTTGAGTTTCACAGGCGCGCATGGGTAAGAATCGGGCTTTCTCAGGCGGGGAGGAAGCTGCCCTCCATATTCAACAAGAAAAAGGCACTGTGGGAAATGTAGTGCAGATCCGTACCCGACAGGATTGTCACCGTTCGGGTCTAGCTGCTCCGAGGCTGGCAGAATCACCCCCCTCCCGGCGTCCCTCAATCTCTTATCACCCAACATGTTCCACGTGCCACTCTCACTTGTACGAGCTGGAGAAAATCGAGACGAGTTACCTTTCTACTGAGAAATTCTCTCACCAGTGATGCAGCCACTTCTTCCACAAAGGAGTTGTCCATTTTTAGCCCAAAGTGTGCTTAGGGGCGGTATTCTTTACTTCACCTAACAGATCATTCGACTCTGCCACCATCGCAGCTCTTCGGTGCCGCCCTGAACTGCTGCGCTCCTGCGGCGGCGGCGGGGTGGACGGCAGCGGCGGAGCTCGGTGCAGGCCGGGCGCGGGAGGAATGTTGCTGTGGAGACCGTGTCATCGGAAGGAGGGAGAACTCCTCCCCCTGGGAAGGAAGCAGATGATAGATTTAGGACTGGAAGAGTTCATGGTGTAACGCTGCCGCAAGCATCTCGGTAGTTGCTGTAAATAATACAATTTGGGAAAGGAATGTTCAAATCACAGAGAGGAAACAATAGTTCTTTCTTTCTTTCTTTCTTTCTTTCTTTCTTTCTTTCTTTCTTTCTTTCTTTCTTTCTTTCTTTCTTTCTTTCTTTCTTTCTTTCTTTCT
>VXBZ01001867.1:289003-327770 GCA_013399135.1 Heliornis fulica | reverse complement strand
ACTCCTTGAGAGAGTCCAGCACAGGGACACCAAGGTGATGAAGGGAGTGGAACATCTTCCTTCTGAGGACAGGCTGAGGGAGCTGGGTCTCTTTTGCTTGGAGAAGAGGAGACTGAGGGGTGACCTCATTAATGTTTATAAATTTGTAAAAGGTGAGTGTCAGGAGGATGGAGCCAGGCTCTTCTCAGTGATGGTCAGTGACAGGGCAAGGGTCAATGGGTCCAAGCTGGGACACAGGAAGTTCCAAAAAGTTTCCGTTTTACAGATCACTGGTTACAGAGCCCTGGGACAGGCTGCCCAGAGAGGTTGTGGAGTCTCCTTCTCTGGAGACATTCAAGACCAATCTGGACACATTCCTGTGTGATCTAATCTAGGTGATCCTGCTCAGGCAGGGGGGTTCGACTAGATGATCTTTCCAACTCCTGACATTCTGTGATTCTGTGATTCCTAGGTCACCTATGAGGTGCTGGCTGAGGTTGCTCTCTGAGACATGGAAACAGTTTGTACCTCAGCAACCCGGTTTCTCTTTGAGAATTAATATGTTGGAAAATTCTGATCCTGGATCAATTTTTCAATAATTCTGGATTACCTTACCTGCTGTGAGATGATTACATATATTTTGTAAGCAAGATACAGCCAGGTACCATGTTCTCTTTCATTGTACTCCAGAAGTATGCTATTCCCAGGGCAGTCTCATTTTGTGATGCTTTTTGTGTTGCAGTGCCATTGCATGAATTTATTTTCATTACTTCTTTTGTCACCACAATAAACTGACAGTAATTGGAAGATGGATGAATGAGTATGATTCCAGGAGAAGAGCTCATCTGAGCATGCATGCCAGAGACTGTCAACTGTTTTGTGAGAATTATTTTAGTGAAAAAATAGTGATTTATGGCTAAAAGCTGCGCCAGAGAAGATTTAGACTGGCCATTACTGTGCCTTTCTTAATCGAGAGGGTGGTCAAACACTGGAACAGGCTTCCTGTAGCAGTGTTTGATGCCTGTCAGTGTTTAATAGGCACTTGGGCAATGCCCTTAATAACATGCTTTAAATTGGTCAGCCCTGAATTGGTCAGGCAGTTAGACTTCATGATCATTATAGTATCCCTCCAACTGAAATATTCTATTCTATTCTATTCTATTCTATTCTATTCTATTCTATTCTATTCTATTCTATTCTATTCTATTCTATTCTATTCTATTCTATGCTATTCTTATACAACAATATTTTGTATCTGATTTTGGAATGGTCATGGCTTTTTCAGTGGTATGGTGAGGTTTGTTTTCAGTTTCCTATCTGCTTATCCTTAATATCCATAATAGTATTACATGATTTGGAACAGATTGCAGTGAAGAGATCTGAAATCCTAAGTGTTCCTACAAGTTCTGTGAAAGTCAGTGGCAAGTACATAGCCCACATCAAGTGCTGTCCCCAGTGCTGGAGCAGATCAGCTCCATTACTAGTCTCCAGAGAGCCCATGTGAGAAAGGAATGCTACAAATGCACAGCCAGCAGAAAAGCTTTGTTCAGAGCTAAACTTGCTTGGAGAGGACAACCTCAACAAGATACAAAAATCATACATAATGAGGCTTCCTGTAACCCTCTGTTTAGAAATAATTTCTGTTTCCCTTTTCACTTGTTTGCTCTGGAGATGCAGCATGTTGAGGTTGTTTGGTGACTTTCCTTTCTCATGCTCAATATGCAAACAATAAATAAATGGAGACAGCAGCATCTACCCAGGGACTAATACAGTTTCTCAGCTGTTGTAGAAATGTGCCAAAAAGATGTAGTGCAGCCTAATTGAAGGACAATTAATTTAAAATGAGTAAATAGGCCTGCCCATACAGTCAACTGTGTGAGCTTAGAGGAGTGTAGCTGGACAGAAACCAGCATCTGTGTTGCAGTTTTCTTTGGCTGCTTTTGTAATCAAGTGAATGAAATAATGTAGTCAAAGACTGGGATTGTAAACTGCTGAATGATGGTTTGCCAAGCATACTGTACTAGTAATTAGGACACAAAAGGTAATAACAATGTGGATAATTACATCATGTGCAACATGGCTTGACTGTTCCCTGCAAAAGCCAGGAGAAATTTCTTCCCTCCCCTGTGAAATGTTACTTTCTTGGATTGGAGGTCTGGTCAGATAATCTGTTTTGTTTTTTTCTTCAAAGTATGGAAACATGGTTCATTTGAGAGGTGATGTGTTAGAGAGCAATATATCCTTCTATGCAAATCATATTTTGGACATGTAATTCTGTGCCCTGATGAACAGAGAGAGTGGGATACACTCTGAGAATGAACACCAGCCTCTGTGAAGCCTGTGTGATGAAACATCCATTTTCAAATATTGTAATAGGGTCAGACATTGCCAAGTCTTGCTTTGGTTGAGAGTGAAAACATCAGACAACCATTTTTCCTCCTGAACTATGACCTTCCTGTGCACGATACATTTGCTATGACTGGTGTTCTGGCTTTTGTTGACATTGGCAGTTTAAAACCAAACAGCAACTTTGTTCTGCTACTGAAAATCCTATAGTTGATCTTGTCAGTAAAAGCTATGTAAGTAATTGGTTTATTACCCAGATAACATGATAGAAGTCTTGCTAATAGAGAGTCCCAGGAGTTAAGCACTTATTGCCACGGGCAGTAGACGAAGGAAGGTGCTTCATGTCTTGCAGTTGTACAAGGATTGATAGAACGACATGAACATCTAACATTTAGAGAGTTGGATGAGATCTACTGCATGCTCTGTGAGGAAAAGAGATGCTTGGCTTTTAGAACCCTTTCCTGGATCTAGCCTATGGAGTTGTGCCACTCTTTTTACTATTATTCTGCTCTCAAGAAGCTTTATATGCATCCCAAATATGAGGGGAGAATTGCTGACTGCACAGAGTGTTTTTATCCCGACCAAGTGCTGGAGCGGGTCACCAGAACTTGACCTCACACTGTGTGCTAATAATAATATATTCATATGTCTGCTGGTGCTAGATTTAAAAAGGAGTGGACAGGAGCCAGAAAACCACTTCTTTACAAATGAGATCATCAAATTCCAAATGAAACTGCATGTGAATTGCAGCAACTTCTCCCAGGCAATCCAATGTCAATCAGATGGGGGATGGGGATGGGGTGGATGGACAGGAGGAGAGGGGCAGACAGGTGAAGCAAGAGAAGAGGATACTCAGGACTGTAATCCAGTTTTGTTTTACTCAAGACCAACCAGAGTGCCAGAGGGCAACTAACTAAGTACATTCTGATATAACCCTGTGCAAGGATCCTCTGGCTCAGAGTTCCCCAAAGAGATTTCATAATGTCCAGTGCACCAGGGGCTGTAAAATCAACTCAGCCTTGGATTGCCTTGAGGCCCCATCTCTGCAGAGACACCTCATGGGTAGCTCTGTAGATGGCTTAAACTTTACAGTTGTCCTGTAAACTGAGACTAAACAGGGCAGTGCTGGGTAACTAAAAGGACAAAACCTGGGCTGAGCCTTGAATTACTTCAGCAAACAATATGCCCTGAGTCCCAATCAAACCACCATTCAGCTGCCTAAAAAAAAAAAAAAGATAATCAACCCACACAATACAAAGAGATGCAAAAGATAGGGCCTACTGGAGTGATCCTCACCCATGAACTAATTAAGGTGAAACTCTGCCAGGACAATGTGGAAGGTGGTATTGTCCACCCAGGCACAGTCCTGCCCACTGTCACACAGATCAAGGAAATAAAACCCCTCAGATTGGGGAGATGTCCTCCACAGGGGCTGGGTCCTGGGGAGTCACTTCTCTGGGAGGAGACCCTTCCCCCTTGTCCAGTCTGCTGGCTAAGGGTGCCTGGAGAGGATAAGTGAATATTTAATGTGCTTTAAGTTGTAGCCTCAGGTGCTTGACTAACACACATGTAGTGAGTTGGAAGTCGTGATAGTGTGTTCATGCATCTGCTGCAGTTGTGATAATGAATCTTGTGACTCACCTACGGTAATTGTGAGTTTTGTGACTCTGCTGCAGGTCACAATGTGGCATGTCAAGACTGGTGTGTTGGCAGCTGTGTGTTTTGTGAATCTCTTGTGGTTGAGATAAGGGTATCATATATCTAAGCTGCAATAGTGCATTTCTCCCCTGTATCCATAAAACCTGCAATAGTGACATATTGAATCTGCATGTGGGTTTTAAATAAATTATTTGTTTAAAAAAAACCCCAGCAGTTGACTCTCTTTCCATCACACTGGCATTACATCAGCAACAAACTTTGCAACTTTCCTTAGAGTGTTAAGTTTTTATGGTCCTTGTTACAGGGGGATTTAGCTGTAACTTGAAACTGTAAGTGATGAACTCAGAAGGGAGATTTATTTTTAATTAGCTGTAATTGAATTTGGAAAGGACTAAACCGGTGGTGTGAGATGATAAATCACTCAGAGCAGCTCGCCTGACTCAGTTACCAGAATCAGCCTTCTACTTGCTGCCACTTTTTGATAATAATTGGGACTGGGTTGACCGAGAATTTCCAATCTCTGCCCTGGTGAGAAGCTCCAGGAGGGCCTGACACAGAAAACAGTCTCTGCCTCAGGACCAGTGTTCTCATTCTCAGTGTGTTGTTATTTGGTGTGAAAACTGCCCGGACACAGGGCTGCCTGCCCTGTGGACCTGACAGCTGGGCATGGTGCTCGCAATGGGAGCTGGTGGAGGTGGAAGCAAGTGAATTGAAAAGAAGGAATAAAGCAAGGATAAACCAGCCTGAGATGCAATAACTTAAATACTAAGTCTCTCTTCTTGAGCCCTGCACTTCTTTATCACTCTCTCAAACTGTGATATGGCACAGTGGACTAGAAATTATAAGATTAGGTTTCACTGGTAGAACAGTTCTCAGACCTGTAGAGAAAGTCATGCTGTGGATTATGCTTCCTTGCCCTTCCAGTGACTTTTCAGTGGGAACAAAAAGGACAAGGCAGGTGCAGAAAGAAAACTCAGTTAAATGAAGTTTCTGCTAACATGCAGTTTGTGGGAGCAGAGTTGAGTGGATGCTGCACCATTGCTTTCCCTGGAGCTTGGGCAGGATGTGGAGAGATGCTATTCAATCCTCTTGAGGAGCTGCAAGGACCACAAGCTACAAAAGTACAGGCTGTTGGTCCCTTTCCCTCTCCACTTTCTATTCTGCCCAGCACAGGGTTTTCTGACCCCTTCCACACTACTCTTCTCTCAGTCAAGCAAAGGACAGTTTTGTCACTTTAGTGATGTTTGCCTCTATTTCCCCCCAAAGCCACCAGTGCTCTGCATCATGCAGAGTCACTGGGAGGCTGTGTAGACCACAGGAGGCTTCAGAAATACACCAGTTCACCCCAAGTGACAGTGCAAGGCTGAGCAAGATTGCTGTTTTTCACACTGGCAAGGGTGTGAATGGATCCATATGCAGGGGTAATGGGGGAGAAGAATCTGTCACCTCACATGTGACAACTTTTATGTGCCTTGTGTTCAGAATTAAATCCTTCATACTGCACTTGTCACTCGTTGTGGAGCAGGCATGGGACCTGCATGGTTTCATGGCTGAAGCATTATCTCCCTGGGTTGTGCTATGGGATATAGCACAAGGAGGATATGCCTACCACAAATGCTTCAGAGGGCTGTGACACACTTGAGGACAGTGCCAGGACTGAGCTGCACCCTTGAATGAGAGGCTCAACATGAGCCGACAATGTGCTCTTGCAGCCCAGCAGCCAACCACATCCTGGGCTGCATCAAGAGGAGCATGGCCAGCAGGTCGGGGGAGGGGATTCTCCCCCTCTACTCTGCCCTCAGGAGACCTCACCTGGAGTACTGTGTCCAGTGCTGGAACCCCCAACACGAGAAGGACATGGACCAGTTGGAGAGGGTCCAGAGGAGGCCACAAAGATGATAAAGGGGCTGGAGCACCTTTCCTGTGAGGACAGGCTGAGAGAGTTGGGGCTGTTCAGCCTGGAGAAGAGGAGGCTCCAGGGAGACCTTCGAGCAGTCTGCCAGTACCTCAAGGGGGCCTACAAGAAAGATGGGGAGAGGCTGTTCAGTAGGGTCTGTTGTTACAGGACAAGGGGTGATGGTTTTAAAATAGAGGGAGATTTAGATTGGATATTAGAAAAAAGTTCTTTACTGTGAGAGTGGTGGAGCACTGGAACAGGTTGCCCAGGGATGTGGTGGATGCCCCATCCCTGGAGACGTTCAAGGCCAGGTTGGATGAGGCCCTGAGCAACGTGATCTAGTTGGGGGTGTCCCTGCTTCTTGCAGGGGGGTTGGACTAGATGACCTCTGGGAGTCTCTACCAACTCTGGTCATTCTATGATTCTGTGATTTTATGATATAGACCATTATCTCCCACAGTGTCCTGGGTGAACTGCCTGTAGCTGCCCTTTGGGGCAGGCTGGGGCTGGGCATCCCTCTCAGGTGCTGTTCTTGCAGAAACCTGTTGTACATCCCAGCCCACCAACATGTGCAAATCAGCAGCATGTCATCCTCAGCATGGGGCATGATTCTGTAGAGTATAGCAAGCCTCTTTTACTTTTTTTTACTTGCTTCTTTATTTTTTTCATTCTGGCACTAGTATTGAAGTTGTTAATAGTAAAGGACCACTTAGGTACACTGCCATTGCTGTATAATGATTTTATTTTTTTGTCTTGATGGGTCTCATCTCATTTTCAAGCACTCCACTGAAAGCAATGACTTAAAGTAAAACCATTTTATCCTATAAATTATTTCTTTTGTGAGGCATAACTACCACCAATTTTTTTCATGAACATAAAAATGTGTTGCTTGGAAATGATGAATTATTGAAATTGCATTTTTAATGTTTTGACACCTCAAGTTTCATCCAAGTTGTAGCAATTTTCTTTTGCTGTGAAGTTTTTCTGTCAATAGCATTTATGCACAGTAGTGTATGCCCTTTTCTGAGGCTGCTATGGGTTTGTATGGCAAAAGAAAGGTGATTTTTAGGTAAGGGAGATGTTTTCTGGGTTGGGCTTCTTGTCATGTTCCAAATGATTGTCTCATCAGCACATTGAACAAAAGTATTGGGGAAAATCTAGTTGAGTGTAGGCATAAGTGACTGAAAAACTACCCAGGACAACTGTCAATGGAGAGCTTTTCAGCTCTTTAATCAGTATTGACCCCAGTATCAACCCTCTGTGACAGAGCAGTAGGGACTGGCCTCCAGGTGGACTTCTTGTCACTGATCATGACCCTTTGAGTTGGGCTTTTCAGACAATTTTCTGTCCACTGGATTGGGGTTTCTATAATCCTGCTAGTAATTTCTTTTTAAGCATTTAGGGAAAATATTTCACATGTTTTTCTGGTAGCTGACCAAAAAACTTAAGTTAGAGACCTGAATTGGACCTGTGGTCAACAGAAGGATATACAAGCCTTCAGGAGGTGCCAGCATCTCTACAAAATCATGGTTCCAGTTAAGTGCCTGATGTCATATTGGTTTAGTCTGGCTTCTTTTCTCTCTGGGGTTCCATTTTATCCTTCAACCTTTTGTCAGATCCCCAACTGAAATGCAAGGGTTTAGGGAAAAGCTTTCTATAATGTGCTGTGTTTGCTCCTGGCTGGGGACAGGCTTGAAACAGTTTTGCAGAAGAGATGACACTATTTCTGCTCTTCTCACCTGGTCACTGGTTTGACCCTGTTGACTTTAGTGGGTTGTTCTTAATGTACTTCTGTAAGGGAGGGGTTTGCAACTCCAAACTAGGGTATAATAATTCTTTAAAAATACCCAAAAGTTTGTTAAAGCCCAGAGCATGCCTGCCTGTTGCCAAGGACATGACTCTCTTGCAAATCAAAGCACATCTTCAGGATTCAGTTATGACAGCACTGGTAGGGGACACTAATGACATTGGGGACAGAAGTGACTCTCTTTAGCTGCCAGCAGCAAATTGTTTCATCTGCAAGTGTGACATTTCCTATTGTGAAATACAAGTTTCCTGCATAGTTTGTATCTTGATTTAATGTGAGTAGAGAGGGTTACAATACATGTGAACTACTTGTGGTATTAGTTTAAAACAAAAGGACATTTTAATTATATTTGTGTTGGGATCTGCTTAAGTGAGATGTTAATGTTTGGTCAAGCACAGTTCTTCTGATACCACATGGAGTTCCAGTCTGCTGTAGGGCTTGTATGTCACTTCTGTGAAGATGTAGAAAATAAATGACTGGATTTGCATCAAAGGACAAATTACATAATCTCCTGCACTGGCCCTGAGTACAGTGCTTAAAGCATCCTGAGAAGGGAGCAAAGAGTCAGAGTTTTAGTGTGGTTCTGTGGAAATTGGTTGTTGTAACTCAATTATAAATAGTTGGGACTGTTCTGCTTGAGGGCAGGAAAGCTGGACAGTCTGGAACAATGGGCCAAGGACAACTGCATGAGGTTCAACAAGCCTCAGTGCTGGGTCCTGCGCTTGGGTCACAACCCCAGGAAACACCCCAGGCCTGGGGCAGAGTGGCTGGAGAGATGCCCAGTAAAAAGGACCTGAGGATGTTGGTCAACAGCCTGCTGAACATGAACCTCTGTGTGCCCAGGTGACCAAGGCATCCTGGCTTGTGTCAGAAATTGTGTGACTAGCAGAACCAGGGCACTGGTGAGGGTGCACCCCAAGGGCTGTGTTCAGTTTTGGACCCTTGACTACAGTAAAGATACTGAGATGCTGGAGCATGTCCAGAGAAGGGCAGTGAACCTGGTGAAGGATCTAGAGAACAGCTGAGGGACCTGGGATTTTTTAGCCTGGAGTAAAGAAGGCTGAGGGGAGACCTGATCACTCTCTGCAACCATCTGAAAGGAGGTTGTAGCCAGATGGGTGTTGATCTGTTCTCCCACGTTACAAGGAATAGGACAAGAGGAAATAGCCTCAAGTTGTGTCATGATGGGTTTAGATTGGTTATTAGTAAAAATTTCTTCACTGAAGGGGTTGTCAATCATTGGAACAGGCTGCCCTGGTAGTCACTATCCCTGGAGGATTTTAAAAACCATGCTGATGTGGTGCTTAGGGGCATGGTTTAGTGGAGGACTTAGCAGTGCTGGCATACTGGTTGGACTTGGTGATCTTAAAGGTCTTTTACAATCTATATTTCAGTAACATTTTGGAGCTGTGAAATGTGGTAAGTCCCAGTTGCATTAAAAGAAAAAGAAAAAGGGAGGGGGAGGGAACCAGTGATTCTTGCAAGGATAAATTTATGATGAAATTTAGAAGATCACATTTCTGGCTGCCCTGAGATCAGTGACTTTAAAGGTGAGACAAAATTATCTGTACTAATTCCTTTGGAGTTACTGGAAGGATCAGCACAAAATCAGCTATAAACCCTTTCTTTGCTACTCCAGTCCTCCTGAACTCTCAGATGGTCAGCAAGGGGGTGGGTAGCAGATCCTTTCTGCAGAAGGCTTTCAGGTGAGCCTGCTGCTGCTATGTAAGCAGGGCTGGTGTAATAATGTTGCTGTGACTGTGGTGGGCAGCAGTCTATACACTGTGGCTGAAGTGCTGTTATCAGACACTTTCACTTACTGCATGAAGTCTTCAGGCTGCAATGCAGAGATAAGGAGGAATTTTCTGTCTGACTTGAGCAAAAACACTCTAAAAGGCTTTACCAGATTAGTATCAAGGACAAGTAGCCTGCAGCTGTGCTTCAAAGACTCCAAAGACATCTGGACTCTGTTCGCAGCTTGAAGGTAGTTTTTTTGCAACCCTTTGCAGAAGGCCTGTAATCATTTTGCCCTGCAAGTCTTCCAGCATAAAACAAGAATAATTGTCCCATTCTCATTCTTCTTGACTCTTGTCTATTTAGTTTGCAAGATTTTGGCACTAGTCAAAAGGTGCTACAGCAACTAGCTGAGCAAAGCAGCAACTCACAGAGACCCCTGATGCTGATATAATTAACAGAAATAATTGATGTCATGAGGAACCATCACAGCTTTTCCTGTAATGGTTCCATTTTGCAGGGCACTTTGGAAGGGACCTTCCAACAGTGGCAGTTCCTTTTTCACTTCTATTTTTATTGTTTTAGTTGTGACCAAATTTTTCACTTCAAGAAAGGTTTTGCCAAGTCATGCAACTTAGGGGACCAGTAATTATTGGGTGAAAAACCTTCAGTTTTTTTGTTGAATGCACATAGAAATGGGGAACCTTTGACTCCCAGGGAAAATGTGCTATTTATTGCATATAAATTTCAACAGACTTTGTTGAAGCACTTGTTGAGAAGCCAGTGTTACCTCTGCTCTTGGTGCTGATAAATCGGTCCTTTTTCTGAGAACTCTACTGGATAGCCACAGAAGTCATGTAAAGTCCAGACAGCATAATCTCAGCAAGGAAGGTTAAATACCTGCTAAGTATCCAGAAATTGGGATAAGATTCAGTGCACTGACTTTATGTCTTCAGTAAGTGAGTATAGTTTTACCTTAGTAGAAAAATACTTATGGATACTGGGCTTCTCTGGATTTCATCCCAATGTGCTCTCAAGCAAGCACTCAAATACATATACTAAAAAATTGCTTATTCTTATTCATTGCTCTAATGTTCACATGTGGGACCAGTAAAATTTCTTTTCCTTATTACAAAATAATTCAGAAAGAATAAAATTAACCCCCTACCAGCAAAAAATAAAGCCCACAAGCCATCCATCAGTACTTAGAAAGCCCAAAAGCCAAGCCAGATTGTTTTTATCAGTGTTCCTCAGGAAGTGCAATGGTAGTGAAGCAAACACTGCTTATGGCTGGCTGGTGATACTCAGAAATGTCTCCAAACACGTTTTTTTTTTCTTTTGGATGGAGTAGAACTGAGAGACATCTGACTAGAACAGCTCAGCTCACTTTGGAGATTTGTCATCTTCCTCCTGGCTTATGCTTCTTCCCTGATAGGAGGGAACAAACTGACTTCTTATAAGTATTTGAGGGCATTTACATGCCATAGCCATGACTGTCAGTATCTTTAGGTCATCTTCAGTCTATATACAGATGTTCACTCAACCTTACCCTAATTATGTGCAGAAATTTAAGCCCATGTACACCTCCAGGTGATTCTTCACAATGTGACATTTATGTAAGATATAGAACCTCAAATGTCTATTGTGCATTATTCTTTTATTTTGCACATGTTTCTCATCCATTCTGTTTTTAAAAAAGTAATACAGAGCACTTACAGCTCATCACTGAAAGCATATGTGAAGTTGGAGTTCATGAACTTAAACTGATAAAAAAAAATAGGAAGGGAAGTTAAGAGTCTGGATCATGATGAGGAAGTTGCTGGGGTGGATTTGATAAACTGAGCTAATTCCTAATCTGTTGCTGCCAGAAATTAGTGTAGAGTTCCCAAACTCTGCCTTGTGTGTTTCTCATAGCAGTAATAATGACACTTCTTTTGTCTGGGTTCTGTCCTAGCCAATGTACTTTCACTTTCAGGAAGCTGGAGTCCCCCAGTGTGCTGGAGCCTTGAAAAATCTGTGATGGTTATTTGTAAAATCACAAAGCATTTTAGATTGGAAGTGACCCCTCTGTTCCTAAATCTTTCTCAGAGCAGTGCTAGCTGCAATACAAGTTCAAAAGTGGTTGAAATGAGGTGAAATTAATCTCCATCTCAAAAGAAATAACTGATGCTGTGCTGGGTCCAGTTTCTCCTTATTTAAGTAACACACATATGCAGCTGAAAGCAAAATCCTGCCATGGCCCTACGGCAGCTGGTAAAGCATCTGATCTATCTGGAAAGCCTGGATATAATCTCTGTGTGAGAAACCATGGGGGATTAGCAGTAGAGGGAAATTACTTCCAGTTACAGGAAAAGTCACTTGTAAAGCATCTGGGGGAGAAGAAGGATTAATTTATTATGAATTAATATTAATATTAATATTATTAGTATTACTACTACTACTACTACTTATATGACTGGTTACTCTGGTCATCTATACTCTGCACACCTGAACCACTCTCTGTTTCTTACCTGCAGCTCACAGTTGTTCCTAAAGCCCATTGTGCCTAGGGCACATCTGCTTTCTGGGTTAAGCTTTCTGCTCCTGCTGCAAAAGTGTGTGTGAGACAGAGGGAAGACCTGCAAAGGGGAAAGAGATAGATTTGAGAAAGCCAAGCTTGCCAGACAAATTAAGCTCTTTCTATCAGTTCTGGTATTTCAGGAGGGAAAATGTTTGGAAAAAACCCCAGATTTTTCCAGCTGGAAACAATAGCTGTTGAGCTCCTGCAGGACTGAGTTAATAAGCACAGGCTTTCTCCTTGCCACACACTGTGTGTTGAGTAAGCACAGAGCCTGATGAGCCATCAGGACCAGCCTGAAAAGAAGTCAGTGTGCTAAAGGTCAGCAGCTTATGCCACACTCCCATTAGCTGAGGTGGATTTTTGTGCCTTCCCATCAACTAGGAAGACTGTCTTCAGGTGGTGGATGTGGTTCCACACTCACTAACCCCATCCCACAGATAGAGAAGTTAGTTGTCCTCATCCAGAGCTGGAAATGGTCTTCTTCCTGAAATCAAAGCAATGAGGAGAAGGTCAACTATGACAAAACAGTGGCATTTAACATGCTATTGCTTACCATGTGCAGTGGTAATGGGGATGGCATGCCTGTTGGGAAGAGCTCAAGACAAAGGAGAATTGGAAACTACAATCATGAGCCCTGGCGCTGTGTCTGTTCCCACACAGGACTGTGCTTCTGCCTGGGAAGCCATGGGAGGGGTGATGGATTAGCTTTCTTGGCCAATGTACTAGGACAATGTTGCAGAACACCCCTCAGCTATGGACAGTCTTGAATTCTGGAGTAGGAAATTCCCAGAAGGGCTTGGTGTCACACCAGGGTTTTCTAACACTTAAGGACCTTATGAGATGATTGTCTTGTTTCCAATGTTTATATCACCAGAGCTGAGGATCAGACCTAAGAGGATATCTAAAGGACTAAAGATGTAGTTGTTTTCTCTGCACACTTCCACTGATGCAGTTCCTAATACTGGCTTCAATTTCTGCTACCTCCACACATCAGTTTTAGATCTAAAACTTGTGAGAAATGGAGAGATTGATCATGAAAGGTACCTGTCTGTAAATACACCTCAGCTTCCAAGTCACTTTGGTATTCTGGAGTTTTCATGTCTTTGTGCTTCAAGACAAATTCCACTCAAACACTCCCAGATTTCATTGGCATTTCATTCTTACTGACATGAAAACAGGCTCCCATGGATTTGACTGGAGCTGGATTCATCTTTCATTAAGGCTAGATCACACCAGAGCCACCTATGGCACTTAGTTCTTCAGAGCTCATTTTTTTCATGCTTGAATTATTCAGTGGTTGTCCCTGAAAGTAAGGCAAGCTGATTAGGAATGGTTTTATACTCTTATCCATTAGAAAGAGTAATTAAACTGCAATGTTATGTTGTTCTCAGGTGTCTAAATTATATAGAGCCAGCAAATTCTGCAACGCTTGATGTAGAAATAATAAAAGATTAAGAAACACTTAGAATAGACATAGTGTTTTGCAGGGATACATTAATTTGAAATATAGTGGACCCAATGTTCAGCTGACAAACCTAGATATAGCTCCATTGGCTTTTGGGGAGCTGTGTTCACTTCCAGCAGCTAAGATCTGAATCAGGTTTGACATAGGCTGGGATACAGTTTTTGTAGCCAGTATGTGAACAGGCAGAAACTGTGGGTGCAGGTTAAAGCAGCAGACTGAGCCCTCCCATCATCCATTCTGTTCATGGCTCTGCCAAGAGCAAGGTGGGAGATCCTGCACAATTGTGCTGCAGTCTCTTCTCTGTGCAATGCAAAAGATGATGCTGTTTGCTCGAGGGTGGTCTCTGAGCTGTCCTGGTAAAAAGAGAGCATATAAATCTAGATGGACATTATAATTTATTTTAAATACCATGTGCACTTCTAAAAAACTTCATCTTGCTCTTTATAAATAGTTTATGCATACCATGAGCACTTGCTGTGTTTCAGAAAATTTATAGTGAATGGGGGAAAACAATTTTAAGGGCTAGAGCTCTTGTAATTAAGAAAGCTTCAAAAGATTTAAAAGCTCTAACTTCATCATACTGTCTTCTCACATTAAGGTTTTTTTTGTGGTGTTGTGTATTTCCTAACAATGCAAAACTGAGCTGATATTTAAGAGATCAAATGAAGCTTTTCTGTTGTTGTCTGGGATGTGTGTGTGTGTGTGTTTGTTTATAGATCCTGTAAGTGCTCTTACCATAATCTATTTAAACCCACCATGCCATTTCCAAATGCACTTCAGGGAAATAATCCTGCAAACAATATGCCCCCCAAGCTGATTTAAAGCTGAGCTCAGGTAATCCTAACTAAACCTGTTGTCAGAATTTGCAGAGCCTGGCCCTTTTGTGACTGAGCCCCGACTTTATCATCATAGAAGCTTCAAGTCAGCTGCCAAGAGTAACTTCAGTTCACATCTATCAGAGGTGAAACAGCAGCCCTTTGCCCTTGGCTGTTTGGCTCTTCAGCTCTGCGTGGAACAGAGCCAGATCTAACAAATGGGACAACTTGAGCCAGGAAATACACAAAATAGCCCCTGCTGTTGCTACAGGGGAGCATCTGGGGGAAGAGGTGCTCAACAACTATCTTAAACATGCATGATGCAATGGTGCTGTCATTGGTGACAGCATCTGAGCTGCCTGGGCAGTGTTTTGAACTGGGGGGGGTCTGAAGGAGCAAAGTTTGTGGGAGTGGACAGTGGCCATCCAATTTGAAGGACAGCCATGAACTGTGCCTGTGCCAACCTTGTCACCTCGTCATCGCTGGGCTATGTGCTATTCTTGAATTGTCTGCTGTTCTGATGGGAACCATCTGTCAGAAGGGAGTGAAATGAGCCGTCAGCTGTTGGGAGGATTTTGCTTGTGCTTGGTGGTGGTGGATCTGAAAATTGCTGCTGGCAAGAGGGACCTGACAAACTCTGGTGGGGGTGGAAATGGTGTTAGGAAGAAGGTGTCAGTGTTGGTAACGTGCACACAGTGAAATGAGCTCTAATTCCAGCTGGGTCTGGGGTGGGGTGGGAAGATGGCTCTGTCCATGGTGTCAATATATTGCACTCATCAAGCAGAAGGGTTTTTCTGTTACAGAAAGAAATGTTGATATGAAAATTTCCCTGCTGATTGGAATGCACAGATCAAACCCCAATAGATGTCCTTTTTTGCTTGGGCTGACACGTCAACAGTCAGTCTTGTGGCTGGGCTCTAGCCAGTCTCCCCTCCTAAGCCTGACATCCTGCCCTCCTCTTATCCCTCTCCATTATGTGGATATTTCGTCTGGATTTGTTCTTGCAATATTTCTGAGTCTTTTAATATCACTCTTTTTAGTTCTTTATACTCTCTAATTCTCTTATTTTCCCATTATCCCACATTTTATGGTGCTACATATTGCTCTTTTTAATGCATCGACCTGTTGTTGCAATGACTAATTATAGAGGTTGTTGAGGATGAACATAGTGAAAAAAATGGAACACAATACAGATTTTGTGGAACACTTTTTCGAAGCTCAAGAGTAAGGACCTGGAGTGAGTATGCATGCAATGTATGTATGTATGTATGTATGTATAGAATCATAGAATCATAGAATCATAGAATCATAGAATCATAGAATTGTTAAGGCTGGANAACCTAAATTTTCCCTGGTGCAGCTTGAGGCCATTTCCTCTAGTTCTGTCGCCTGTTACTGGGGGGAAGAGACCAACCCCCACCTCACTGCAACCTCCTTTCAGGTAGTTGTAGAGAGCAATAAGGTCTCCCCTCAGTCTCCTCTTTTACAAACTAAACACCCCCAGCTCCCTCAGCCTCCTCGTAGGGCCTGTTCTCCAGACCCTTCACCATCCTCGTTGCCCTTCTCTGGACACGCTCCAGAACCTCAACATCCTTCTTGAAGTGAGGGGCCCAAAAATACATATGTACATATGTACATATGTATGTATGTATGTATGTATGTATCTATCTATCTATCTATCTATCTATCTATCTTACCAGAGTACTGTAGATGACTGATGATGCTGCATTTTTCACTATGGCTAGAGGTACAATTTTCAGAACTATAGTTCTTGGTTTACAATGGTTCAGCACATCTGTGTGACCTCCTTTAGGAAACCTGCTTTGGCAGCGGGGGTGGACTTGATGTTCTCTTGAGGTCCCTTCCAACCTCTACAGTTCTGTGATTCTGTGATTCTGTGATTCTGTGAATCAAGCCTTTAATCTAGCTATTCATCTGGATTTCTAAACTGCAGAAAGATCCATTCTTTTCCAAGACTTACTGGTTACTGGACTTGCTGATTTTCTGTGTCTACCTTTGAGAGAAGTTCGATGGGTTGGGATGCATTGTAGAACCAGCAGTTTGTCTAGAAGTCAAAATCCAGACCAAGGTACACTGTGTCCTTATATGCAAAGACTGATACAAAGAAATAACTTAATGGCTTGTCTTTAAGGACTTTGTGGATCCATCATTCTTCTGAAGCCCTTTCTCTAAGGAAATCCTGTTATACCTAATTTTTTTTTCTAGCCACTTCTGCTTCAGAAAGTGTATCAGCTTGCCTGTGATCATGCTTATGGACCAAGTGCAATCCCTATTTCTTGCATGTTTTTCTAGGGCTAGATGACAACTTTTGAAAGCACTTTATTTTAGTGTTATGTTTTGCTGCACTCAAGCTAATACAACTTATTTAAAGTGTCTGTTCCTTTTGCTAATGGCTTTTGTGTCTTCTTTCTCTGTATAATTATGCAGTCATGTAGCCTGACATTTATTTATATAACTGCTAGCTGAAATGGTACTAAAACAGGATCAGTGGCTACACACAATAAGCTTTAGAGTAAAGAGCATGGTGTCTTCAGGGCATGGCACAAAGCTTGCCTAACCCTCTGAGATTTGTTATACACTGTGTAAGTCTCTTTGTCCACATTTTATAGATATCAGAAATAGAGTTTGAAATACTTTCTCTCTACCATGAAATACCTTGACCAAGAACTGACAGTACAGTGTTGTCCTGGCTCAACCAAGGATTTGTCTTACCTTCATGGTGGAAGTGGGTGGGCTCTCTGTGTCTAGGCTGGAGGGGAGCTGACCAAATGGCTTTCAGTTTTGCCTCTTGATGTAGTATCAAACATAGTTCTTAGTGTTTGATAGAGAAGAATGTAGTACCCAAAATGAATATAATCGCTGAACCTTTCCTGGATAGAGATTCTCATCCTTGCTTTGACTGCAGTGATGTGTGTACTGATTGCCTTTCTTTAGAGAGTAATCTAAAAGTTATTTACTGATTAGAAATCAAGTTCAGGACCTTAAGAGGAGCACAATACAAACCCTGCATTTAAGGAGAGCAAAATTCAGTTTTAGTAGTATGACTCTGGTTTTATCTGTCACTAGATCTGGATCTTATCTACAGATCTGATTTTTTTTTCATAGAATCATAGAATCATAGAATCATAGACTAGCTAGAGTTGGAAGGGACTCCCAGAGGTCATCTAGTCCAACCCCCCTGCAAGAAGCAGGGACACCCCCAACTAGATCAGGTTGCTCAGGGCCTCATCCAACCTGGCCTTGAACGTCTCCAGGGATCCAGGGGCATCCACCACCTCTCTGGGCAGCCTGTTCCAGTGCTCCACCACTCTCACAGTAAAGAACTTTTTCCTAATATCCAATATAAATCTCCCTCCCTCTATTTTGAAACCATCACCCCTTGTCCTATCACAACAGGCCCTACTAAACAGCCTCTCCCCATCTTTCTAGTAGGCCCCCTCCTTTTTTTTTTTTTTTTAAAAAAAAGAGAACGAAAAAAGGAGGTCACATATACTTTCACTTCCTGAGAAGTGTTTCTGCTCTCATGAGAGAGAATGTGTAATTCTTGCATGGTGAGCAGAGCTCCCTAAAGCTGTGAGACAAAACTGTTCACCGTGAAAGAAGCAGGCTAACTCATCCATAAATTCAAGCAGTGAAGCTTCAGATATTTCTTGAAATCTTCCTCATGATTATGAGTTCACACATTTGTGCTTAGTTGAGCTTACAACTTCAGTGCGAAATGAGTAGCTGTGGGGATTAATGCACAGCTAAGCTGAGACATTTATAGATGAAAGAATCATTCCAAATAGGGTTGCTAAAGTAATAATTTTATAGTATTTTGGTCACTATGGTGATGAGCAGGCTATATAATTATAGAGATAGCTAAACAAATGTAGGTGTATCTTGAGGTGCTGAAGTGGCTGAGGAGCTGAGTGCATCTTTTATTGAACCTCACCAACTTCATTGCAGATAAATCTGCCAGAGCCCCTGTGCTGGAGCCCTACAACATGTTTTTGAAAGTGGATTAAGCCCAAACAATTGGAAATGTTTAGGCATTTCATCTTTTATGGATTCAATGGGATGTGTCACAGCATTTTTGACAAGTCAGCAAGGAACTAATTTTAGATGTTTAAGTATCAGATAATCCAGTTTAACTACATGCTGGTTTATTGGATTTTCAGCCCTGGGCAGAATTATGGAAAAGCTGATATGGGATTTGATTAGTGAAGACACAGAGGAGAGCAATGCAGTTATAATGTTTGGCAGCATGGCTTTATTGAACATAGGTCTTGTCGGACACTTGATCAAGTGAAATTGGAAAGCTTTGTGCATAAATACACCAAAGCATCTTTCAATGCTTTTAATTAGTCCTGAGCAATATTTTGGGCAATAATGACCAATAAATCATATGGGTAGATATGCTTTTCTGCAGAAGCACTTTCAAGTGATTAAGAGCAAGAGAAACAGAATTCCTGTAGCTAACATAACAACTTTTTGAGATGCTTTACTGGCATTTTACAAGATTGGCACTGAGCCCAGCACCAGTCAACAGTGTCATTAATGATCCAAAAGTAAATATGCAATCACAGCTGATCAAATTTGTGGGTGTCAAAATGATGAAGCACCTATAAATAATGATGAAGACAAGACATTTAGAGAGGGCAATTTTGACTGCTTGTCAGCAAGACCTGTGCAAATGGTCTGTTTTGTTATAGAAATGCAATCTGCTGCCTCTAGGAACATGGGTAATTCTCAGAGAATAGATTATAGTGGTTTGGACACACTGACTCTGAAGATGATCTTGTGGCTTTAAGTTTGAGCAGTTCAGTCCATGTTGGTAGTTCACAGTCTAGGAGTTGTGTGTGTGTGTTTTGGGGGATCCTGGTCAGTCTTTTAGATGCACTGGGAGAGGAGTAGTTGCTTAAACCCCCCACACACACCTTAACTGGAAGCATTGGACAACACACAGGTATCTTTTGGTGTCAGGTTATGAATAAACTAATCAGGGAGGAGAAGCAACATATAAAATTATTTGAGGGTTTTTGATAAGTGATTTAATGAGCTCAGTCTCTTCAGTTTGTCAGAAAGATGATTGAGAGGTGACTTGATTGCACCCCAGAAGTATGTTCTCCTCAAGAAACGGCAAAGTTGCTAAGATGCTGTTTGAACTAACAGCAGCATGGCAAGAAGCAGTGGTGGATGGCAAAGGAAAATTCAGGTAACAACACTCCTCTCCCCCCCTTTTAACAGAAGTAGTAATCACTGCAGCCAAGGAGATGGGGAACTGAGCTCTGGGTGTCTCGAAACAAACTCAAAATCCTCTCTGTGAGAAACGCAGAAGTTGCTGGGCTTTCACTAAGCATAGCAATGGAAGGACAGTTATTCAGAGGGGATGGAAGGCAAATCCTTTCTGGCATTCATACTTGCAGAGCTTTTTCACCTCAAGCCCTGCTTTCAGTCCTGGCCCAAAATCCTAAGAGGCATGGGTGTTCTGGGCAGTGTCACCACTGCTGTAGCTGTAGCTTGTAAAAAGAGCTTGCATGGTTTATTAAAATTGCTTAGAGGAGTGCAGTAAGAGTTATCTGACCACATTTCATCCTGTGATATCCCAAAACAGCTTCCAGACTTACAGATGGGGAAAGCCATGTGTGAAACACCTGGCCACACAGAGCAGGTCAGCCCTGGGTCCCCACCTGCCAGGATCACCCTTGGTTCCATCATGCCTGCATACATCCTCTGCAGGGCTGACTTTAGGAGGTACACAGCAGAGCTAGCTTTTAACCACCTTTCTTCTGAACACATCCAGGTGTTCTCTCATCAACTTGGTCCTTATGTGCTGCTTAATGCTCCTCTCCAAGCAGAGAGGCTTTCAGGCTGTATTTTGTTTTATATATATGTGTAAAAGGATTCTTTTTATAGCTGAAACTGCTCAGCTTCACAGCAGCAGTGAGCTCTATGCTTCTGTTTCATTACTCTTTCCCCAGAGCTTAGATATAAAACCTTCCTGCTAGTTGCTCTTAATGTAGTTGCAGTCTGTTGCACTGTGTTAACTTGTGAATGCATTGTCTAGCAGACTCATCTTTATGCTAAAAGAAGACAGGAAGGAGTGGAAAGGAGGGGATAAAATAGTGCTAATGGAAGCAGCATGATGGCAACATGTCAGAAATAAGCAACTTCTAGTGCTTCAGCACTCTTTTTTGCCTCACTTCTGACAACTATGGTTCAGGTCAAAGTTTTTTCAGTGGACTCCACTGAACTCCAGTGACCTTGGGATCATGTTCTCTCTACTGAGGTTGGGTCCAAAACTACTGTAGATAAATGCCATGTTTGGAGCCACCCACGTACATGCACCTCTCCTTCCCTGAAAGACCACTGGGAATGGCTCCCTCTTTCACACATAACCTCCTTCATTTGGTGGAGCCTAAAGTCACTGCTCCTTGATGCTGTCAACAGCAGGTTACAGTTACACTGAAACAGGTACCACTGTGTTTGATGGCTCTTCAGTATGGAGGTTCAGCTGGTTACAGCAGCATCCAGGTATTTGAATGGTTGGTGAGAACTAGCAGACAACCTGATGTTATCACAGGGAGGTGTTCAGAAAAATACCCCAGTGATCCATGCAGACAAAACAGAGAGTTAAGTCCCTGCTGAAAGCTATATGTTGCATCTGGAGAGATGTAACCTTGGAGAGAGTGGTTCCACCCACATGGTTGCTGGTTTTTGTCTGGCAGTCCAACCATTTCTCTGCAATAAAACATCAAGTTTTTAGGCTGTGCTTTCTGGCTTAGCCCTGGATTTCCAATTGTATCTTCTTTTCACTTCCCTTCACTTCCCTTCTTCCCATTCTCACACAAGAATGAATTTGTCAGTCACTATCTAGAGGTGGCAGATACAGAAAGTGGTGTCTTCTTCAGAAATCATTTTCACATTGTTTGCTTTAATTAATATGCAAATAAAGTGGAAACACTTTAGCAAATCACAAGGTACACATTAATTTTTCACAAAGAATTGCACCTCACCTGAACCAAATGCTCTTTCCCTCTCACTGTAAGAGCTTTTATTATTTTGTCATTCTCCTGTCAGGGGACACCTAGACATCAAGAACTTTTCTTCTGGGGGAAAAAAAAAAAGAGATAAAAGAATTATTGTGGGCGCAACAAAAACTGAGGAAATGGAATGGACGTGAAGGTCAAGGGACTCAGACTTTTGTTCAGCAACAATTACAGGAGGACAGTTAAGCAGGGCACCCTTGATGATGCCTGTAGCTCTCCAGAGGCATTCTGGGAGACAGTTGATGGTTGATGAACCCTAAGTGCAGTGAGGTTAGGATGTGGGAACAGGCCCTGTCATCATGCCCTTCTCCATCAACTTTCCTATTCTTGATGCTTACAGGACAAGTTTGGCCAGGGTTGGGAAGAAGTCGGTGAGGTGATACCACAGCCTTGGTGGAGAGAAGGTAAATATAGAGGGTAGTAGAGCAGTAGACCCAAGATCAGGAGGTTAGGGAGGAGCCAGAGAGAAGGACCAGCTGGGAGCATTCAAGGTGCAGCCTGGAGCAGAAATACTCAAGAGCATCAGTTAACAGTCTGTCACAGGCATCTTCAATTGTGGAGCTAAGAGAACAGTAGTAGTTTGGAAAAGGCCAAATCGTTCCATCCATCCCCCAAGGAGATGCTGGGGCATGTGTTTACAGCTTAAAAAGGGGATGGAGGAAATGGAAAAGGCTTTGTGTGATTTCAGTGGCTCAGACCCAAAGGCAGTTTGAGAGATGCATCAAATGCAAAGACTTCAAAGAGGAGCATTAGGGGGGTGCACATTAAGCACAGCTTTGGCCCCAAGCTCTTTGCAGTATGTTCCAGCAGCTTTATTGACTCTATAGACTAACAGGCAAGGCTGTATGTTGTTACAAGCCAACACATGGTGGACTTTAAGTGTACCTTGTTGGGAAGAGGCCAGTTCTCCTAGAACAGATCCAAAACAACTAGTCCCTTCTGAAAAAAACTTGGCTCTTATCACTGTGTTATTTTTATTAGTTGCCTAAAATATTGAGCACTTCAGAAGAGAAACAGATGGGCAAAGATGCCCATCACTACAAGCTCCCATTTTAATGTGAGGTACAGTGCAGGCTTTGGAGAACCAGTAGAGTAGCTTGGAGGTTACAAAGGAAGTCTTCACAGGAATGTAACTACATCTATATACATTGCTGCTATATCACTTTATCCATTTAACTACCTGGCTTGTGGGGATTTTTAGTTTGCTTTAAGCCAAAATCTACAGGATTTTACATTGAAAGCTTAAAGGCCAGAGAAATACTAACAGACAAATCTCATTTATACTCTATAAATATGACCTTAACATGGAAGCTCTAAACAGGATGCAGTTTAGCCTTTAGGCACTTAATTTTCCCCAGAAATCTTTCTAATGCTGGGATGGTTATAAAGGTATTATCAAGGTTCATGACCTTTCTGTATCCAATTTGAAGCAAGTCTGGACTCTTCAGCAGGTTTACAAGAAGCTGGAGCAGAGCTCAACAGAAAATTCATGATTCTTCTTACCACTGCTTTTTGGAAGTCTATCTCAAAAGGAATTTCTAGCAATTTTTTATGTATGTGTGTGTTTGTGCTTAAAATCAAAGAAAGTGGCAACACCAAACCCAGGCAAGTATAACTTACATGTTCCAGACTTTTTGCTTTTAACTCTGGTGTCCAGTGAAGCTTGAACGTTTTATATTATTACTTATTAATCCACTGCAGTAACATATGCTTAACAGTTCAATAAAATTGTATTCTGGACAATATGGAGAATTGAAAACTATTTCCAGATGGTTCAGGCAACAGATTACCTCTGTCAAGATCCAGGTCACACAAAGGTGAAGCAAGGTCTCACAGTCTCTCAGAAAAATCTGTGGTATACACAGGGGTTAATTCCTTGCCTGGTGTGTTAAAAACACTGTGTTTATGTCAGCAGGAGGGTTTCTAGGAAGGCAGATATGTGGGTCTGTTGTCACTGTATGGGGAGTGTGACATTTTCAGAATCATCAGCTCATGTAACTACATCCAACAATTCTGGATGTACAGCAGCCTCAGGCTGAGCCTCACCAAATCCAGAGGTGTAACAGAACCTCAGGTAAGAGAAGCTGAGCATGTCCAGTGTGAGGTAATCAATCTGCCAGGCCTCTCCATGTTTATATCCAGCCACCGTGCCAGAGAGGCGTTACAGCACAGCTTATTTGATCATAACGAGTGTTTCACATTCAGGGACAACCTTTGCAGTAACATCCATGGTTAAGTCCACTCTCAATCACAAGCCCATCTATATTTTGCGTCTCTTTCTTGATTGCCTGAGACATCATGGGCACACCAATCTATAAATAATTCACCTTTATGTTGCTTGTCTGGATCCACTGGAGCCACTTCAATCTTAATAGCTGGTTCTTCTCATGATCTGCAGTAGTCCTACTCTTGGGTATGTGGGCACTACCTGACATACTTCTACAACTAGGTTCTCTAGCCAGGCAGCAATATTAGTCCCTTCTGGGTGGGTTTGCCAGGTGGGTTTGCCTCTGCACTGTCAGTTGCTCTGCTTCCATTGCTGTGACCACCCCTACGGAGCACTGGCCACCATCCAGGAGTCAGATGACCACTTTCCTCATTCAGCAATGGATGAAGAATCTAGAGACAGATGGATGGCTTTCACCTCTGAAAACTGACTCGATTCATCTTCTCCCTCAGCAGCTTCTACATCTCATTGTATAGGAAGGACTCCATTGAGCAGCCTTCCACATTCGATGATTTCCTCCAATGTGACAGGGCCTATCAGTGAACAGGGCATATTACTTCTCATTTTCTGAGAAAACACAGCAAGATGTCATGCAGGATCACTGCTGAGGCAATATTAGCCACATTCAGGCATCTTATCTGTGATTGTTCCTCGCTTCATCACCAGCCATTGCCAGTGGATGCTGCAATTCAAAGCACTTGAACTGTCAAAGCACTCACAGTGCTGAGATGGTTCAAGGAATCGGTTTGGATTCTTCTCTTTAATTGTTTTGGGTTTTTTTTCACGGCATTTTTAAACAGTGCTTTGCCTGGTTGTTCTTCCTCCAAGGCTGAAGTTTAGCTCATGCAGGCACAGACAGCAGCATTGTCCTCTTACTCAAGCAGTGTTCCATCTTACAGCTAGTGAATTTTGGAGATTGGCAGGCAGCAACGAAAGTTCAGGGCTTGACTTCACAAAGCAGCATCTGCTGATGGTTTTGTTCTGTTCCTTGTCCTTCCAGGAGTGCTGCACTGTGATCTAGTCACTCTTTCCCCATCATGATATGGCAGAGTTCAGCTCAAGTCCCAGAGTTCAGAATAAGTCTGGTAAGGATATTAGAGAATCACAGAAACACAGAAGCATCTAGTCCCACTCCCCTGCCATGGGCAGGGACAGCCTCCACTAGTCCAGGGTGCCCAAAATCCCATTCAACCTGGCCAGAGATGCCAGGGGTCCAGGGGCAGCCACAGCTTCTCTGGGCACCCTGTGCCAGGGCCTCACCCCCTCACAGGGAAGAATATTTTCCTAATGTCCAACCTATCTACCCTCCTTCAGATTACATCCATTACCCCTTGTCTTATCACTACACTTCCTGATAAAGTGACCCTTTCTTGAAGGTCCCCTTCAGGTACTGGAAAGCTGCCCTATGGTCTCCTGGAGCCTGCTCTTCTCCAGGCTGAACAACCCCAACACTCACAGCCTGTCTTTGTAGCAGAGGTGTTCCAGCCCTCTGATTATCTTCGTGCCTCCATCCCTCTGGACTTGCTTCATCATCTCCATGTCTTTCTTGTCCTCATGTCTTTCTTGACCTCAGAGCTGGATGCATCACTGCAGGTGGGGGGTCATGAGAGCATAGTAGAGGGACAGAATCCCCTCCATCAACTTGCTAGTCATGTTGCATCCCGGGATGCCGTTGTCTTTCTGGGCTACAAGCACACTCTGACACCTCATATGTCTGCCTGCATCCCCCAGGAATACCAAGAAATGTTACAAACTGGAGTTGTCTTGTTTTTTTCTGGCAAGAAATAAAGTACATAAAAGGCATTAAGTGTTTATTTTTTGTAACTAATTATTTATAACTGTAGCACCATTAGAACTCTACAGGAATATACCCTGATCCCTCTGAAAAATCTGCTACTGAAACCTTTGTATTTACCATCCAAGTGTGGTAAATTCTTTGTGAGGTGATTGGAAAAACACCGGTCTCGGCTGTTTTGAACAGTGCCATGGTGCAAATTGTTCCATCCCAGACATCTGTCAAGAGACCCTCAGCTGATTCCCCCTTCCCTACCACCAAGGATGGTTGCTTGAGTGCTGTGTTTAGTTTGGGGGATGTGACACAGAGAGAATCTGTCCTTGGAGAAATCTGTTTTTTCAGTTATCATCCCACCTTTAGCATGTTTTCCTCCTTGCTGATATCCCTGGGTCATTTCTGCACAGCTTCTGAGATAAGGCAGTGGCTCTGCAAGAGGAACTGAAGGGCCTGGATGATGCTCACTGCTATGAGGAGTCAATACCCTTAAAGCTAAGGCCAGCAATGCATTTCACTTTTATCCTAACTCAGTTCCTGACCCTGTGTGATAAATGCTGAAGGACAGAGCTAGAAAAGGGAACAGGTGCCTACCACGGGGTTTGGACAGATACTTAGGGCTGTGCCATGACATTAGATAGTATTTATTTTAGGCATCTAATGCCACTGGATGAGCCTTAAATACTCATTTCTTCCCTGCTGGGTTGACAGGTACACTAGGTAGGTCTGTCCTGTTCTGGAAGTTGGCAGAGATGCTCTAGAGCAAGTCAGATGTCACAAGACACCTTTATGTGGGCTAGAGTTGAACTACTCATGTCAATGTTTTCAAATCAAGACCAGCTTCCTTTAGTTGAGTTGCCTTTTAACCCTGGAGGTTCTGCTTCCTTGGATGCTGTGGTTCCACTCATGAATATGCAAAGAACTGATCCTGAATTGAGCAAAGCTGTACCAAGGGATATTTAACACATGAGATCAAGCCTCATCCAACACATAGGTGGGGAAGAAGACATGCATTGCACCTTCTGTATAATTCTTACAGATTAAAAAGTTGATTGAGAAAAAACTCTAGGAAGAAATGTAGACTTTTTTTTATAATTTGGCAAATCTCACCTTCTTTGGACTGAGCTCAGGAGAACCATCACATGCTCTGGCTTGGCTGACCCTGTGTGGAGCCCAGAGTTGGACTTGATGACCCTTATGAATCCCTTCCAACTCAGGAGATCCTGTGAGTCTATGATTCTCAATGCAGGTGGAGGATACCTAACCCATCAATCTCACTCCATCCCTGGAAAATTATTGCCTGTCTCTAAAAACCAAAGAATGTTAGAGAAATAGGTGCAGAGTTCAGCTGTTCAGCATATGTCCATTGTCTTGGGGACCAAAGCAAATCTGAACTCCAGGTCTGTACTACTCCATGGTGAAGGCTTGGCTCAGTCCAAGATTTGGACATCTGACTCTTGGAGCTGGTTTTTTTGGTCAAAAGAAAGTCTAGTCAATGCAGTCCATGAAGCTCAGAGAGCAATTCAGGTGAACAGATGTAACCACATAATTTATGGTGAGCTGAACGGGTCTGTGGGTTTCAGTGAGTTCAATTCTCTTTCAGACAATACAACCAGACCCCAAATATCAGTTCATTCAGCTGATTCACACTGTGAGATCTTTAGAAGTGGTGATGAAGAGAAAACAGATCAAACACTTCATTCCTCCATCTGGGTCAGGGCAATCCCAGGCACAACTCCAGACTGGGTGGAGAGTGGCTCCAGAGCAGCCCTGAGGAGAAGGACTTGGGAGTGCTGGTGGATGAGAGACTCAACATGAGCCGACAATGTGCTCTGGCGGCCCAGCAGCCAACCGCATCCTGGGCTGCATCCAGAGGAGCGTGGCCAGCAGGGCGAGGGAGGGGATTCTCCCCCTCTACTCTGCCCT
This sequence comes from Heliornis fulica, assembly GCA_013399135.1. Taxonomy (NCBI): domain Eukaryota; kingdom Metazoa; phylum Chordata; class Aves; order Gruiformes; family Heliornithidae; genus Heliornis; species Heliornis fulica. The sequence continues at coordinate 300,514 of VXBZ01001867.1, read as the reverse complement.
GTGAGACCTCACCTGGAGTACTGTGTCCAGTGCTGGAACCCCCAACATAAGACGGGCATGGACCAATTGGAGAGGGTCCAGAGGAGGCCACAAAGATGATAAAGGGGCTGGAGCACCTTTCCTGTGAGGACAGGCTGAGAGAGTTGGGGCTGTTCAGCCTGGAGAAGAGGAGGCTCCGGGGAGACCTTCGAGCAGTCTGCCAGTACCTCAAGGGGGCCTACAAGAAAGATGGGGAGAGGCTGTTCAGTAGGGCCTGTTGTGACAGGACAAGGGGTGATGGGTTTAAAATAGAGGGAGGGAGATTTAGATTGGATATTAGGAAAAAGTTCTTTCCTGTGAGAGTGGTGGAGCACTGGAACAGGTTGCCCAGGGATGTGGTGGATGCCCCATCCCTGGGGACGTTCAAGGCCAGGTTGGATGAGGCCCTGAGCAACCTGATCTAGTTGGGGGTGTCCCTGCTTCTTGCAGGAGTGTTGGACTAGATGGCCTCTGGGAGTCCCTTCCAACTCTCATCATTCTATGATTCTGTGATTCTATTATTCTAATCTAGATGCCTTAAATCCCCTTAAATTGGGATTTTAAAAGACTGAATAAGGACTGCTTGAGGCACAGGAATACCTTGTAGCTGTTTTATGGTCAACATATGGTAAATTTGAGTCTGGACTTATTTGAGTGGTTCTGGAATAGCTCTCACACAAGTAGCCATTCACACAGTGTCACCATCCACTTAAAGGGGGAAAAGGAGGACGTCAGTGAGGCAGCTCTGTGCTTATTCATGTGAAAATTTAAGCATCTAAACAGTGACAGTGAGCTGAACTCTATTCAGTTCTCGGATTGATTTTTCATCCATCTCAGCTCCGCTCTCTCACTGCACTCTCACTGCACACAAGAATTGATGTTCCACTCTCTCTTAGCACCCGTGTGCCAAACCTCTGTGAAAGCATTGGCTGTGAAAGGAGCCAAACAGAGCCCCTTAACGTGCCTTATAGTGCTGTTTAATGGTTATCTTTTATAATGCTATTTTTTCCTCTAGACTGTGTGGCATTGTGATGTTTTGTTCATGCTCTAAAAGCTTTTTCTCTCTCAGACACTTTTCCCTCTTTTACACTGAGTTGCTTTCTTGCTATTTCAGCAGCAGTAGTGATGTTATTGGACTGTGCAATTTAATACCTTGTCATTGAGGCAGAATCCAGGGAGATGGAGTCTTGGAAGTATAGTCCTGAAATCTGTAGATCTCAGTGGCTTGATCAGTGGCTTCCCAAGAGAGAGAGATGCATTTTGCTGTCATATATGTGTCTGTTCCAAAGGCTTTACCCATGATTTTTGCTCAGTGCATGTTTTCTTGTAGCATTCATAGCATCCTTGTCATGCCAGTGGCATGTAATCACATAGACTGGTTTTAATTTGGCACTGCAGTGACATAGGCAGGATAAGGCACAATGCAAATCATCCTTATGCCCAGAGTTTTGGATAAACTGAGGCTTTGTGGGAGAGAGTTGTGTGTACAGAACCAGGAGAAAATCTCTTTTCTGGATAGAAAAGGAAAGACTGGAAGTTTTTCAACTATGGTTACGATGCTAAGGGGGAGAGAGAGACTAACACACTGGTATGTTTTATTATTCCTGGGATTCTTTTAGCTCTGGCAGACTTAAGGAATCTCAGTTTAATAGGGCAACACACTTTTGGGACAGGGTATTTCAGGAAGGAATAAGAAAACAAGACTTGATGTGGAGCAATTGTAACTTCACAGCAAATACCCCGTTTCATAGCACTCTTCATTTAAAATAACCTGTGTGTGCCCTGCCCAAGAAACTTCAGAAAGAAATTCAGGCTTTTACTCACTTTTTGGTTCACCTGGCCAAGGACCCTTCTTTGAGGTTCATGAAGATAAATGTGTAAGGACAAATGTTACTTTCTTGCAAGACACACTTAGGGGAAAAAAGTGAGGCTGTTTTCAGGAACTTATGGCAAGTTAAATTCCCACGTGTTAGATTTAATTGTATATTGCATGCCAAGGAAATGATGGATTTGCCCTTAAAATTCAATGTGTTATCTTAAGGGATTAGTGCACCCAAGCTGAGGCTGGAGGCACTCTGATCCCCCACCATAGCTTTCTGGCACTGACACATGATACACCGAATGGGGACTCAATCCTGTTTGCTATTGTCCCTCTTCTTCTTCCATTGACCTGACCAAGAGATAACCAAGTACTGGTTTAATTCAGAGACCATATGCTCTAACTCTGTGCATTGTATAGGCATAGAGAGTCAACATATGGATCCTTTCTGGCTTTATGACCTCTGTGTATTTATATGCTTTGCATGCCCATTTTTCAGTTGATTTATTACAATCATGCTTTATAGATGCAGAACCCAGTGTGAGATCAAAGTGTTTCAATAAAAGAGTTTATGTTGATTCTGGTAACAGAAATTCCAAATACATTACAAAAAGACTCGGGTAAGAACCACCCCAAAGTGCTTACAATTAAAGAAATCACTCAACAAATACGTAATGATGGAGCTTGAATAGAACTGGAAATTTGGATTCATCAAAGGGGGTTGGACTAGATGATCTCTCGAGGTCCCTTCCAACCCCTACAATTCTGTGGTTCTGTAAAACTGCAACTGCTGTTGTTAATACTAATGTTGCAATATGTTTGCAAGTGCTGATTTCAGGAGCATTTCCAACCAACTCCCTTACTCCATGTCTAGCACATCACCTGCTTTAGGAATGCAGGTGTGTAACAATGAGAAAGAAAGGTAAAAACCAGCATCTGTTTTTGTTGGAATTATGAATTTACTATGATTGGATGGGGCCTTGAGCAGGCTGGTCTAGTGAGAGGTGTCCCTGCCCATGGCAGGAGGTTGGAGCATGATGGTTTTTAAGGTCCCTTCCAGTCCAAACCTGTCTGTGATTCTACTTACACAAACTACTAAATTCTGAATTCTTGTGGGATTGTGTCTTTGTTGGAGAGGATTTGTCACAGCCATCTATTGTTCCAGCAATGGTCACAGGTACTTTGGAGCTGTCTCAACCCTGTGTCAAAAACAAAAGAAGTCAAATCAAACTGTTTATTTTGTTTTGTCCTCTGATCCAAAAAGCTTCAGCCAGATGGACAAAAAAAAAAAAAAGGGGGTAATGGGCAGACAGCTTCTTCCAATTATCAGAAGATTAATATCATTCTCCTAAGGAGAGCAATTTGTACAGTTTGTATGGCACCAATTGCTTCTTTTGGGAACCTGTTATTTGTCAGCTAGCAGGTGATCTGCATATTGCCATCGTGATGAATGGCCTCTCCAGAAGTGCTCAACCCTCTCTCTAATGAGGTTGTTATGAGGTAGACCTCATTTTCTCCTAAATGAGGTACCATTGTCCCCTGAGAGGACAGTATGTTAGAGATGGCCAAACCAGTAATGAATCCCTCCTGCAGGAGGGCTCTGCTACCCAGTGCCATGGTTGGCATGGTCATGACAACCTTGGCCTTGGTTCCACTTAGATAAAAGGAACCAATTTCACCCATCTCAGGCATAAATATTTGCTGCCCAGCTCCAAATGTGGATGAAAGGCAAAATGATACTTAATGCCTGTTGCAAATTAAAGAATTTAGGTGTACCCCAGCTGTTTGCAAGCCCTGAGTAAATGAGCTAATGCCAAGAGGTGATGAGTGCACCCATTCTTGTTAACCAATGATATATATGTCTTAAACCTGAGACAATACTGGTTAAGTTAAACAAGTTTATTCAGTGGAATTTGTCAATCAGCAGAAATGCATCTATTTGATGAAACACTTATAGAATAAATTGACAGCTTTCCTTTGGGTCCCATATTGACATTTCCTACTCAGTTAATAGTAAAATCAAAACAAGAACATTCAGTTTTGTCAGAGTGGAATATTTAGCACCACTGCAGCCTGAAAAGAAATTTCAAAGTTGTTTGTTGGGTTTTTTTTTCCTCAGGATGAAAATTCAAATTTTCAGCAAACTCATTCACATTTTTAATGAAAACTTGAATGAAAATTAGAATGTTGCAACAAACCCTACATGCAAAATCTCTGTTTACCTGGTGAATATGAATATATTTGAATGCCATAGTTGAATTTGGCTTTATTAGTCACTCTGTAGAGAATATGATGAAAGCTGAAGTCTAGCCAACTTCTGTTAGTGCTGATAGGCTTATCTATGCTTAGGCTGATCAGTGTCTGAAATGTGCTGGAGAGATGCATAGGATTAGATGCTTTGACCTAATTTGGTGTATTCCACCCTGACTGTTACACACAGCTGAGTTTAGGGAAAGATTTAACAAGTTATCAGTGTCAATTAGAAATAGTTTTGCAATACCCATTCCCTTCATTTCAGACCAAAATCTTGTGAGATTTGCACAACTTTCGACCTCAATGTCAGACTTAATTCGGCTGTGAGCAAGATTTTACAATCTGCTTCAGGGTTCAGATGCTTCCTTCTCCATTTGGCACTATAAATCTCATCTACTGCTTAAAATACTTAACCATTTTCCCACAGATATTTGCTAAAAGTTTATAAAAGTCTGAGTATCCCAGAATGTGTATTACTCACCATAAGGACCTCCATCCTTAGATAGTCCATAAATCATAGAATTATGGAATGCTTTGGGTTGGAAGGGACCTCAAAGATCATCTAGTTCTATCTCCCTGCCAAGGGCAGGGGCATCCTTCACTAGGCAACTAGCCCAAGTTGTCCAAAGCCTCATCCAACCTGTTCTTGAACACTGCCAGGGATCCAGGGGCAGCCACAGCTTCTCTGGGCAGCCTGTGCCAGGGCCTCACCACCCTCATGGTAAAGAATTTCTTCCTAACATTTAATCTAAACCTGCCCTCTTTAAGCTTAAAGCCATTGCTGCTTTTTCTGTTACTACATTCCTTGATGAACATCCCTATCCCACTTTCCTGTACAAAACAGTCCTCATTTAACTCAGAACAGATTTCCATGAGCTCCAGGGGACTCTAGGGCAGGATTCCTTTGCCTGAAGAGGCATCTGGTGCCACTACCCTACATGGGTATCTGTGGGTGGCTGCCAGAGATGATCCAGGATTTATGAGAAGCAGCAGAGGCTCTAGAGGCTGGGCAGGATCCACCCACAGTGCCTGGGATGACAATAGGTGCTAAGACATTTAGGCAGCTGAACTGTGAGTTGAATAAGCCTGTACATTTCAGTTGTTGCCACATTTGTTAGTTAAAAATGGTTTTGAAAGGTCTTTTCCCTCCCATCCCATCTTTTCTCTTAATTTGTTCATGCAGTAATCAGGCAGAGCTCATGCAGCCAAATAACACTTCATGCATCCTGGAACAGTAAGATTTATTCTTACAGCCAGTAACTAGCTCTGGCTGGGAACAAAGATGTTTGGGAGCAAGTTTACACTGAAGGGGGGTTGGGGGTTTTGTTTAGCTTCTGGGTTTTTTTCCTAAATTATCAGTAGGATCAAGGCAAACCCCAGAATGAGGGTATATCTTGATTAAAATTTGACCAAATCTGCTTTTCACTGTGTGAATTGTGTAATCCTCTTGAAGTGAGATGGTAGCTCTGCCACTGTCTAGCCCATATAGAATAGCTCAGCTATTCTAGACCACCCAGCTAGTTTGTCTTATTTATTTGTTTTGATAGTTAATTAGAGGGTAATGAACTCTACCAGTAGGTGATTAATTCCTCCCTTCCCATTTATCATCAACACAATCACTCTCTGGAGACACCTGCCTCTTTCCATTGCCTGGGAAACTCATTTAGACTAGAGTCTAAATTTAGGGTAGACAAAGTTCCTCTAAGAGACTCGACCAGGGTTTCTCAGGGGTCAGTAGCAGAGGAAGGAGTGAAGTGTGTCTTCTGCAATCTAATACACTTTACCATCCATATTGCTTGAAAGCAGCTTCACTTATATATACAGCAGGAAAATGCCTCTTAGAAATACCTTTCCCATGACAATTCCTGTCTGCAGAGTGAAAATCAAAGAAGAGGGTTTGGGATTTTTTTTAATTGTGACATGGCAGGATCATATAATGGAAACAAGTCAGAGGCAAAACACTGTGGGAGGGAACAGAATTTGATTCTATGTGATATCAACATCTGGGGAAAAGATAACTTATCTGATACAAGGCAATTTCAATTCATTAAAAATGTATGTGCACTCTCCAAAACACACTACCATGGGAAAATTAACAAATGTGAAAACAAACTCATCAGGACTATTGCTGTAATTGAGTAAAGCATCCTGTTGTTAGTCTGAAACACATAACTAATTCAGAAAGCACGTGTCACAGTCAGACACTGTGGATAATGTGATTAACACATATATATGTGCACCCAGATTCATTACTGTGCTGACTTTTTCAATTTAAACACACTGAGTTATCACCTCATTTCTCAGAGGTAACATTCACACCGTTCTTAATTATGTCTGGCTAAGCAAGAGTCAACATTAAGGTGATTCATCAAAGCTGTAAGGCAGGAAAACTGATTATTTTTATTACTTGCTGCAGTTTTCCCAGGCTGGCCCCACAGCCCAGCTCAGTCCTAATGGACTGACCTTGATGTTGGGACCGGTGATGTCCCTTTTCACTTGCAAAACTCTAGGCCCGGTTTGGAAAGGGATCCATGTGCCTGGGGCTGTTGTGAGGTGTGCAGGCACGCTGGGAGACTCCTAGAAAAATCAACCAGTTGCAAACCCATGAAGGGTTATGTTTGAAAGCTCTGCCCACCAGCTTTAGGTATCCCTAGGTCAACCCCTGGCTTGTCTCCAGGCACTCACATCTCTGCTTCTGACTATTCCCAAGTTTCAAATTGCAGGAACTGCCAGGCTAAATCCTTCCCAATGAAGAGTGGGGGATCTGCATCCCATCCCATCTTGCAGTAGGACAAGCTAAACTGTGTGGCCAGATCTGGTGCAGCACTTCTGTGCCTCTGGTTGCAGTTGTGTTGTGCAACCAAGACCCATCACAGGAGGAACTTGAATTTCTCTAGCCATAACACTGCTGTAGGAAAACAACCTCTAGTAACTGGGAGGTTTTAAACTAATCAGCACAATGACTTTTCTTCTTCAGTCACTAAGTTTGGGGATCATGCTTTGAGGTGAGCCCATGTAAGAACTACCCTTGGGAAAGGTCAGGTTGGATGGGGCCCTGAGCAACCTTGCCTAGATGCAGGCCTGGAGGTTGGTACTCCTGTCTGTGGCAGGGGGGTTGGAACTCGATGATCCTTGGGGTCCCTTCCAACCCAGACCAGTCTGGGATTCTGTGATTCTGTGACAGAGGGGCTCTGTTTTACACATAATACTGTAGGCTTGAGTTCCTATTGCAATATATCTCTCCCCATGCCTATAGAAAGAATTACAGTGCCAAAGAGAGCATTGTGAGTTTCACTGGAGGATGGAGATGTACTGCTCTTCAAGTTGCTTATGAGATGTAGCCCTAAACCTTTACAGGTGCCTGGTGAGATTTCTACAAACTGTCTTTCCCTGACAAAGTTCTGAAGTGGATTTGCACAGTCTGTAACCAAGATTTAAATCATGTCCAGTCCAAATTCCCACCAACTGTAAGCAAAAAAGACCTGGTTCACCACCATCTGGTAAAGAGGCCTGTCCATATAACAAACAGCAGAAAGACCTTGTTAGGGACAATTCTTTAGCTGCTGGAAATTAGCACAGCTGGATTATTACCTAGATGCTTCAAGAGTCAAATACCAGCTGAAAACCAGAGCCTGCAGCTGAAGGCTCCCTCTTCTGCTTGCTTTTTCTGGGCCATTAGCTGAGTTAGAGTGTCAAGCACTGAGTAAGGGCAGCTAATGAAAGCACCTCTCTCTAGAGGAGGTTATGCCTTTCTGTTGAAAGAAATATGCTCACCTGCATGTCTCAAAAGGCAGTTTGGAGATAACCATCCTTATTGCTTCCTGATGTCTGGGTGAAATGGGTTCACCTGCCTTAGGGCAGGCAGCTTTCTAAATCAGTCATGCATTTGCAGATGCTTTGAGTGGAGGGATGGCAATAAAACATAGCCAGAAGCATCCAGTGGGAAGGAAATGACATGCACCACCCCTGCATGCTCTGCATGAAATGGGACACCTGGGCAGGTCCCTGTCCCCAGTGAGGTGATGTTACAATGGAGCCATTGGTTCCCTGGGGAATTATTTATTCGTTTTGGGGGGTATTGGAACAAGCTGAGCCAGGAGTAACTGAAGAACAGCCATTGCCCTTGTGATATCTTCTCATCAACTTGATCTGTTAGTGATCACAAACTAATCTATATAGAAAGGCCCAGAAATTTTCCACTGCTGGTATATATGGCTCAAAACTTCCTCACCTAAGGCAAAACAAAGCTGTAACATCCATTGAATCCAAGTTATACCCCTGTGTTAATTTCCCAGCTTATCTTATTGATTTCAACTTAATTAACCAGTAAATCATGCCATTGGATGCCAAAATGTTAACCCATGCATCCATAATGATTTTCAAGTATTAACTCCTAGGGGCAGCTAAAAATGTCCCAAATTGCCACTCATTCCACCTGAAATCACTCCTCCAATCTTGCAGTGACCTTGCAGTATGTTGTCTCCTTACTTGGCTCTGGGCTTGCATTGTACATAGTTCCTCATCTACTCAAAGAAATCAAATGTCTCACAGGCAAAGAAAAAGGTATCTTGAAATCATATTTTCTATTGATTGGAAAACATTGGAGCAGTATGCACAGTATGCACCTGAAGGTAGGTGTCTCAAAGGAGTGAAACGTCCCCTGGTGACAGCCACAATTAATGTATCCCTGGGACCACAGTCATTAGGAGGTGCCATGGGGCAACACAGCCCCGTTGTCCAAATGGCTTCAGGTTTAATTTCACAAATGCTTCCATTTNGTTCCTCATCTACTCAAAGAAATCCAATGTCTCACAGGCAAAGGACAAGGTATCTTGTAATCATGTTTTCTATTGACTGGAAAACGTTGGAGCAGTATGCACTGTCACTTGAGCAGAGTGGCTCAGAGAATTGGGGAAGGATTGTACAGTTATGCCCCATCCCTTCTCCTCTCTTGCCCCCACTCCCTATGCAAGTAATGCAGATTCCAAGTGGACCAAAAGAGAATGACTGGAGAGCTCAAATTTTGCTGATACATTTTTTATTCCTAGCATTGACCCTCCAAGACTCTTACTGTTTCACAGTTTCAGACTAATTTTTTCCTCAAGGGTTGGTAAATACTTTCTTGTTGCATAGGTTGGTTGTTAGTTGTGGGCTTTTCCAATCTTTTTTGATCAAATATTGCAGATGAGTCCTCATGACACTGTGGCTGGGCAATAGGGCCAGTTTTGTCAAAATGTCTTCAAACCCTTCCTAGATTTCTAGAGATTACTTCAGTCACAGAAGTTACCTTTTGTTTGCATGCTTTCCCTCTGGAAAGAGAAAGGAGTAAAGTCTCCATAAAGATGGCAGCTCCCATTTTTCAACCCTGTGTTTCTTACACAGAAGTGCTTAGTTCCTTTCCTAACTATAAGGCGTTTTTATTATGTTGTGGTTTACATCCCTGAAGTCTGCCATGTATTTTTGAGCTGCCACACTGCTGCCATGAGGAGGGAACAAAAATGAATAAAGTGACTATTTGTCTGTGATTGAACAAATTTCTTCTGGCCTCTCTTAGATACCTGTATTCCACCCTCAACTCTCTCCTGTAGCATTGCCTGGTGGAGCACATTGATGTTCAGTGTCCCAGAGGCTCATCTCTCTGCATGGTTTTGGGCCTGAAGAGTTGTTGTTCACTGGCCTTAAAGTGGTTGAGGAGTGGGTTGATCTTCATAGCCACAGAAACACTCTTTGGCCACCAGATGAAGCAGGTACATCAGCAATTCCATTGAGTTTTTCCCCTGAAGCTGGGTCCAAACACCAGGCTCCACCAGCCTTGAGTTTTGGGCTGCACACAGAAAAACTCTGGGCAGTTGACCTGTTAGCCCAAGGCATCTTTAAAACTTGTGACTACTCTTGTTTTTCACCATTTCTGGTACTCCTGAGCTTGTAGAAGCTGCAGCAGTTTTGCTGGCTGCATCTTCTCATGAACTTCATCTTTCCTTTGAAGCTTGGAGTAAATAACTTGGAATAAGAGCAGAAGGTCTGTAAGAAAGCTGTGAAAACTTTCCTGAGCTCAGTAACTTCTCTAAACCTCTGCTTTCTAGCTTCTCAAGGAAAAGAGATTACATTTGATGACTCACTCTGAAGAGGCTCTCAAGAAGTCCCAGGAAATACTCTTTGAAAAGCTGGGTGCATTGAACAGCTGCAGCAGAAAACGAACACATTTACCTTTGATGTTTTTGATGCAAGACCAGTAATTTCATTGTTGGCCTTATTATGACAGCAAAGCATGTATTAACAGGTGTCCTGGTTCTGGCCAGGACAGAGAACCAGGAAAACAGGGCATAATTTACTTTAAAAAGGAGAACAAAAATGTTTATTGTCTTCCTGGTAATGCAATTAACCTGTTACATGATCATCTATCAGGCATGACAGCATCTCCTATTTCTATGCAGATTTGTTATTTAAGCAAATTTTATGTAGGTGCAGAAGGGGAGGGGGTGTTCTTTCTTTTAATGTACACCTATGATTTATTTAGATCAGAACATCCCTGCTGGGAAGTAAAAATAAAATCTTCCCATGTACTGTGTTACAAGAAGAGAGTTTGCAAAGGCAGTCTCACTTCTTGTCTCCTTAGAGACAGCATTGGCAGTGTGGGATTATTTTTGTGCCCCTCTGAGCATTACTGAAATTGCCATACATTAGGGCTCTTTGATCAGTGGAGCCATCATTTGGTTTAGAAACATTATCCCTGGACTGAATATATTAACAAAGGATATTCCACTTTATGAGTTTCCTCAGTTTTTGGGGAGGAATGATGAGGAACAGGCAGAAGGCTTAGAGACTCTTTAGCTTTTCTATTCTCCAGTGAGACCAGTTTCTGCCAGGGGAGCACCACGTGGACTCTTGGTTTCCTAGTGTATGTAGGACCAGGATTGCCTTTAAGAGAAAAACAAGTCGCAAGGGTGAGCTCTGGCTTGGATAGACCTGGAGGTGCATATTTCTTCTAACTCTATGGTGAGATTTCTCTTCAGATTGGAAAACTTTTTAACTGGGATGAGCTGTGGCCATAGCATCTTCCCTTGTAGAGAGCTCTAGGCTAGACATCAAACCAAAAAGGTTGTGTTGTTTCTTCAGCTTGAGCTGATGACCCTAATTCTGTGCTGAGCTGATTAGTTCAGTGCTCAGTGAGGTCTCTTGGCATCAACTGTGCTGAAGCTGTGGAACACTGTCTGCAAGATATGGGGGATGTTGAAAATTTACATAGATTCATAGAATCATAGAATCATAGAATCATAGAATGATTAGGGTTAGAAGCGACTCCCAGAGGTCATCTAGTCCAACCCCCCTGCAAGAAGCAGGGACACCCCCAACTAGATCACGTTGCTCAGGGCCTCATCCAACCTGGCCTTGAACGTCTCCAGGGATGGGGCATCCACCAC
>VXBZ01001867.1:266302-288991 GCA_013399135.1 Heliornis fulica | reverse complement strand
GGGGCATCCACCACCTCCCTGGGCAACCTTTTCCAGTGCTCCACCACTCTCACATAAAATAACTTTTTTCCAATATCCAATCTAAATCTCCCTCTCTCTATTTTGAAACCATCACCCCTCGTCCTGTCACAACAGGCCCTACTGAACAGAATGGGACTGACAAATTCATTGTGGGAGAAAAAATTAAAACCATCAAGGCCTGTTGAATTTGAAAACAACATCCCCTATGCAGAAAATCCTTAAGCTGGCAAATGATAGAGAGTATTTGGCTATGTGTTTGCCTGTTCTTTCAGTTTTCATTGAGCATCTGCTGGTAGAGATGAGTGGGGAAGTAAATGGGCCTGTGGTCATGAAGCTCTCAATGCAGCAGCTATTATTTCCTGGACAGGGACGGGGTGTGAGACTTCCATGGGTCCAAAATACTGTCTGCCTTCCTTATACCTGGCAAGAGGAACTGAATCCCCTAAAATATCCGTATTAAGGTTGATCAGAGATCCCACAGCCACCTCAGTCTCCTGCTTGGAAATTTGCAGTTCCCAGTAGCTCTTTGATGCTGCCATGGTGGACACCTGAGACACTGCTGGAGAGGGGAGGGCATGCACTGATGTCCCACTATGGGGAGGATGTCTCTCTCAGTGCTGTGCAAGCACAAAAGGGGTGCTGGATTTAGGACATTTCCAAAATGCAGAGATAAACTAGGTGCCTCTATAACTTAGGGAGAGAAAGAAGCTTTTGGTACACATTAGGCATCTGTTTTCAAATGACACGAGTGGGACCCTTACAAAGGAGAAGTCTCCTTCCAAGATGGGCAGTCATGCTTAGCAAATCCTTCTCCTGCTTCTGTCCCAAGGTTTTCCTCACAGATAAGGACACACATCTTATTTTTCAGGGAATGGCAGAGTGTGTAGAGGCTGCTGTTGGCCCAGGCATGTCTGGAGGTTCGATTGGTTTTCTGAAGCACCACTATGGAAGAACTAATTAATGCAGGTCTATCATCTGTCTGTTCCTGTTGCCTTCTGCTTGTTCAGAAGGAGGTTCAGAACTATGTTTAGCTAAGATAGAGCATCCCTGAGCAGGGGAGTCAAGCAGAAGGACAAAGAATGAGTCCAGTGTCTGGGCTGTGGGAGCACATCTCCCTGGTTTGAGAGGTGTTCCCAAGTCACTCAAGCTCACTTAACAGGCTAAATTCCCATAAAACCTGACAAGACTTCACTACATTACTCTGCTGCTTTTCACTTTCCCAGCAGCTCTGTACAAAGACAGGGAGTAAAATCCCAGTGGAATTGACAGCAAAATTCCCTCTGACTTCAGTGGTGCCAGGATTTCATGTTGTTAATGCTGCTTGTAATTTGTCCTCTGATTAGGTTAGTGGGTTGAACTGTTCTCAGTGGTGTATTGAGAAAGAGCAGTTCTTTCCACTGCAGGAAATGGCAATTTCAGCCCTATGTCCTGTGCTATATATAGGAGACCCACATCCTCCACCCTGCCAGTGGAGCTCCTTTAATGCTGGTGAACTTCCATGACTTCCTACCAAGAGGAATATGCCCTCTTGGTCCTCAAGCTGCTGGAAAACATTACCCCATGATGAATTTACAGATCTCAGTAAAAAGCTTCCAAACTTCTTCATCATATGAAACACTTAGATGAGACCTGATGACTTTACTGCTCCATTACTGGGAACCTACAGATACTCAATCAAAACAATTATGCAGCAGTGTACTTACTTATAATTTTTTGCCAGCTTCTGCTTCAGGGCAGAAAGTGAATCAATAGGTTTGATTTCTTTGAAGGCACCCAGTTAGACTGGTCAATATTATCTAGGAACCTTACCCAGACATCATGTGTCAAACATTTGACATTTCTCACAGAAGAAGGACTGCCAGCAGATCAACCCCCCTCATTTTCTGTGTTCAAGCTCATGATGAATGTTCAAAGTATTCAGAAATCTTACAAAGAATATGAGAAGCCTGAGTGCTAACTGATCAAAACTGGGGAATTCCACAGATTTCTTCCTACCTTTTCTGTTTGCCATCAGATAAAATATTGCCCAGCAATCACAGCAAGGGTAAGGGTGCTGCATCCTTAACTTTAGTTTCCCTTGGCACAGATTAAGAGAACAGCAGAATTACCAGGCAGTTCTAGTGAGACAAGAGATCACAATTTGTATCTGCCTTGAGAAATACAGATTCATGCTGTGTATGAATCTTAATTCAGGAAACCTGATTTCTCACTGCTTAGGGACAAGCCATTTCCCTCTGCTACCTTGTGACATCAGGTCAGCCTGATCCTTCATCAGTTGCTCTTCTGTGCTGCCCTTGGAGCACATTTGGGACTGTGGGTACAGTGACACCTGTATTAAAGTTAGTCATTGCATGAATTTTCCATGTGTGTTTGAGCTGCTGTGGTGATTTAACCCTGGCTGGAGGCCAGATGCCCACCAAAGCCACTCCATCACTTCCCTCCTCAGCTGGACAGGGGAAAGAAAATACAATGAAAGGTTTATGAGTTGAGATCAGGACAGGGAGAGATCATTCAGCAATGAATGTCATGGGCAAAACAGGCTCAACATAGAATAAAAATCATCTGATTTATTATCCAGCCAAAACAGAGTAGATAATGAGAAATAAAACCAAATCTTAAAACACCTCCCCTGACTCCTCCCTTCTTCCCAGGCTCAGTTCAACTCCCCATTTCTCTTCCTCCTTCCTACCAGCAGCACTGGTAGGAGGACAGGGAATGGGGGTCAAAGTCAGCCCATTGCATGTTGTCCCTGTTGCTCCTTCCTCCTCAGGGAGGACTCTTCACATCTTGCCCCTTCTCTGGCATGGGGTCCATCCTACAGCAGACAGTCCACCTGCCAGAAAACCTGCTCCGGTGTGGGCTCTTCCACAGGCTACTGGTCCTGCCAGGAGCTTACTCAGTACGGGCTCCCCACCATCTCAGAGTCTCCTTCAGGTGTCTCCTTCTGCTCCACCATGGAGTCCTCTGTGGGCTGCAGGTGGGATCTCTACTCCACATGATCATCTCCTCCACAAGCTGCAGGGGGACTGCCTGCTTCATGGTCTTCTCCATGGGCTGCAGGGGAATCTCTCTCTCCCTGGCACCTGGAGCACTTCCTGACATTCCTTCTTCACTGGTCTTGGTGTCTGCAAATCTCACATCTTCTCATTCCTTTTTCTGGTGGAAAAAAGCAGCTACTTGTGTTTGGTTTTTTTCTTTCTTAACTCTGTTGGCTCTTAACTCTCAGCTTTCTTAGCTCTCTTAACTCTTAACTTTCTTAACTGGTGCTTCCAGTGTCACTGACTGGCTCAGTGTTGCTCAGTGGTGGGTCCATCCTTGAGCCGTCTAGTGTTGACTCTGTCAGACCTAGGGTAGAAGCTTCCCCTAGGTCTGACAGAGCTTCTCTCAGAAGGGGTGCGCCAAACCCTCAGATACCAAAACCTTGCCAGGCAAAGCCAAACCCCCCTCTCTTTGTTTACCCGAGTGGCACATGGCCACAAAACTATAGTCAGCCTTGCTGGCTTCTCAGAGCCGCTGCTGAGGACAGTGACCACATACTGCTTTTCAATATAGTTAATTCTGTACTAGATGCTGGTGGATGAAAGGCAGGTCAAGTCTACTGGAGTCCAGAGTCTGTCCATAGCATCCATTTAATTTAAACTGCTGACCAGAGACACCATCCAAGCAGCCTGCACCTGGGCAGAGAGGTCAGAAATCTCGCAGCAGATCTTCTGTAGAAGCAGAACTTCTGGGCAGAGAGGTCAGAAATCTCGCAGCAGATCTTCTGTAGAAGCAGATCTTCTGTAGAAGTGATTGTCATCACTGCAACCTATTTGTATGGCCAGGTGAGCTCCTAGCTGCATGGCTGTGCTGGGTCTGTAGGCACTGAAGCACACTCACTCTGAAAACCTTAGGACATGCTGGAAGATGCACTTCATTCCCAAGAGAAATAACTGTTCTGATTTCCTCCCAAAGGAGCATGAATACCACAGATGACTTCTGTAGAGCTATGGCCTTTGTTTGTGTCCTAATGGCCAGTGGGAGCCTGTTTACCCCAGAATGGAGCAGAAATGCAACTATGCCAAGAAATGTGAGTGTCAGACTTCTGCACTGTGGGGACTCGGGGGCATTTGTGCACTGGGAGACTGTTGCTGGTATCTTACACTGCTGGGAAAAAAAGAAAAAAAGCATGGAAAAACCAACAAGCTTCACCCTAGGAACTGTATCTGCTATACCACAACAAAAGTCCCTACTCTTAATTAGTTCATCAGTAAGTAGGCAGCCATAAAAAGCCCAGATTGTTCTGGACCTCTGAAGTTTTCTGAGCTCTGAGGTCAGTAAAATGGCATGAAGCTCAGTCCCCTCCCAGTGGTGCTTGGACAGGTTTCCATCTCATAGGGAGGCAACATGTCTTTTCCACTCCTCCATGCTGTGTATGAGTAAAGTCTGTATTGTGATTGGACTGAAGGTGACTTGTTAATGATTTGTCACACAGCATTCACAGACCAGGAGCCCATTGGGTGACATGCTGTGTTATCCCAATTACAAGGTGCTTTTTTACCCCAAAGGGATTACACCTCTTCAACTGTGCTAAATCTTTAACACTGGAGGGAGATGATACTCTTATCAATCTGCTGCTTTAAAAAATTTATAAAAAAAAAGTTGTCCATGAGCTCTGTGTTTTCCATTTTCTATATTTATTTATCATTTCTGCCTGCAGATTAAATCATAAATAGTTGCTATTTCTTTGCCACAGTGCAAGGTGAACAGGCTCTCTGCTGTGCTTGAGGACCTTCAAAATCTTCCCAGCTATTCCAACAGCGAGACAGAATGCATTGTTAAATGGTTGTCTACCACCTCCATCAGAATTTAAACACAGGAAATATAAAATAATATATTACCCAACCCATAGGTAAGCCAATTAAAGGGAAATCCACCCCCACCCCCAATTCAGCAGTAAAGGTTGCATGTATGCTGTTATAGCTGGGAAAGGATTGCTTGAAAAATGAGTTCAGTGTCATCTATCATCTAATTTTTAGAAATGAATAGGTGCAGTGGAACAATGCCCAGTGCCCTTTTCTCAAAAGGAAAATTTGGTCTCACTAGAGTTCCAGTTTACATATGCCAACACAAGGAAGCGATGGGGGAGTCATTCTGCCTTGCTCCCAGCCAAGTTTCACCCATCAGGTGAAGTTCCTGGTGCCAGTCAGTGTCAACTCCAGATACAGCTGGGGAAGAGACATCCCTTGATCATATGGGTAACTGTACCCCGGGATCAGGCTGAATTAATTGGATTTTGGAAGTAATACAAAAGCATTGCTTTGAGAAGGTCCTGAGAGATGTACATCACACAATGCAGAGCTGGAAACTCAAGTTGAGTCTTCAGATTTAATACAGTGTGAGGAGTGGTTCAGCCATCACCCTGCTCGCTGTCTTCCAAGGTCTGAACAATGAAATGGGCACTTACTGCAGGTCTGAGAAGAAGAAGCACAGAGGTCACCTGTGACAGAAATTTCTGCAGCTCTGCATACTCACAAGAAAAAAATTACTCCTCCAAAGACTGGGGATGGTTTAGGTCCAGGCATGCAGCTGGACCCCGTTCAGCTCACTCACAGTCCTTCATCTCTGGACGAACAGCACGTCACCAGTTGTGGGAGGGTGTGGGGGGTGTCATGCTTATAATAAATCACCCACCACAGCATTCCAGGCAGAGCAGCTAATAAATGGGAAAACATACTGTGCTCATAAAACCCAGTGATAACTAAAACACAAAGCAACTGGAGCTGGAGCAACTTTACTTCAGCTTTACTTAGGAGTCACACGGAGATATGGAAAAAGCCTTTTTTCCCAACCTGGCAAGTGTCATCTTCAGCAGTAAATCACAATGCCAATATGCCAGCAGGCACTGCCTTGGGAGAGCTACATTTAAGTGATAATCGAGAAAAGGGCAAGTCTCTGAGTCTTCTAGATAAGACAGAAAGCCTCATGGGGTACACTGCTTGGACATAGAATCACAGAATCATAGAATCATAGAATCATAGAATAGCTAGAGTTGGAAGGGACTCCCAGAGGTCATCTAGTCCAACACCCTGCAAGAAGCAGGGACACCCCCAACTAGATCACGTTGCTCAGGGCCTCATCCAACCTGGCCTTGAACGTCTCCAGGGATGGGGCATCCACCACTTCCCTGGGCAACCTGTTCCAGTGCTCCACCACTCTCACAGGAAAGAACTTTTTTCTAATATCCAATCTAAATCTCCCTCCCTCTATTTTAAACCCATCACCCCTTGTCCTGTCACAACAGGCCCTACTGAACAGCCTCTCCCCATCTTTCTTTTAGGCCCCTTGAGGTACTGGCAGAGCGCTCGAAGGTCTCCCCGGAGCCTCCTCTTCTCCAGGCTGAAGAGCCCCAACTCTCTCAGCCTGTCCTCATAGGAAAGGTGCTCCAGCCCCCTTATCATCTTCTCAGCCTCCTCTGGACCCTCTCCAACTGGTCCAGAAAAGTCTTCAAAAGTCAGAGCAATCAGATTTGCATTTGTCTTGCCAGTCATCAAAGATGTTCCTTTGCTACTGGCTGCTGATGAAATCTTTCTAGCTTCAGTTGCATCACTGCACTCCCACCTCTCATCTGCTTTGTGTAAAAGTCCTTACTGGACCTCAGAGAAACTCTGGGGTTTCCTTTTTAGGTAAAAGCAAACAAACAGGCAAAATATTCAGCTTTGTCTGCATGGTTTCTTTGTGGTTTTTAAGAAGAATGGGAGTGTTCAGTTGGTTGGTTGGGCTTTTTGCTCCAGTCCCTGCCTTTAAAAGTATGTTTCACTTGCTTTTCCCAAAATGCTTGTGATTTGAGGCAAGACCAAAAGAAATATTTAAAAGTGCCAACCTTTCAGCCAGTATATCTGATAGATGTGTGAAAGGAGGTGTACAGAGGGCATGTCTTTAGCTGTCATCTAGTAGGGCAAAAATTGCAATTGTTAGGGTAGAATTGATCTCTGGATTTCAAGTACTGGCGTGACAACAGAGAAACATTTTAAAGGGTGCATCTTACTTTATAAGAATAAGTGCAAAACATTCAAGAAAGGAATCAAAAAGAGGTTTTTCCCATTGTTCTCCTGAGAAAGGCAGTGTACCCTGTTCTGCTGGTCTGTCCCTGTTCTTACCTCCAAAGCTCACATCAGCAGCGTGTTGCAGTGTCACACCTCTTTAACATTCATGTTGGGGGTTCTTTCAGAAATAAAACTAAGAGCCTTCCACACTTGTCTCTGATGGACTTGGCACTGGCTTCTAGATAAAGATATGAAAAGACACCTAATATTTGAGACATATGAAACATTCACATTGAGCTAGCAAATGTGAAACTGGATAGAATCAGGATTGCAGAGTGTGTTGTGTTGGAAGGGACCTTTAAAGGTCATCTAGTCCAACCCCCCTGCTGTGAGCAGGGACATCTTCACTAGATCAGGTTGCTCAGAGCCCCATCAAGCCTGACCTTGAATATCTCCAGGGGTGGAGCCTCCACTACCTCTCTGGACTACCTGTGCCAGTGATCCACCACCCTCATATTGAAGATTTTTTTTCCTAATATCCCACCTAAATCTCCCTTTTTTCTAGTTTAAAACCATCACCCCTCATCCTATTGCTTCATGCCCTTGTGAACAGTTCCACAAAGAGTCCTTTGAACGGGATCTATTTAGGAGATTGAAACCTGTCTCTAGCAACTGCTGCCAGGGTACCTCAACTTGTGAGGGCACCTCAACTTATCTCTGGTGACTTTAAGTAGCCATTCAAGCAATTGAATTATGTTGCTTTGTAGAACTCTGCAGATTAATGCCTAAACCAGTTAGATGGTAGTTGACCTCTGTGCTCTGCTCTGCAAGGGGCTTTGTGTCCTTAGCAATAAGATGTTCTGCTGCTGAACCTTCTGGTACTGCATTATAGAAGCTCATTCCCTAGGAAACATGTGTTCCTTCCAACATCACTGGTTAATATATTGGAAGATACTTGATTTCATATTTCTGGAGTTAAATCAAGAATGTGAAGCACCAAGCTACTGTCATTTTTCACATTTGGTCTAATTAAATACTCAATTAGCCCAGTATCCCCACAAAGAGGTATGAAATGGTATCTTGGCATAAGTCACCCGATGTCAACACATCCTCCTTACTCTTTGGCACTGCTGTATTGCTGATGCAGCATCCTTGAGTTGTCAACACATGTTTATTCACATCAGCTGGAGCAGTTTGTGGCTTTGCAATCCAAGTTCTGCCATCTTAATAAAGAAAAACGGGGGCAGAGATAGCACAGAGCAGCAATAATGTTTTGACCCTGTCATGGAAGACCTGAACCACCAGGTTGAATTGCCCCTTGATTCAGTGAACATCTTATCAGTGATAGATTCAAATTCTTGCTGATCAGTGACTCCAACTTGTGCTCAAACATCTGTGCATAGAGCTGGAGGAGTTACAACTCTCACTGAGCACCACAGGGATTCAGTAGCCACTTATTCCCAGTGAACATGAAGAACAATCTGGGCCCACTGTCTCATGTTCTCCAAAGACACCAGGAGTGTGAGATAAGAAAGGGAAGCAGTGGTAGCACAGGGTGTAGGTGCCTTTCCTGCTCACCACAAAAGCTGAGTAGCCATTTCTAGCTGAAGCCACCTCAATCCAGAGCAGGGGATTTCCCACTGAGGAGTAATTGAAATGACAAAGTACTGAAGAACTCATTGATGTTGATACCTTATCTCCAAGTCTTCTGAGGTAAATCCTGCAATGAGGACTGTCTCTTGGTGATGTTGTCCTTCAGTGTTGCAGTCACACCACCCAGGTGCCTGTCACCTCCCCAGGCTATGAGCCAAGTCTCAGGTCTATTCTTTCTGCATCCAAACAGGTTGCCCAGGGAGGTAGTGGAGTTACCATCCCATCCCTCAGGGTGTTTAAGGTTGGATGAGGAACTTAAGGACATGGTTTAGTGAGTAATATGCGTGGTAGGGGGACTAGATGATCTTGGGGGTCTTTTCCCACCATAATGATTCTCTGATTCTTTAATTCTGTACCTCTAGTCTGTCAAATGGACCACAGATATTTAAATTGACTAATCTGACTCCTCAAATGAATCATGTTATACATTTCTCATCTACAGGCAAAAGAGAAACAATGCTGAAACACAACATGATAAAGCAAAATTTGCTGAGAAAGCTTCCCCAACATAAATTGGCATGGCACAGAAATTGATCTGGGCCACAGTTCACCTCTAGTATTTGTAAAGCACTTTAAGATCATTCACACTAAATCAGTATGATAAAGGCATTTAAGCCTTAGATAATTTTGAGGAACAGTAAGCATCTTGATTTTAATTATGACACTGTCACTTAGGAGCCTGAAGGCTCCTATGTAAATCAGCTACATCGGCTGCACAGTTGCTGTCTGAGTGTTTGCTTCTACCTTTCAGAAGACAGTAGTAGTAAACAGGAGGTAGTTTGAATCTCCCTTCTCCTAAGGGATAAACTGTGTTCTGTTTGCCAGCCAACACTGTGCTCAGGAACAGAAAGAGCTGCTGCTGTGCAGGTGATGTACAGCATCTCGCTAGTGAGTCGAAACCCTGGAATAGCAATACTTGCAGATCTTCCAAGGGACTTGACTCCTAGCAATTGCACTGAGTTCTTGGGACCAGGGGAATTTATCTGATTGATGTTCCACACCCCTGTTTCTAAGTCACAAATGAAAATTTGATTTAAGGTCTTATAAAGCATAACTTCTTTTGAAAAGGTTGCCACTTGGAAGCATGACTTATCTCAGCTAAACAGCCTTCAAACATGGGCATACTCTGGCTGCATGCCTGGAACCACAGTGAAAGGCTATCTCTGTGACTGGGAAGAACCAGACAAGCCTTGCAAGGTTAATTTCCCACCATTTTCACCTGCTGTATAAAGAGATGATAAGGGAAAGACAGGAATCAGGACTAATAACAACATGTTCTTTATTGAAGCTTGTAATCTTCCTGTTTAGTAAATTAATTTTCATATAGAGGAATATCTACAAAAGGAATTAATTTTTTATTACACCTAATGTTTTGCTACTAAGGGCAATACTCAAGTAGGTGTTTTGTTCGTGACTGGTTTTAATTGTATACATATCTCAGACAAGGGTGTCTGCAAAAAGTGTGTGAGGGAGACAGAATTGCCTTCCTGTTTGAAGAATTGGGCTTCTTGGGGTAGATCTCTGGTGGCTGAGATCACCTGAGCATAAATGGTCTTCCTTAGTAGAAGCTGTGTAAGGTTTTGTCTACAAGCTGTTGAGATTCTGTCTAACCTCCATCATATTTCTGCTCCAACACCTTTAATTATCTCACTACTCCACTGAGGAGAAATTCCTCTTCAGTCTAGTGCCAGTCTCATGTAACCCATAGGCATCTGCTACTCTTCTACCTGCACATCTCTCTGTTTCTTCTGGTATTTGGGTGTAGGCAGAATATTTTCCTCTTTCCTGTGGGTTGGTAGCAGGCTGAAGCCAGAGTCCTCATTGCATTCCACTTGTATTCACCATCTTTCCTTAAAAGTTCTTTTAATTTCACGGGGAGGTTCTGTCCAGTTTGGGTGATCTATCACAGTCTAAGCAGCTTTTTTGGTATTTATTTCTGTTTCTGTCATCTCCTCTGTTGCTATTATGCAAAGTATTTTCCAACTCAGTCTCACATGGGTTATTAGACATTTCTTCCTCTCCACTTGGAGGTCAAGAGAGGTCCTCCTCCCACTGTGCTCTGCCCTGGTGAGACCTCACCTGGAGTATTGTGTCCAGTTCTGGGTACCTCAGTTCCAGAAAGACATACAACTCTTTGAGAGAGTCCAGCACAGGGCCACCAAGATGATGAAGGGAGTGGAACACCTTCCTTCTGAGGACAGGCTGAGGGAGCTGGGTCTCTTCAGCTTGGAGAAGAGGAGACTGAGGGGTGACCTCACTAATGTTTATAAATATGTTAAGGGTGAGTGTCAGGAAGATGGATCAAGGCTCTTCTCGCTGTTGGTTAGTGATAGAACGAGGGAAAATGGTTCCAAGCTGGAACATAGAAAGTTCCATCTTAATATAAGTAGGAACGTTTTCACTGTGAGGGTGAGAGAGCCCTGGGACAGGCTGCCCAGAGAGGTTGTGGAGTCTCCTTCTCTGGAGACATTCAAGACCAATCTGGACACATTCCCATGTGATCTACTCTAGATGATCCTGCTCAGGCAGAGGGGTTGGACTAGATGATCTTTCAAGGTCCCGTCCAGCTCCTGACATTCTGTGATTCTGTGATTGGAATACTACTCTTAGTACAGTAGTAAAGACCAGTACTATTTCTTGGTATACAGTGTTGAACCCCCTTACTGAGTTTTAAGCTGTGGCCTGAGGCTCTAAGAATAATTCCTTCTTCTCCCTTTGGCTTAAAGACTCTGCCTGTGTACAGGTTCATGTCACACTTCAGTGGCAACAATGCCACAGCCAAGCTGGATGTCTTTATGTCTGTTTGCCTGTGTGCTTCTGGTGCTCTTGTTTCCCCCATGCGTGGAGCTGAGGGCTCAGGATGAACCATAGAATCAGAATCACAGACTGGTTTGAGCTGGAAGGGACCTTAAAGATCATCAAGCTCCAACTCCCTGCCATGGGCAGGGACACCTCTCACTAGACCAGGCTGGTCAAGGCCCCATCCAACCTGGCCTTGAACACCTCCAGGGAGGGGGCAGCCAGCACTTCCCTGGACAACTTGTTCCGGTGACTCACCACCCTCAGAGGGAAGAATTTCTTCCTAATATCCAATCTAAATCTACCCTCTGCCAGTTTAAAACCATTCCCCCTCACCCTATCACTACATGCTCTTCTAAAAGGTCCCTGCCCAGCTTTCTTGTAGGTCCCTTCAGGTCCTGGAAGGCCACTATAAGATCTCCCTAACAGCCCCATCTCTCAGCCTGGATGAAGCATGGCATAAAGAGTCAGACAGAGAACAGACATTGTCATCATGTGTTGAGACGTCTCGATGCTCATGGTGGTTTTGGTAGCCATCTGTTCTGCTCCCACCTACATCCCTGGTTCTCTCCTAGTCCTGAGATTCCTTTTTGTTTTTTCCTCACCATCTCCCTTCAAATCTGCTTTTTGTGCAGACAACAGTTTGTGTTTCCCTAAGGAAAATCCCATTTTCCTCATGTTAGTGACAGGCTATCTATCTAAAATTACTCTAAGAGTTGTAACAGCACCCGTCTCCATCAGATGGGAGCTGTAGCTACCCTCATGCTGCCTTCATTACACACCATTTACATTACCATCCCTAATTTCTTTTCCATCTTTGTACTCCTATGACACCACCTAAATCCTGACCTGTTGCCACTGCTTTCTCTAACCATTCAGCTGGATTTTCAGACCACAATGTAAGACTGAGTTTGGGCCAATTTGAACACAGGACTTTATCATGCAGATCAGAAATACTCCTCCAGTGAAGTGCTCATACATTAAACCCCTTTCACTTTCTTCAAGTATTCATAGCATTGTGTTATACTGAAAGGTAATTGCATCTTCTAATGGGTCTGTATTTAAGAAACCTGCCTAGCAGCCTTTATTCTCCTTCATTGTGTGTCTCAGCACACCCTACCTGCATGGCATTTCAGTCTAATCAAAAACGTAAAATGTATAAAAACCTTCCTGAACATAATGGAACATCTTATTTTTCATGAAGGCAATAAGGAACTTAAACAAGTTGCCGTGTACAAATTGACTTGAAACATTCTTTTGCTTTTATCAGTGTTTATTAATGGCATTTATTGGAGTTAAAAGCTCCCAGAAGGAATGGCCTGGTGTGATGAACAATTTAACTAGACCAGCATTGCCGTGGCGGATTGCTGTTTCATTTAATTGCCTGGCCCCATGCAAAACAGCTCTTGGGAAGTTCTATTTTAGTGAAAACTTCTTCCCACATCCAGCCTTGCCCAGACAGAGGAGCAGTGGTCCCCTCAAGCAGGATTCATGCCATCCTTGTGAGCAACTTGCAGTCCTAGCGCTTACCAACCACAGACATGAGCCACAGGCTGTCTCTGGTGTTGAGGATTTCAAGAAAGTCACTGTCCCTTTGGAGAAAAAGATAATCCAAGTAGCCTTAGATACCTAAACCAATCTCCAAATGCTTCATTTAGAGTGTGTGGACAGAAGAAACCTTTAGAGCAATATTTAGCTGAGCTGGTTTAGACACCTAGTTATATAAGCAGAGCTACTCTTGTAGTCCAGAGAAGAGCAGGTAACTGTGTGCTTAGGCTCAGTGAGATTTCCTGTCAGCCATCAAGTGAGAAATCTCACCATAGAGGGGACTGCTGTGGAGGCTGGACCAGCCCAGACTTGAGACCCCTCAAACATGAGTACTCTACTACCAACTGGGTCCAAAAAGACCTTCAAGGTGATCAATTCTACCACCATAAACCCTAAACCATCTCTTGAAGCACCACATCTACCTAGGATTTTAACAGCTCCAGGGATGGTGATGGGTGAGAAGAAATAGTGGACAATGCCTTTTCTCCATTGCTGGCACTAGAAATCTTTGGAAGATTGTTCCTGGGACACTCTCTACCTGAGATGATAACTACAGTGAATAAAGAGGAATTTTGAGGGAAGAATTGGGGGAAAAATTATGGATGAGTGGGTGGGAAAGAGAAGAATATCTATAGCACTGGGGAAGGAGCAGACTGCTTGCAGCAAGGCTGAGCAGGGATTCCTAGGACTTTAGGGTTAGTCCTCTTACTTGCAGTTTCCAGATACATACAGCCTCTCCTGAGTTTATCCAATGACAGCACGGAGAAAGATTTACCCACAGGCACACAAGTGACACCAAAGAGTGCAGTTCACATCACTGTGACATCTGGACCAGTACAGGAGTCCAGGATAGCCCCTGCTTAACCCTGCTTGGGGCCAGGCCAGGACCTACCTCACCAGTGAGGAGCTCTGGGAGACCAGGGAAAATGCCAGACAAGAGGCAGAAGGAGGCCCTGGAGAGATTCTTGACCAGCCCCTAGGCTCTGCTCTTGGGAACCCAGGAGGACTAGTTCAGAGGCACTGCTCCCTCAGAGGTGCCTATATTTAGTCAGATGAATTTGTGTTATAGAGCAGAGAGTTGTCACTAGCTGAGCTGAAAGTCAAACAGATGCTCAGCCCAGCCAGGAGGCCATTACACTGTGATTATTATTATTACTGTATGCTTAATTTCCAGCTCTCTAGTGCTTGTCAGTGATGGATGCTGTGACAAAAATTCCTCAGTCCTGCAGCTAACTGAAAGCATACAGAAATGTCATTCTCTTTCTTTATTCTAGTAAATCTCTATTGTTCAGGTAAGCCAACTGGTCATTATCACATATCCACACTGGAGGCTTAAACCCAAGTTAGGATAATGCACTGTTGAGCTGCCAACGAGGTCTGATGTGATAAAATTAATTTTTTTATATAGTTAGAGGTATTAAAAAGCCATTTAATGAAATGAAGTTGTTATCACAAATAAATTACAGTTCAGCAGGAAAAGATTGTATTGAAAACAGTTTGAAAAAAAATTAATAGTGTTCTGGGCTCTTGGCCCTTCAGTGAAGTGTCAGGCTGTGGCAGTAATCACACCAGTCCCAGACAGTACTCTGCATTTCATCTTCTAGGAATGATGTGGTGAGTCTATCTCCTGGGTATCTGGCATGAATTCCCATATATTTTGGAAGAAAAAGGCGTAGTGCTCGTGTGCTGCCTGGGCAGAGCCCCACAGGGGACATGTGCCCATGTGGATGGCTTGCAGAGCGCCCGTGTGTCTCTTCCACTCTCAAAACAGGGAGAGGTAGACCCTGTGCAAGGTATTTCCACATCACCTCTTTCTAGTTTAACTTGTGGGTGTATGACAGGAGGAGTATTTTGATTACACAAAGGTAAATTTTAGCTTGTGAGTCCAGTGTTTCAGTTGTAGTGATGTCTCTGTAAACAGTTGCCAATAATTGAACAGTAGTGACATCTCCTTCATGCCAACAAGTGCCCTTACATAAATTATTACAGCAGTAAATAAGATCCTGTAGAATTTTCATCGCTTGGAGAAGCTATCTCAGATAATGGACACAGTAAAGCCACTTTGGGAAAACCCCACTTCTCATTTGTAGGTTTCAGTGTGGATCTGGGATTCTCGAGACACGTCTTCAGCAGAGCTGAGCTAGGAGAGGACTCTGAGTGTGTGAGTCTTTGCCTAGTGTGTTATCCACAGAGAGGGATCTTCCTTGTTAAACCCATTGATGTAGACAGGAACCAGCTTTAGTAGGCACATGTTAGTTTGACATGTTCAGAATTTGAGTTTCAGCAGGTTTAGCTAAAAGACTGGACAATAGGAGAGAGGAAAAAATTAACCAACAGATGTCTTTTGACAAAAGAGCCTCCCCAGTAACAGGGATGAGATAACAGAGGCTGCTAGAAAAGATAAGCAGGAATATGGGGCAGTTTGAGAGGACAGCAGTTGCCTACTTATCACAATTTGGCACTCCACACCAAAGGTCAAGAGTGCATCTTGAAGAGGACTACAAGCCTTCCTCCCAAAGACCCCAGCCCACGACCACCAGACAGCAATGCGCAGGCGCCGGGGGAGGAGACTTATGATAATGAGCTCTCGGAACTGTTTTAAATAACTCTTGGAACTATTTTAAATATCTCCTGGAACTCTTTAGAATAAGCCAACCTTTTCTCAGGAAACCTTATGCATATACATAACTTTGTGTAATAAATAGCTGGCTGTGTTGGTGAAACAGCGTGCAAGCTAGGAGGCGCTGGCCCCCTTGCACCCGGCGCTGTAATAAACATACCTGCTTTAGAACCTGCCACGGGTTGTGAAGTTTGATTCTGCAAGTCACCATGACACTAAATAATGCAGGATCTAGCTTGGACTCTCTTCCCTACTACTCATTTCAGTATTGCAGGGTATCCTCTAAGTCCAGGTTATGTATGAGATTCACAACAACCTCTGGATCTGATGTGTATCTTCTCAATTTTGAAGCAGCACAGCTTCCCATGGCTCCAGCTGTGTGGAGGAACCATGAGGAGATCAAAGCCAACCATGCTTTATAAATATCCATGTATCCTCGAGCTGCCACGCTGCGAGTGGTGGATGTGCATATGCTCTGTGTGACTAGACATACGCATTGTAAAGCTGTTGGTGCCGTTGCATAAAATCCAATCCAGACTATCTGAGGTGCTGACAGCACAGGCAATGTGTTTTTCCCATAGCTTGCTGATTTTAGGTTCAACCCTCTCAGCAGGCACCTCTTCTTGAAAAGGTAATAAATGTGAAATCCTGAGAGCTCACACATCTCTGTGAGGTAAGGAAGGAATACAGCATGACACATCACCTTCAATGGGTTAAGCTGGCTTATATTTTTAAAGAATTTAGGCTGGTGTTTTCTCAATGTCATTTCAGGCTCACCATAATTGCTTGATTCAAGCTGCTCTGGAGGAGATTAGAGGGAGGTGCTTCTGCATTGCAAGGGAGAATTGCTTCAGCAAAACGTGTTGTCACTGAGCAGCGGGGTGTTGATGTCAAAACAGAGCTAATTGCTGTCCCAGCTCACTTACACCAGCAGTGTGCTCGCCTCCCTCACGGCTTTTCCCTCTCCCTGTACCAGAGCCCAGGCGGAGGAATGAATCTTTCCAACATGTCCTTACAGCTAGAGTGGAGCCTGGCATGGCACACACCAGTGAAGTGGGTGGAGAAGTGGCTGTCGAGGCTGCCATCACACCATTGTTCTTATGATCTATTGTTCCCAACAAACGTGGCTTATCCCCTGGGCTAAGGTTTGTTCCTCCCAAGAGGTGGCTGCTTCAGTGGGATGGGTGGGATTCACGCAAGGAGGATGAATTCCTTAGGGACCACTTAACATCAAAGAGTGGTCAAAAGAGCAATGACTGATATCTCTCTTTTAGTACTGTAAGAGTTTGTTTTACATGAGTTACCTGGTCCCTGGAGTCTTGGCATTTGTAGCCAGAGGCAAGACTGGTTGTTGTCAGAGACAGGGTATAAAATATCATAGATGCTTCCAGCAGCATGCTTAGATTGCTCATTTGTGTAGGGCTGGTGCTAATGTCAGGATCAGATCTAGATCTGTCTGTGTGCTTCCCTGAAGTTAGCAGTGGGTGTGTTGTCCTCCATTCAAGCTCTAATTTTGCACAAAACCCACGCAGACCCTGGGTCCCCCCAGGCCTGTCTGTTCTCTCTTTATGGAGTTCTTTCCGCCTTTTCTTCTTCGTCTGCTCACTCTTTATGGAGCTCTTCCCTCCTTTTCTTCTTGAGTTTATTGACTATGTGGTCCCTCAGATCTCAAACCCTAGAGTTTAGGGCTCTGCTCACAGCTTATGGGCCTGTAGCCCATGTGTCTTCTTGCATGGTCCCACCCACACTCATTGGGTTTTGGGTTTTTTCCTGCTTTATGATTGATATAGAATGACTAGAGATTAAAGGACCCGAATTTCAGCCTGTAAAGTGATCAAACTACCATCTCTGAACTTCCATTGGCTCAGCCTTCCCCCAGGAGAAATCTTGGCTCATCACACATGAGTTGGCATGAGGGAAGAACAGGAAGGCTCCAGAGCTGACAGAGTATCATGGAGAAGAGACATGGTGAGACAGGTGTTGGGACCTGCACTCACATCCTTTCAAATCAAAAGAATTGCAAAGAAGTGTGCAATAACTCCAAGTAGTCCCTTGCTCAGAGCTGTGTTTGTAGAGAGGAAAGAATCAAGCTGTGACAGCAGCAAGATGCTGTCAGATGCTGTCCCATGCACAGTCTATCTTGTGTTTGCCTATCCCTGGTTTGCTGTGTCTCCACAGACTGTCTGGAAGCGTTAAAGTGAGCAAGTACTGAAGAATATTTGTAGCACACTATGTGACAAAAGGAAACCATGAAAAAAATATTATCTGGTGAGACAATCAAGACCAATCTGGACACATTCCTGTGTGATCTACGCTAGATCCCACTCAGGAAGGGGGGTTGGACTGAGTGATCTTTCGAGGACTCTTCCAGCTCCTGATATTCTGTGATTCTGTGAATCTGTGGTGTTATGATCTGGATAGACACAACCAGGCTGGATGTGTTTTGTCTGAGAAACCAAGCAAACAGGTCCTTGTCCTGTTTATGTCTAGGTAGGACATAATGTCTAGGAAATCTAGGTACCATCTCTCAGTCTCTGGCTTAGACCTGTGTATCCTTAGAGTATCCTTAGATCCTCTTTCTGCTTGTGCCTAATCTGCATCCACATGTATGGAACAGCGATGGGATCATCTCAAGGTCTGTGGTGGAGATGCTTCACATGAGCTGGGACACTCTTGGCATGCAATTTATTGTCCTTTATTGACTTTATCAAATCTGTTTGTTTCTCACATTGGGATATCCCTGTTCAGAATGCTGTCCTTAGGCTGGAAACACACTTTAGAGCAGGAATGCAGTGCAGCCTTTCCACCTGCCCTGTGTTCAGCAAGGAGGCTGAGCTCATCCGTTACACTGAGTTAAAAGCAAGAGCCTCACTGCTGGAATGCACAGTAGCTACAGTATCATTGCTGTCTCGCTGCTGTGGGACAGGTGAGAGGGAAACATGCTGTGGGCAGCTCGTGGCCTGACAGAGACCATCTGTGTGGCTGCTGATGTACCATTTGAGCACTTCTTCACTAGTCACAGAGTCACAGGATGTCAGGAGTTGAAAGGAACCTTGAAAGATCATCTAGTCCTGAGCAGGATCACCTAGATTAGATCACACAGGAACCTACCCAGATGGGTCTTGAATGTCTCCAGAGAGGGAGACTCCACAACCTCTGTGGGCAGCCTGTCCCAGGGCTCTGTCACCTTCACAGTGAAAAAAATTTTCCTTACATTCACATGGAACTTCTTATGCTCCTTCTTGGACCCATTCCCTCTTGTTCTATCACTGGCCATCACTGAGAAGAGCCTGGCTCCATCCTCCTGACACTCTCCCTTTATATATTTCTAAATATTAATAAGTTCACCCCTCAATCTCCTCTTCTCCAAGCTAGAGACCCAGCTCCCCAGTTCTCAAGTTGTGTAGCACGAAAAGACCCGCAGAAGATGTTGAGGAATTCCATTGCAGCACAGTGGTTGCTCTACAATCACATGCTGTCTAGGCAAGAAATTTGCACTTCCCATGCTGCAGGTTTATTATAAAAGGTATCATAATGGCTCTCAAAACATCCTGTCCTTTCCATGGGTCAGTATTTTTAATGAACTGTCAACATTTGTCACAGTGATCAAATAGAGGGTTAATAAAAACCTGGTGCCCAGGCTGAGTTGAAGAACTCTGCTGAACGCTGCAGGAACAGGCAATGTGAACAAGAGTCCCTACCAGGGTGGGCTGCTCTCAAGCACAAAGCTGAGCATGAAATGCTGAGCTGGCTGAACTTTCTGTGTTTGTTTAAAACATGGTTTTTAAAGGCTTTCTACCCCAAGAGGCCGATTTCCCCTCTGATATCCTTCTTGGGATAAGGGATACAGTCACATTCTTAAAATGCTGTTAGTGACAGATGGAGTGGTGGAGGTGTTTCTGGCAACCTTACAACTGACAAAAGCCTGGAGAATATATACAGTACCTTGCTGCTGGCCCTTATGGCAATTATTCTTCCCCTTTCATGGAAGCAAATGGTGGGCAAATGACAGTCTGTCTTGTTGCATAAGAAGGGAACTGCAGAGCCTTTCTGCAGTGATATATGTAAGACTACAAATTTAAGGTCTCCATCCTGCAAGCTGCTCAGAGCCCTGCCAGCATGAGGCATGGAAGGAGTTAGGTCTTTGTGGTATGTCTAGGACAGACAGCAGATCGATGACTTCACTGGTGTCTGCACAGATTTTACTAGCTCTTCAGACTCGTGTCAAGAAAGCTCTTCCAGTGCCCCGGGGGAGTTTGTTGTGTCAGTGACATTGTGTCATCCAGATAAATGCCAAACATTCACTTTCACCTTTTCAGAGCAGTAACATCCTTACACAGGACATCTCTAAGGATTAATAACTGTCTAATTTGCAAGATAGCAGAACCAGCCATAAATTAGTGATGGGACTCACACAAGGTTGCATAAAAAGACTTGGCCCATCAGAACAACCAGGCCCAAGCTGTCTCCAGAGACAGTTCTTGGGGACATAGCCAGCTGTTCAGTCAGCTGTTGGGCAGGTGGAAGCACCTTTTCCAGGCTGAGCCTGCCAGCTTGTTGTGTGCAGAAGGATCACAGTACTTCACTGGCTTAGGTCCCAGCTGATGGCCACCCACAGAGACCAACAGACTACCCAAAACCCCACCTAATTTTGCACAACTCACAGAATCACACTATCACAGAACTGTAGGGGTTGAAAGGGACCTCAAGAGATCATCAAGTCCAACCCCCTGCCAAAGCAGGTTCCCTAGAGGAGGGTTGCACAGGTCAGTGTCCAGATGGGTTTTGTGTATCTCCAGAGAAGGAGACTCCACACCTGCCCTGGGCAGCCTGTTCCAGTGCTCCATCACCCTCACCCTGAAGAAGTTCTTCCTCACTTCGGTGCAGAACCTCCTGTGGTCCAACTTGTGATCATTGCCCCTTGTCCTGTCCCCACAGGCCACCAAGAAGAGGTTGGCATCTCCCTTTTTCTCCCACACTTCATATATTGATAAACATTGATAATAAACATAGGAAGCAGCAGCATGTACAGAACACCATCAGCAGATGCCTCTGCAGGTCCTGTACCAACATATAAAGTTTTGGTGATGTGAACAGATAAAAACCTTTTTGATTCTCCCATTCCATCATGACTCAGATAAAGCTCAGCCATGCACTGATTGCAAAGAAAAAGTCATGTGTGTGGACAACAAGCTTTGGGAGCCCACAGGGGCCAGAAGCCAGGACAGGTGTCCTGGGAGGAATACAGAAAAATGTCCAAGAAGTCAGGGATCAGGTGAGGGAAGCTGAAGCCCTGACAGCATTAAATCTGGCCAGGGATGACAAGGACAACACAATAAGCTTCTATAGGTACACCAGTGACAAAAGAAAACCAGGAAAATGTGGACCCTCTCTGGAAGGAAATGGGAGACCTGGTTACTTGGGATATGGAGAAGGCAGAGATATTCAACATCTTCCTTGCCTCAGTCCTCATTGGCATCCTGGGCTGCATCAAAACCAGCATGACCAGCAGGTCAAAGGAGGTGATTCTCCTCCTCTGCTCTCGTGAGATCTCACCTGCAGAACTGTGTCCAGATCTGGGGTGCCCAGTACAAGACATAGAGTTGTTGGGAGCAAGTCCATAGGAGGACATGAAGATGATCCAAGGGCTCGAGCAGCTCTGCTATGAAGACAGGCTGAGGGAGTTAGAATTGTTCAGCCTGGAGAAGGGATAGCTCTGGGGAGACCTTCCACCAGCCTGAAGGGGCTACAGGGAAGACACAGAGAGATTGTTTACTAGGGCAGGGAGTGACAGGACAAGAGGGAACAGTATTAGGTTACAGGAGGGCAGAGTAGGTATTAGGAAGAAGCTCTTCCCTGGGAGGGTGCTGTGGCCCTGGCACAGGGTGCCCAGAGAAGCTGTAGCTGCCCCTGGACCCCAGGCAGGGCTCAAGGCCAGGTTGGATGGGGCTTTGGGCAACCTGGGCTAGTGGAGAGTGTCCCTGCCCATGGCAGGGCGTGGGACTGGATGGGCTTTGACGTCCCTTCCAACCTAAATGAGCCTGTGGTTCTGTGATCTCTGATTCTGTGGTTTGGGACATGTATTCCCCACGGTCACACACACATACTCAGCCTCACTGCTGGCTGGACCTGGGGACATGAAGCTGTGGCAGCTTTTCTCCCACAGCCTACTGGAACTGGCAGCTCCCAGCAATCAGCCAAGCAACTCACATCTTCCTGAAAACCACCCATACAGTCTGGTCTCTGTAGAATGCTTTTGTTGTTTGCTTAAAGTCCTTTTATTTGGATAACTCCTCTCCTTTCTGCTTTCTTTCTCCCACCCCTGTGGTGTTTGCCTTGCAGCATCATTCAGTGCATGAGGGATGGTTAGACCCAGTTCCCTTCTCATTCTCCCAGACAAAACCCACTGGGATTTTTTTCAGGGAAACTCAGTTCACAGGGTCTTTTCCCATAGTATTTTCTGCCTAGCAGAGTTAGAGGATCTACATTAGCACTGATAACTACTCCTTTTGAGATAAACGCAGGCAGCCTGCCCTCACTTACACATGCCACTTACACCAAATTGCATACATTCAAAACCCAACTGACTTACAAGTTCTGGTGACAACTTAATCATGAGAACAAACTGCAACTTTTAAAACCCTGTGATTTACATCATCTCTAGGTAGGATTTGGATCTAATAGTCAACCATTCAAGGCTTAACAACTCAGTAATTGCACAGAATACAATAAACCATCAGAGGAGGGAAAAAAAGGGAAGAGAAAAGCAGAGCCTCATTCAAGACAACAATGTCAGAAGTCATTACCATTGCAATGCAGGCACTCCTAGGTGTAAGGAAGTCTGTAGTAACATCAGCTCTTCCCAGCTGGCTGTGCTTAGCAGAGCTGAAACTGAGCAGAATGAAACTCAAACCAGAATAAGAAGCAGCACCAATCCTCTTCATTCGAACCAGGCAGTAGAAACCAGTGGCTGAGGCAGAGTAGCACCTAGTGTATGAATTTGTCTGGCTTTGGGGGGGGGGG
>VXBZ01001867.1:236768-266281 GCA_013399135.1 Heliornis fulica | reverse complement strand
GGGGGTGTAAGATGATCAGTGAAGATTTAACATCTCCAGTGCAAGAACAAAGCGACTGATCTCCCTGTAACATGCTTTGCCTTGGGTTTCTGCACACTCAGTTCTGGTGCTTCGTTCTGAGGTCGTTTTAGAGGCTCCTTCTCTCCTGGATTTGATGTATCCTTCATATATTGCCACTGGAATGGTCCACAAATGAAAGTGATAGGAGAACTGGCAGTGAGGCTTTTTTTTTTTTACAGGACATGAGCTAATGTTCCTGTGGTTTTGTTCACACTATGTCACTTTAATTACATGGGAGATGTAATATTTCAAGAACAAACTAGAAAAGGGTAGATTTAGGTTGGTTATTAGGAAAATATTCTTCAATATGAGGGTGGTGGATCACTGGCACAGGTTGCCCAGAGAGGTGGTGGAGGCCCCATCCCTGGAGATATTCAAGGTCAGGCTTGATGGGGCTCTGGGCAACCTGATCTAGTGAAGATGTCCCTGCTCACTGCAGGGGGTGGGACTAGATGACCTTTAAATGTCCCTTCCAACCTAACACATTCTGTGATTCTATGAAGAAGCCTCTTGCTTGGAGCATAAACTTAAACCCAGCTTTACACAGTACTTGCAAATGCTTCAGGCTCTGCGTGAAAACATTAATGCTTCTGGTTTCCTCCATTGCTGAGAAAGGATGCAGGAGGTGGTAGAGACTGATCTGCTGAATGTCATGTTGTGTGTCCTCTAAGCCCAGCACCAAAGGCAAAACTGAAACGTCTGCAGGATGCAGGCATTATTTGTGCAGTGTATGACAGGAGGAAAGGCTTCAGTACAGCTGGAGCTGAAGAGGAGAGATTAAATGACAGGCCCAGGTTATCCCAGCAGGCAAGAAGTCTTTTCATAATAAACATGGAGAAAAACACACTAAAAAGGAAACAAATGTCTTATGGGGAAGAAGAGTGGGTGTTTAGAGCAGAAAACAGTATTAACAGATTAAGAGTTTGCAACAGAGAGACATGAAAATTAGGGCAGGGCATGTTTGTTTGGTTTTTTTTTTAATACAAGGATGACATAGAGCAACAGAGAAAAGTCCAGCAGAGAAGACTCATAGAAACACAGGGCTGGGAAAAGAGAAGCTTTTAAAATCTGCAGTCAGAGAAATGTAGGGATGGCAGTGACCACACTGTCCTGCAACCCACCCCTGTATACAGAGGCAGGACCACATACATCAAGAGCATCCCTGATATGTTTGCCCAACCATGAAGGAACTCCTGGCCTCCTCAATGCCTTGTATGACTTGAAAGCTTTCCTCTGAGTCCAAACTAAATGTTCACATGGCATTTTCCTTCCAGCTTTTAGTGCAGTGAGTTTGCCTTCCCCCTCTCTACAGTAGCAAAGGGTTTCACATTGACTCACGGGGCAGAAAAATGCCAAACATGTAAGCCAGAATGTATTTTAAATGTGTGGGTTCCACTCAGGCTTGTTCAAATATGTTGAAATTTCAGACTTCGTTATCTAAACCCAGGTAAATTCAACATGTTTGGGGGGACAAAAGTCCAGCTGAGTCCCTAAGCAAACTTAAGCCTGTTAAGGTGGTGTGTTCATCTCTCTACATATCTGCCAGTCTTCCTTCCAATAACTTCAAATATAATGAAATGAATCTTGACAGAGCATTTTGAAGCTTAACAGAGAATTTCCTTTAAGGGTTGTGAAAATCAGCACCTGGGTGAGGGTGATAAACCAAAATTAATGGTAACTAAGATAAAAAAAAAAAGCAGTTCTCAGGTTTATACTTTATTTTCAGTGACTGTGGCTTTCCAGTTGGCACGTGTGTAACTCCAGATTAACCAGAGTATTTGCAGTCTTGGGGCTGATGGAGAGGACTGGAGAAGCTGGCTTGGCTGTGATGGGTTGTGGTGGGATGGTGTAAGGGAAACAGGCAGCAAATCTGGAGGAACTTGAACTTCACAGATACCATTTCTTGATTTTCATTCCCGGGACATCTGCCCATCAGAGAGGCATGTGGCTGCCGGGGGGGATAAATGTGCTTGGAAAAGCAGAAGAGCAGAGTGGCAACGTTTGGAAATAATTCTGCTGATTTCAGGAGGCAGAAACCATTCCTTCACACCATGGGACTCCTGTTTCTGAGAAGACAGCGGGCAGAGGTTTGGCAGGCTCCCCCAACAGCCATGTGAGGGAATGCTGAACACTGGGAAATGTGCATCCTTGGGCAAGGGATACAGAGAAACCGAGGCTGCAGGAGAAAGACTTATGCAGTTAACCAAGCTGAAGGTCAAGCCTGGTATTTGGCTGAAAATAATCCCTTCTCAGATAATTTCTGGGGGAGGGTTTATCAGCATGAGTTTATTTCAGCTCTGTTCTTCCAGCCTGTGGAAATAATGCTTCCAGCCTCCACTTACCACTTCCAAGCATGAATTAAAAATCTGACAGCTTGTCAGGCTGTCTTGTATCAGCAGTTCCCTCTGCGCTGCCAGAGTGAGGTAAAAGAAGGCAGAAAGGAAAGCTAAGAGTGAAAGACTATCCTGGAGTGAGAGGAAATAGTTTGCTACTAATGCACATGACAAACTGAAACATTAAAGCAAAGGTTGTCTTCTCAGGTATGACTAAAAGGTATGACTGCATCAAGAGGAGCGTGGCCAGCAGGTCGAGGGAGGGGATTCTCCCCCTCTACTCGGCCCTCAGGAGACCTCACCTGGAGTATTGTGTCCAGTACTGGAACTCCCAACACAAGAAGGACATGGACCAGTTGGAGAGGGTCCAGAGGAGGCCACAAGGATGATAAATGGGCTGGAGCACCTTTCCTACGAGGACAGGCTGAGAGAGTTGGGNGTCCCTGCTTCTTGCAGGGGGTTGGACTAGATGACCTCTGGGAGTCCCTTCCAATTCTAGCCATTCTATGATTCTATGATTTCATAGTAAAACAGTATTGTTATTATTAATGTTTTTTACTATTGTGCCTCTTTTGAAGAAATTAGTACAACAGTGCTTCAAATCAATAAATACAAAGGATATCCCATACAAGTAGTTCACGATTTATCTGCCATTAGATTGTGAAGTCCATTTCAAAAAGTACAATTTAAACACACACTACCAGCCCACAAAGGAATCTGCAGAGTAAGGTTTCCCTTAACATACCTCAGAAATCACGTCAAAACCAAAGCATGCTTTGCAGAGGTTTTGTTCACAGTGGAATGTATGTCGGGGTAAACACAAGATATGAATAGCTCTGAAGGGAGATCATTTATTCACAAAAAGGTACTAACATGGGAATCTACTTGCTAATAAACAAATAATCTGCCCCTTTCCCATAAAGTACAGGGCTTTTTAAGAGGAAAAAAAAACACAAGAAAATTAAAGAAACACTGAAATCCTCTTTAGAATCCTGCCACTTATCTGGGTCAAGCTATTTTGAGTCTAAAACGGTGATAGGTTTCACTAGGAATATGAAATATTGATATGACTGGATTAGCAAATATTGATTTAAAGAGCTCACAGGCCAGGAGCTGGAGATGCAGGGTAAAATTCAGCTTATGGCTGACTGACCAGACACTCACTTTCCTTGGAAGGGACAGTTATTTCAGGAAGTCTTGACCTATTGGGAATAAGGTACCTAGTGTTAGATCACACAAAATTGTAGGGGTTGGAAGGGACCTCAAGAGATTATCGAGTCCAACTCCCTGACAAAGCAGGTTCCCTAGAGCAGGTCACACAGTTTGGCATCCATATGGGTCTGGAATATCTCCAGAGAAGGAGACTCCACACCTGCCCTGGGCAGCCTGTTCCAGTGCTCCATCACCCTCACCCTGAAGAAGTTCTTCCTCACTTTGGTGCAGAACCTCCTGTGGTCCAACTTGTGCCCATTGCCCCTTGTCCTGTCCCCACAGGCCACTGAGAAGAGGTTGGGGCCATCTCCCTTTGCCTCCCACGCTTCAAATATTTATAAACATTGATCAGATCCCCTCTCAGTCTTCTCAAGATGATCAGCCTCAGCTCACTCAGCCTTCCCTCATAGGGGAGATGCTCCAGGCCCTTCATCATCCTCGTGGCCTCTGCTGGACTCTCTCCAGGAGATCCCTGTCTGGTTTGTACTGGGGAGCCCAGAACTGGACACAGGACTCCAGGTGAGGCCTGACCAGGACAGAGTAGAGGGGGAGGATCACCTCCTTCCACCTGCTGGCTACGCTTCTCTTAGTGCACCCCAGGATCCCATTGGCCTTCTTGGCCATGAGGGCACACTGCTGGTTCATGGACAACATAGATACTTACATTTAACATAATCTTATTTTAGAAGAAGCCTTTGCATTAATTTCAGAGGGCTGATGAAAGATGTTGGCTAGGTGGGAAATCCATGATGTTGTAAAATTAGGGATTTGAGGAGTAGGGGAGGAGGGGCCAGTGATAGGGACTGTGAGATTGTACTCAGAACAGAGAGCTGAGAGATAGGAGATAGGAGGAGGTGCATCACTTAAAACATTTGTTTCCAATTTGATATTTAACTTTCTCCCACTTGCAAAAACTGCTGTGCTCCAGCTTCTGCTAAACATGAAAGCCTGGGTGCCTCAAGCACCCATGAGCTTATGCATCTACTCAAAAATTTAGTTTAAGAACCCAAAGTTTTGACATTTGACCCAAAGTTCAGGCTAATGCCTGGTTCTATGCATGTGACATTGTCCTGGTTCTGGCCAGGACAGAGAGGACTTTCCCAAGCAGCCAGCACAGGTGAGCTGAGTTGGCCAGGGCTGTTTTCCACAGCACCTGACATCAATCCAGCCCCTATAAAAGGGGGGATAGAGGCAGGGGTTGGTTGTGAAGTTTCTGGGTTATTATATGGGTGTCTTGTAGTTTCTTGGTGGTTGGTGAAGTATTCAGAGTCATCACCAGGTGTGTTTGTTATTGTCTCCTTCTAGAAGTGCTTATCAGTAAGTTGTCTTTTATCTCAGCCCATGGGCCTTGGTCTTTTTTTTTATTCTTTGCTAAGAAGAGTGAGTGAGCTGCTTGTTGTCCTGAGCCTATTCCTGGGGCTGAGCCATGACAGGTATATAGGTGATAGATCTTTGAAGAAAGGACATTTCTATTTATTAGTAAGTACAAGTATTTGGAATTAAACTATGAATGACTGGAGTCATGTTTGTGACAGGCTTTATAGTTAAGTATTACAATAGCACTCTCCTGTCTCAGTTGGTGTCCTTGGCATAACTGTTAAAAATATGTCATCTTTGTAGCTCTTGGTTGTATCTCCAAGGAAATTTGAAAGCTCTTGTAAAAAGAAGTTTGTAAGTTGTTGGTTTCTAAAGGCAAAAGTGGCTGTGTTGTGTGTCTCTTGTCAGACACTGTGATTTGACCAAGGCTGAGATGTGTAACTTTGATTTAGCCCAGCCTGCCTTCTCCTTGGATATCATCCTTGGTATTTCCCATCTGATTTCCTCATGGCATCCAGCCTCTACAGACTGAGTCATGTTCTCTGTGTGCAGTGGTGTTGCCTACTAGCACAGAGAGACAAAATCCAGACAAGAAGCAAATCCTGTCCAGTTTCTGGTTTGCTCATATTCTGGTAGTGTCTTTGGTGAAGAGCTGGGTTCTAAGAGTCTGCTGAAGAAATAACAGCTAGACTATGCCTTAGATGGCTGAAGCCTCCAACTTCAGCCTGGCAGATATTGAGGCAGAGGTACTGTCTGGGAATGGAGACCCTCAACCCTTCTCTGGGTGTGGTTTGTTTTTTGGTCCAAGACAGGGTGAAATATAATGGTGACTACCTGTGTTTCACAGTTTGAAGCCTACTGTGCTTGTAGACTTTGAGACAGGCAGCAGCTGGGTTAAGAAATGATGTAGATTTAACACATAGAATTATTTCTTCATTGTTCTACACATTATTTATCTAAGGTTACAGGTTATGCCTGTGGAGGAGCCATGGCTCCAACTGGCTGATGCCAGCAGTTTAACCAAACATCCATCTGTTCTGCACATCCTTATCTCAGTGAAGCTTTCTGAGTTGCTTTTGTAACCAGCTCTCAGTGAATACCACATCTTAGCTCCAGCTGAGGCTACCTTCCAGTCCAATGTGCCTGTTATTTGTAGTCATACAATACTGAATGTAAGAACAAGAATTGTGGCAAACAAGCCACTTGCAGCATGTACGAGTAAGCAAGTGGTGCCACTTCACTTCTGCCCCACTTCCATATAAGCTTTTGGAAATGGTGGGTAATTCTGGCACCAGAGATGTGGGGAAAAGCTTATTTTATGGTGGTTTTTTTTTAGAAATTCTCTCTTACAGAACTCTGGTGATTCTGTGTGTCCTTCATTCTTATCAGCAAAAAAGAGTATACTTCTAAGGATGCTCAATGAGTAAAGACACTAGGTTCCTTAAATGGACTAAGAGGTAAATGACTTATGTTTGCTAAATATGTTCCTTGATAAAGATCTTTCTGTTCTTTGACATTCATGTACAATGAATGTCAAAGAACAAATTTTATTCCTGGTGAGAATTGCCAGCATTTGGGGGTTGCATTTTACATTTCATAAATCTTCAAATGTCCAAAAATGACAACAGCACACATGGGTATATGTGAGAGTACATGCACACATTATTCATGGCACTAGCTGGATACAGAGCTTTGCTTTTCACTCCCAGTAATTCTTAGCTAAGGCAATCTTGCAGCCATAAATTCACTACAGAAAACATGCTAAATTTTAGGTGAGAAATGAGAAGTGTTTAATTTTGAAAGTGTAAATGTATTCAGCTTTAACTGTGTGAGAAAAATATGCCTTTTAAATTTTTTACCCTTTCCTATTTCATTGCAGCCACAGTTAAAAATGTCTGCATATAGGAGATTTAATTGTTACATGAAGTCAATATTGAAGGTTTCAGCACATACTAAATCCTTTGGGCTGAGGCTTGGCTGACCCATGCAGTCATCCTTGTGCCCAGTAAATGTTCTCTACCCACCAACTCCTTTCTGTGCTGGTGCTACAGTTGACTCCATGGCAATGATGCTATTTGAAATGCCAAGTAATGTGTCAGTGGCTCAGGTGGAAGAACTCTTTGGAAGACCTCTTAATTTGATCTTCATCATGTTACTCTGGCTTCATTTTATTATCTTGATGTATTTATGTTAAGAGATCACAACAGAATCTTTGAGTGCCAGGTGCATCACTCTATACACGTGCTTAAAATGTGTTAGAAAGTAATTATCTGTATTTCCATAGAAAATTTGCATGGTGTCCTGGTTTTGGTTAGGGTAGAGTTAGTTTTCTTTCCAGCAGCGTGGAATGTTTGGGAGTTAGGTTGAGAGCAGTGCTGATGACACCCCCATGTTTCTAGTTGTTGCCAAGCAGTCAAGGATTTCTCAGTTGTTCATACTGCCCTACTAACAAGGTGGGGGGCACCCAGGAAAATAGGCATGGACATGGCCAGGACAGGTGACCCAAACTGACCAAAGAGAGTATTCCATACCAGTTACATCATGCTCAGCATAAAGGGTGACCAGTGTGGGAGGAGGGTCCAGCTTCAGGACAGGCAGTTTTGGGGACAATCCAGTTCTGGAACTGCTCTGAGCTGTATGGCCTGAAGCATGCAGTTTGGTGAGAGATTATATCCTGTATTACTATTTTCATATATTTTATTATAAAGTCTTAACATCATTATTTCTCTCTACTGTCCCAGTACACTATCCTTATCCCAAGCCATGAGGTTTGTCTTTACCCCTTCTCCCTCACCCCCATTTTAGAGAGAGGCTGCGTGGTGTTTGACTCTCACCTGGGGTGAAACCACAACACATGGCTCAGAAAACGGCCATTTCCACCCTTGTGGAATTTGCTAGATATTTTTGATGAGTTCTTTACCACTTTTCCTAGGACTAGCAGATCAAGAAAGATGATTCTGCTCTGGTGAGATCTCACCTGGAATACCATGTCCAGCTCTGGAGCCTTTGGCACAAGATGGACATGGACCTGCTGGAGCATGTCTGGAGGAGGCCACAAGATGAATCATGGGCTGGAACACCTCTCCTATGAGGATAGGCTGAGAGAGTTGGGCTTGTTCAGCTTGGAGAAGAGAAGGCTCTGGGGGAGACCTTATAGTGGCCTTCCAGTCCCTGAAAGGTGCCTGTGAGAAAGCTGGGGAAGAACTGTTCATGAGGACATGGAGAGATAGGATGAGGGTCGATGGCTTTAAAATAGAAAAGGGGAGATTCAGGTTAGATATTAGGAAAAAAATCTTCACTCTGAGGGTGGTAGACGACTGGTACAGGATGCTCAGAGAGGTGGTGGAGGCCCCATCCCTGGA
The DNA here is from genome assembly GCA_013399135.1 of Heliornis fulica. Classification (NCBI taxonomy): domain Eukaryota; kingdom Metazoa; phylum Chordata; class Aves; order Gruiformes; family Heliornithidae; genus Heliornis; species Heliornis fulica. The sequence goes on along the minus strand of VXBZ01001867.1, from coordinate 257,997 downwards.
GATATTCAAGGTCAGGCTTGATGGGGCTCTGAGCAACCTGATCTAGTGAAGATGTCCCTGCTCACTGCAGAGGGTGGGACTAGATGACCTTTAAAGGTTCCTTCCAACACATTCTAGTATTCTGTGATTCTTCTCTGCAGAGCATGTTGTTTCTTTCCTTGCATCTCTCCCAAGACCACAATCTCGCTGCAGGTAGGCATGGTTTCAATATGGCTGGCATTTATATAGGAGCAAGTGAATTTCCATAAAGCTTCACAGTCTTGCCAAAATAAATAGTTTATTTTCCCTGAGCTGCTCTTTGATGACACGAGCTTTCTTCTTCCCCTCAGAACAGAAGTACTCAGAAGTTTAATTTAGAATCAGCTCTTTCTGACATGAAAAATAGGGATATGTGGTGCTTTTAAGGCAAAAGCACAAACCTTTCCCAGATGGTCTGGAGGAAGCCCTGTGTTCTGTTGGTCAAACCCCACACAAGGCAGTGTGAGACTGGTGTCTGAAGGTCTTTCATGAGCAAGACAGCAAACAAGTGCTTCTAAATGAAGTAGAAAATAAAGTGAGATGTGACCTTTTTTTTTTTTTCTGAAAAATGAGTGCAAATATTACTGAGAACAGTGTGGTTTTGCAAAAAAAACCCCTATTTCCTAGATAGGAAAAGCCAGTACAATGTGACTTGAGGCAGCACAATTGATTGCTCTGTAGTTATGCACTGATTTCATGATTAGTGATTGAACTTGTCTGTTTTCACTCACTGGCATCAGGAGTTCTGTGATGGCATAAAATACTTCCTTGTCAGGTATCTTCTTCAGAGCAAGCCCACGCAGTGAGTCCTCTCTGCTAAGCTGAGTGGATGGACTTTATTTAGCCAGGTAGCCCAGCATCATCTTCAGCCTCTGAGCTTCAAATGGCTGCTCAACTTCCAGTGGAAAGATTTGGTCTCATTCAGAGCAGAGATGATTGAAGCATCACTGAGGTTATAAAATCACCTATATATTGTTCAGCCTTCAGTAATCCCTTTGGCTGTGCAGACTTTGGCAGCAATTACTGCATTAACTGATTCAGAACAAATCCCTGATATTAATTAGGAAAACCTCCACGGGCAATTGTCTAATTTAGACACTATTTCTATTTCCTTTCATGCCTTTTTGAAAGCACAGCCTGCACTGGTGTTCATTAAAGTATTTCAGAAAGGAATTGAAGTATACTTTGCCTCTCCACAATTATTCTCATCAATAACAAAAAGAACATTGCTTTAGGTTCCAGCACGCCACTGTGAGCCCCAGAAAGGCTCCTCTGCCATGCACAGGGAGGAGGGGGAGCAGATGGAATGAGGATATTTAAAGCTGATTCTCTGGGGAGCTCTCAAATGATAGCAACCTTTGCTGCTGCCATTCATTACAGGTGCTTATTGTTGAATGTGTAAAGAGAGCTGTGATTATTGATTGCTCAGCAGGCTGGAGATGACAGCTACTAAAAAGTCCTAATATCTTTTAAAAGGAAGGGAATAAGGAATTTATTATTTTTTTTTCCCAGAGGTTAGGTTTATTCTAGAGATAAACTGAAATTTTATAGCCCTTCAGAAAATGAAGTGTAGGAGCAAAAAAAAAAAAGATCTGCACACAAATTCTGCCTGAAGAAACACCAAGATGTGGCATATTGCTCATAAATTAACATTCACCAGTGAATGCTGAGCATTAATACAGTTGGGTTGGGTTTGTCTTCCACTTACCCTAAGCCTATTGGCTTCAGTGGGTTTACAACTGAGTTATGTCCTCAGAAATAAACTTGTAGTGGTTTTTTGTCCCCTGCACAGACTACAACTATTGCAAGAATGAGGAAAAGGACCCATGGCTTTAGGTCCTGCAAATATTTCAGTAAATATGTAGTACATGTATAGGAAAATAAAGTTTAGATAGTCTAAAGCTGTATCTGGCTCTTGGTCAAATTTGGCAAATATCTTTGGCTTGAAAAAATATAGGAAAGAATGGGAATATCAAAGTGCTACACTCAGATTTGCTAAACAAATCACTTTTCTATTTCATTTTGACAACAGTGTTTTGAATTGAAAATTGTCCTTAAAAATAATTGCTTTAATCCCCTTAAATTCATGGAACATTTAATTTCATTTCAAAGAAAATATTTCAAAGTGATTCTTTCTTCCTGTCCATTTCCTCTTTATTTCAGCTGGTTGGGTGGAAAAAAAATAAATATGTCCCCTGAGCTGACACATCCACAGTCCTGCCAGCTCTGCATAAACCCCTGTGCATTATGATGTTCCACATGTGATGAGTGAGATGTTATGAACAGGATCTGGCCTGTTGCATCCATGGGAGAGGTATAAAAATTGCAACACTAAAAACAACTATGAATTTCCAGTGGAATATCAGGGATATAAACTGGACTGATATCCTGCAGTTTGGTCTGAATTGCTTGTCTAATTTCTCTGAGGCCAAGTAGAGAAAGACATATTGGACCACAGGAGGTTCTGCACCAGTGTGAGAAAGAACTTCCTCGGGGTTGTCGCAGATTGGATGGACAAGAAGAATGTGCTTCACTCTTGAGAGAGAGGCAGCAATATATTTATTGATATAAAGCAAAGGGAGTAATAGTGTTTGATAATAAACACAACAGTGATTAAGATTCAATGGTAAGGCAATCTTGATTAATTAGTGCATAGAGAACAGGGTCAGATGAATCTTTCAGGGAGACCCTCCCGTTGAGTCACGGGGTTCAGAAAGGATCCCCTTGCTCTCTAAACTCCTTCTCAGAGAGGANTAAGATGATTGGCTCATAGTCATATTTCCATATCATCCACAGGTGCCAGTGGACACTGACCAGTGCTCTGTCCAGGTGGGCACATTAACAGCCCTTGCCTATTGTGCTGTTGTCTGTCTTCCAGAGATCACTGTGAGATGGATGCAGACACCACAATCAGCACCAGTGGTTATCAATTAATCAGATTCACGGGAAAAGTCAGGCAAAGGTGGGGTCAGCAGGGGAAGCATACTGTCACAAGGGTGAGGGTGATGGAGCACTGGAACAGTGCTGAGCAGCCAGGGGGGGTTGTGGAGTCTCCTTCTCTGGAGACATTCAAGACCCATCTGGATGCCAAGCTGTGTGACCTGCTCTAGGGAACCTGCTTTGGCAGGGGGTTGGACTCGATGATCTCTTGAGGTCCCTTCCAACCCCTACAATTCTGTGATTGTGTGATATGCACCTCCTAAAGGCATCTCACGTGGCTTAGCCCTTGCATGGGGTAAGATGGCTGAAGGGAATGCGTAGGTGGCTGAGTAGAGACATAACATTTAGATGGCTAATGGCAACTGCACAGGGAGCCCATCCTTTCTGGCTGCTTTATGCTTTTCCAGAGCCACAATAAACTCCATGAATACAAAACTTGGAAGGTCTAAAGACTAAAAGGTCTTTGCCAAGTGAATGTTTAGGTCTGCTCAGGTCTCACCTGTCAACTTGTCACTACTGCATATCTGATGTATTTTTACTGAGCCAAATGCAGCCCAATATTCAGATAACTTCACACTTAAGTGCTGTTGATCGGAATTCGGCGCCTTGGGGGATGGGATGTGACAACAAAGCAAACAGCTTGTTCATCAGTAAATAAGGTCTAATACAGATGGCATTCTTAGAGCTGAAGTTCCTTTTACTTTGAGAAATTAATGATTTATTCTATTAAAACATCTCTTTGGAAGTACACTTTATTGAGTTACTGGCTGGCATGTTGATTTCCCTCACCGGGGGGAAGTGAAATTTCACACATAAACACTTAGGGAAACATTTCCTTTTGCATTCAGCAATATATCACAAAGGTCAAAATACACTTCTTTTCACTCTGATATTACATTGTTTAAATAATGTCATAATATTATTTGTACATAGTTTGCTGTTTATGGGGTTTTTGTACTCAAGCTGTGATTTCTGTGTTTCCTGCTATGGCTGATCATTACTGTTAATGCCTTGATGTCGGTAATCAATGAGTATTTTTTAAAAACCACATGAATCTGAACACATGAAACCCAATTCTGTAGCATTTATCTGTACAGAATTAATTCCTCACTGCCTCTATAACAACTGGGTCTTGCTGTGAATGTTCCCAGTGTAAGCTATACTCCAAGAATGTAAATGGTAAAATTAAAGCTATAAACTACGGGTTTAAACTAAAGCGTTAAAGCATGCTGGAGTGGTTCGGTGTCTTTTGATATTCAGTGGAACTTATGTTCTTAAATGCCTGCCTGACTTTAAAAAAATAGACTTATGAGGTTTCCAGAAACTATTTATTAGCCTGGCATTCTGAAGCAATTTGCTGTATAATACAGGACTATTACAAGAAGACCATGAGCCAGCAATGTGCCCTCGTGGCCAAGAAGGCCAATGGTGTCCTGCAGTGTATTAGAAGGGGTGGCTAGTAGGTCAAGAGAGGTCCTTCTCCCCCTCTACTCTGCCCTGGTGAGACTAAACCTGGAGTATTGTGTCCATTTCTGGGCCCCTCAGCTCCAGAAGGACATAGAACTCATTGAGAGAGTCCAGCACAGGGCCACCAAGGTGATGGAGTGGAACATCTTCCTTATGAGGACAGGCTGAGGGAGCTGGGTCTCTTCAGCTTGGAGGAGACCTAGGGGTGACCTCATTATTGTTTATAAATATGTAAAGGGTGAATGTTAGGAGGATGGATCCAGGCTCTTCTCACTGATGGCCAGTGATAGGACAAGGGGCAATGGGTCCAAGATGGAACATAGGAAGTCCCCAAAAGTTTTCTCTTTTAAGGAAAAACCTTTTCACCATGAGAGTGACAGAGACCTGGGACAGGCTGCCCAGAGAGGTTGTGGAGTCTCCTTCTCTGGAGACATTCAAGACCAATCTGGATGGCTTCCTATGTGATCTAATCTAGGTGATCCTGCTCAGGCAGGGGGTTGGACTGGATGATCTTTTGAGGTCCCTTCCAACTCCCGACATTCTGTGATTATGAAGGGGGTTGGGGGATGGGATAGACAATAAAGTAATTGATGCTCTCAAATGGATATGAAGATCATGAGTGGTTCTCCTGCTCCATAGCAGTGTAGCTTTTCCACCTCCCAGTGCTGAAAAGTTCAAACTCTCTCCTCCAGGTGCTTGAAAGGTGTGGCAAAGCTTGAACCCAACGGTGGGAAACGTCGGTTCCTCTGCAATGGAAAACCATCCCTGGAGGCTGCTGGGGGCTTGGTGCTGGGAAGCTCTGAGGACAATTTCCCATCTGACTGAAACTGGAGTGCACAGTCAAACTGCATCTTGGGTCTTGCAAGTTGGTAAGTTAAGCCAAGGCTTGCTCTTTCTGCAAGGAAGTGTGTGGAGTGGCTTCTATACTTAAACTGAACTCCATCCTGCCCCTTCTCCCTAAAATGTGATGGCCTCATCCATACTGACTCCTAATCTGTAGAGTCTGGGTTTATCACCCTGCTCTTTGGGAAAGGAGGAAGGTCTGGCTTTCCACATGCCATGTCCTAGCCTTGGGGTTTTTGATTCTGCCCCATTCCATGCTGGCTTTTATAAATTGCTTTCTGCCAAATACTGAAGACAGAAACATCCAGCTCATCCTCTGGCTCATGGCCTTCCTCAATATGCAACAATCATGGTTCTGATTGTTTGATTCTTCAATCATTTTGCAAGTGTTGCTGTAGAGGAACCTGTTTGATGGGAGGAGAAATTCCTCTTTTCCAAATACCTTGTAGCTTGTTTGATTTTATGGGTTCTATGTCTCCCAGAATGCTTTGGTGGAGGGCTCTTTCATCTTCCATGCAATCTCTGCTTGACTTTGGCAGCACTGGATGTCACTGCTTGTTCCTTAGTTCCTGACAGAACAGTGTCTCTGTGAAAATACATGTCCAGGACACTACCTGAAAAAGCATCAGCTACAAAAAGAAAGGAAACAACAAAAGATTAATTTAGCACTGATGACGTTCGTGAGGTATTTGACTAATCTATACTCAAAATTCAAAATGCTTTGTTCTACTAAAGTTGATCAAAGCCCCTTGTCAGTCATCACGTCTTATGCCTCAATGCCCTGTTTTGGTGACTTAATACACTTATTTTTCACAGGATCCTAGAGGAAGTTTCTTTTATCCTTCTTCAAAGAGTGATGGTTCTTTCTTGTTGTATTTTCTGTCTTCTTTAATTTGATAAAATAAGAATAGCTCAAATCAATCATCAGAGACGATGTCATACATAAAAGCTCAACATGAGATAGTGGGAGAAATAGAGAAGGTGGAATATTAGATATGTGAGTTGCCTGGAAAAACAGGATAGTTCTTGAGTTGCACTGCTGCACCCTACTGCAGTGTTGGATGCTCTCTGTTACCTGTTATCCCATGGTTTGACAGAACCTCTGCCTACAGTTCCATGCTCTACCACCATGTGACAATAGGAATGATAGAAGGAGTACAAAGCCAAAACTGGTGTCAGACTCACTGCATTGCCCCAGATCCTCTCTCGAGGTCTTCTGCTCTGACAAGTTTCTTTGCAAGGCACCGAGCACCCTGGAAGATATGGTTTACAGGTTAGCATTTTGGTGGTGGTAGGTTAATGGTTGGACTGGATGATCTCAGGGGTCATTTCCAGCCTTAAAAATTCTATGATTCTATGATTTTCCTCCCTGTGAATCGTCTTCTGTGACTGACAGTTTAATTTTGAACCTAGATGATCAGTTTCAGGTTCCTGTTGAGAAATGCAAGCTAAATGTTGTTCCTGCAAGCTAAATGACTGTTTAGCATATGAGTGAATCCTTATGATTCAGTTAGGCACTACTGCAGCCCTAGCAGATGAACACCAGAATTGCTACAGGATTCAAAGAGCCTTCTCAGATACAACTCATGCACGGAGACTTTCTCCAGCTCTGCAAAGGTCCTTGCACCATGGGGGTGAGCATGGAACGGAAGGAGCAAGCTCTGCCATGGCTACTGAATGCTTATGGGCAAGAGAAAAAGGAGGAACTGAGTAGTTTGGGCTGCAAGCTCTTATCCCCAACTACAGAAACCCATCTCAAAGAGTAACACCAGCTGGTTTGTGAGTAGGGCCCAAGGGTTGTCCTGGAGTAAACAGATGTCAGATAATCTGCCCACTTCCTCATTATCTCTCTTCTCTAATTTGCTGTCTAGGCTTAAAAAAAGATTGCAGTAGTATAATACTGCAGAATATCCATATTAGCCTGGGACCTCCTTGAATCTTCATTTTTTCCTGGCCTGTGTGTATTGTGTTGCAGCTGGTTCCCTTCACCCACATGTTCATTAAGTGGCAATCTCTTCCTTTCTTGATATTTTGGCTATTTTTTTTTTTTTTTTTGTACAGGTCATCTTCACTCCCCCACAACAAAAGACAAGTGACATATGTGAGTTGTAGTTCCTTTCTTTCTGGGTAAACAGTTTTGTGCTGGCCAGCATTCATATCTTACATGTGGCAGGTGAAGTCTGGCAATGGAGATCCACTGAAATCCCTGAGGAAATGGCCCTTTTTGTATGAAAACACCACATGTCCATTTCTGGGGCTGAAGTAGAATCACTCCTGCCTTGAATCACAGCCCCAAATAAGTAAATGTAAAGTAAAACTTCTTTTAAAACTATGTGAGCAATTATTTGAGTGATCATTGGTGAATTCAACCCATCCTCTGTTGTAGACCCTATTGCTGTGCCTGAATGAGGAAACAGCAAATCCTGAGATTCATCTCTTTGGATACACTTTTCCCATGCAGACCAGCTAAGCTCAGTTTGAGACTGATGCCTACTGATTGTATCTGACACTGTGGCATGATATGTTGGTGATATGTCTGGAAACAAGCTTTGGCTCTTTTATTCTGCCAATGTTGTGCACATGATATTGCTGTGTGGACAGCAATGGATGGTGAAAGTCAGAAGGCAGGGAAAGAGCCCATCCATGTGGCAGATACTGCTTTAGAAGACCCCTGAGCAGCCTCCCATGTTCACAGCTATGTCCTAGGGTCAGGTCCACCTGGTCTAACCAAGCTGGGGATGCCAGAAACATGTTGGCACCTCATCTCTGTAAGCAAGTTCTGTAATAGCACGTGCATATGCTCTGATAAAATGCAGTAAATGCCACCAAAATGTCAGACAGTGACTTATAGTGTAACTTTACCACATTGTACCTGCTTGGTACAAAGCCCAGTGTCCAGGAAATAAAAAACAGCAAGTGATGTATAAAAATATCCCCACTCTAACCAACCTCTCATCATTATTTTTTACTGCTCCTTCAGTGTGTCCCTGAAGAACAGAGGTACCTACATTTCTGTTTGACACTCAGATATGATGAACAATAAAGGATCTAATCAGAGACTTGGGGCTCACATTACCTACAGTAAATTCTTTTTATGTGCTGAATCCAAATAACAAATGTGTTTCAGCTCCATCTACATAAGAAATAACCAGGAAGATCCTGGGCTATTCCCACTAGGGTCACAAGGGTGGGATGTAGTCTAGGACAACCAGGAGGCCATCCTGGATGACCTCTGAGGATTTTTTCATTCTGGAGTTTTTAAGTTGCTATAGTTTTCTTTTCTTTTCTTTTCTTTTCTTTTCTTTTCTTTTCTTTTCTTTTCTTTTCTTTTCTTTTCTTTTCTTTTCTTTTCTTTTCTTTTCTTTTCTTTTCTTTTCTTTTCTTTTCTTTTTCCCCACACCACCACCCCCCCTCCCATAATTACTGGGAAACTATTTGTACTCTGGCCCCAGAGACAGAGCACTGGGAAAGCTTGGCAATTATTATTCAGTGCAAAAGTCTTTCAAAGGATGTTTGAATGTATAATGAACTGAGAACATGTACAGGGACTTCTCCCTCTCTCACACTCTTTTTGTGAATTCCCAGCTCTGTGTGGATTAACTGCCAAATATAGGGGCAAGACAAATGTAACTGCTAACCTGTGTAAGTAATAGCTGTGATCCCTTGTAATAAGGCCATTTCTTGAACTCCATCTGTTTAGCACATTTTATTTCTGCAATCCTTTCATGCAAGATCTAGAATATGGTATTCTCTTAAACCACTGTCTTCTTGCTTGCATGGTTCTCTTAGGTTGACACATGTCCCAAAACTGAAAACAGGAGAAAGGGGTTGTTAAAAAAAAATACAGGGTTAAAAGCAAGTCTAAACATGAGGGGACTTCAGAGTAGTTACTTCAGTGGTGACTTGTGCACCAGGAGTGTAAGAAAGCATATGCCAGCCTCAAAATGGATCAGAGGTGTATTAGTTTCAAAAATTCATCCTTTTTAGCCCCCCACTGCTGAGCTACTGTCCATAGTGAAAGAGGACTATTAGCTGTCAGAGGAGAAAGCAGAGACAATTTAGAATAAACCCCTTAATCCACAGCAGCTCTCTACAGGAGGGAATTTACAGATCCTGGAAAAACCACTTACTCAGCCTGCCAGAGTCACAGCAAACAGCTGTGTGTAGGATCAGCCACCACACACCCTCATGTAACAGGAAAGAGTTTGTCTTTGGTGATCCAGAGCCACCTCTAAAAAGCTGTCTCTGGAATACACATGGTCAGCTCTGCCTCATCCTGACTTGGTTCAAGCATCCTGAGCAACCTCCAGGCAGCCTGGTCTAGTGAAGGTGTCCCTCCCCATGGCAGAGGGGCTGGATTTTTGAGGTCCCTTCCAACCCAAAGTATGCTCTGAGTCTATGATCCTCTTTAGAGCTTGTCTGGTATGGAGGTTAAACACTGCTTTACATCTCCAGGTATAGGTTGAGATGATTTATGAAGTAGAAGCAGCGTGGTGATTAGCCAATTTTCTATGATGTGGAAGTAAATTTTTATTAAAAAATCTATGACTGCAAGTTATCATGAAAATTAGGAATGAGAAATGTACATCTGATTTTCATGCTTATAAAATAATACATCTGAAAAATACAAATCCACCATAATAATATATATCTGTATGCACAGAAACAGACTCAACACAGAGTGATCCCATGTATCTTGAATGGGCAGTGCTGAATGTAGCATAGAGTGGGAAAGGAAATGTTAATTTGACTTTGTAACAAAGACAGGAGTGTAAAATAGAGGAATGTGAAGTCCAGGGATTTGTTAAAGGATATAAACTACAGATTTGGTATTTTAATGAAGAGCAACTCACTCAGGCTGGTGTCCATCTGCAGCTCAGGGAAGCTGTAAAAACTTGCAGACTTGATAAGATCTGTAGTTTTGTATTGCCTCATTATTTCCACATTATGACTTATTGTTGGCTTTCTTGCATCTATAATAAAAGAAGCACTGGTATTTCCTAGATTGCACTCTTCTCTGCTGATTTTTCCCAGTCTTCAGCCTGAGGTTTCATGTGTCACTAATTGAAGGAGACAAAGCTCAAGAATTATGGACCAAAAATCAGGTTTTAATTAGGCTTGATAGTTTAGCCAACAAAAGCTAGAGTTCAGTCTTGGGGTGGGGGATGTTGTGTCAGCTCTCACTTTCAAACCAAGGTCTTTCAAACATGGTTGAGTCATTTTCCTAGCATCCAAAGAGCTAATAATGCTGGAAATTCAGTGAGTGTATAACTCCTGTAAACTCTCTTGACAATCCTAATCTCATGACATCTGTAACCCCATGGAAAATGGACAGTGCTCATATTTCCCTTTGAGAAAGTAGAAAAAGATCCAATATCCCTTCCAAACCCCCTTCTAGCTCACACGAAATCCAAAGTCACTTTTCACTTCCTGACCTGTGTAATGTTTCCTCCAAAAGAGATAAATGATCCAAGGGGTTGCTCAACCTGAGGCTGCACCCTTAGGCTACCAGCTCTCTCTCTGGTAAAGAAAATTTATTTTCTGCACTACAAGAGTCAGAGAGTTTCTTATCAGGGGTCACAACTCCACATGCTGCTGAAACGCAGTGAGAGATGGCTTCTGTCTCACGGAGCTTTTAATCGTGGCCAACAGAGCTGACAGAGGGAAAGTGTCACAGAAAAGCTTGGGAGGACAGCCAGGTTTACACAGCAAGTCAGGAGAAGAGCCATGGGCTGAGCCCAGGCAGGTTTCAGTGCTGGGTCAGGCTGGTCTGGTACCTTTTGGAAGGAGTAAATTCAAACCAGATTAGCATTAGGCTGGTGCATGAGAGAAGTCCAGAAAGGAGGGCAAACCAAAGTCAGCATAATGATACCATAAATCTTGTCTATTTGCATCCCCTTGGATTTGGAGACATTTGTGGATTGGTTGTATTCCATGGGGTTGTAGGTAGCTATTGTTACTCCAGTCTTGAAAAGCACAAAACCAGAATGCTTTATCAACTATTTGGACTGCTACAAATTCTGGTAGGGAGGATGACTGAGTGTGTGGAGGCAGCTCCATCCCCGGACTACCATGGGGTGCTGTTGGACCTTGGTTGGGACATTCCAGTTCAACACAGACAATGGTCTTGTCCACCAGCAAACAGCCTAACAGAGAGGAGATCAATTGTCTCCTTCTTTCCTCCCACAGCCTCATGCAACTTTAACTTCGCTTCCACTACGATAAGGATTTTTCTTTGGTGTCAGGTCCTGAATCCCAAGTTTTAACAAATTTATTAGGAAAAAGGTGGGAAAATATTCAAAAACTTAAACAGAATAATGATAAGCCCTAGCAGCCAGTTTATTTTTATTTATAGCTCCCCTTAAAAGTCCCATTGTTTCATAAAAAGACAGCCTGGGGATTACACCGTGCTGCCCCAAGTTCATCTCTTCGCTGAGCTGTGGTTAAGCAGCATGAGGGAGGGTTGTATATCAAACCTCGTCAAACCACTACAAACCACCTGAGGTGTCTCATTTCAATTATCAGTTTAATAATAGAATTGGGTTTTGTTCCCTGATCTACTGATTCCTGCTTGGGTTATTTTAGAATTGCTTTGAGGCTCGGGAGCAGAAAGCATCTAATGAGGATTTAGCTAAATGGATGCTTATCTCGCTATGGCTCTTCTGTTCTTGAAATGCTATAAGCCAGCCATCCTCCCCTGGCTGAAAAGAAAAAACAAATGTGTTCAGGTTGCTACTCAGTAGGCAAAGGTTTAAAAAATCCAAAGCCAGAACTTATAACAGTGCTTAGAGCTTGGTCAGAAATTATTTTACCCAGAGTTTATACTCAGTCATAATTTCTGCAATTTGTGGATCCTCTATTTTTATTTTTATTTTTTATCCCCAAGACCATCTCAAGTGCTGCTTTCTTTTCAGGAAGGGTCAAGAGTTTCCCTGGAAATTTGGCATTGATGGTGTCTGACACACACAGCTCAGCTACTGTGTCATGATCACCCCCAGCCACTTCTGCACGTCGCCTCGGCCATTCACTTGATTCCCTTGTTCCCACAGTCCCAGACTCTTACCAGAAAGGATTTTAGGAAGCTGCACCACCATCTTGACTTTCTATGTGGGAAGTGAGAGAGCTGCATTAATTATACATTTCTCAGCCTCTTCCCACTGGCACCAGCATGTGCAAGAACAAGTGGTTATTTAGGGCCAAGGGGGGATGCAAGTTTTGGGCGGTTGCAACCTAAGAAGGAATCGCTACGTGCATGTGAAAGTCAAGACAACAAATATGCATGTGCTGAAGAATAAAGTATTTGAAAGTCTCATCAGAAATTAAGCTTTCTGTAAACATGGAGGACAACACAAAGGAGTAGCTGATGACAGAGGAGAAAGTGTGGAAAACAATATTATTGCTGAGAGCAGGTCTGAGGGTATGGTGTGGTAGTTAGGAGGATTTTGGGGTGGTTTTCTGAAGCAGCTGTCAGGCAATTTATTCAGAGAAGTCTGCAATACAAATATGTCAGGAATATAAGTCTCCATGTGAAATTGAACTGAGTTTAATGTGTTTCTCTGGCAGTCGATAAAACGGGAGGGATGGACATAGAGAAATGGTGATGCTGAAGAGCCTCACAAAGCTGGAGAGTCAGGGCTGCAGTTTTAATAACTGAGAACAAATGAGAAGACCATCCCTGTAAAGGAGTCTCACTAGGTTATGTGTCTGATAGCTCTTTTCATGCACACAAAGAAGCATGGATATACATGGCAGGGGTGACAGCCCCCAGTAACCTGTGCAGGGAATCAGTCCCTGTGACTTGCTGGTCTCAGAAGAGCAACCCACTCTATGAGCTGATGAGGACAAGAGGCTCCTTATGGGATGTTTAGAGGAGGAATTAAGGGAAGGATCTGGCTGGTTTGGGGAGGAGCAACAGTGCAATAAATGAGCAGGATGTGTAAGCAGTTTGCTGGCCTGTCTGTGTATGTCTGGCCATGTCCTGATCCAAATCAGATCCTGTCTCCTCATTAAACTCCATCTCTAACTACTTCCCTGCGTGAGGGGGGCCCTATATTGTGTATGTAAGTGCCCATGGGGGCCTGGAGTCACACCATGGGTTGGAGGATCTGTGTATCTGTAGTGACAGCAACTACAGAGACCAGAGTGTGTGTATGTTGTGTGAGACTACACGTTGGTGTGCAATTGCTAGTGACCAGAAGTGAAACTGGTTGGTGAGAAGGACATGGGGCTTTGGAGCCAGGAATTGAAATGGTCATTAGTCTGGGCCAGAGACTGGAGAAGTACAAGACTAGGAGGGTGGCTGATGGAGGGATAAAGGGGTCCAAGCCAGCTCCTGGGGAGACATTGTGATCTGCTGAAAGACACCTTTGCATGCCTATGTGTCAGCAAGAAGCAGCTGGAGATAAGAGGCTCCAAAGGCCAGCCACACAGTGGGAAGTGTCTAAGGACAGTTACTGGAGGGATCTGTATTGTACATGTATGTATAGCTGTAGGAGACATCTCAGTCTTGGAAATGTGTTTCACATACCAGAGGGACCGCTCTTTTCCTGATTTTCTTCTCCAGTCTCACATTCAAGTGTAAGGAATTGCATCTGGGGAAGAACAACCAATACCAGTATAGGTTGGGGACTGACCTGCTGGAGAGCAGTGCAGATGAGAGGGACCTGGGGGTCCTGGTGGACAGCACGATGACCATGAGCCAGCAGTGTGCCCTTGTGGCCAAGAAGGCCAATGGCATCCTGGGGTGTATTAGAAAGGGGGTGGCTAGTAGGGCAAGAGAGGTCCTCCTCCCTCTCTGCTTTGCCTTGGTGAGACCACACCTGGAATATTGTGTCCAGTTCTGGGCCCCTCAGTTCCAGAAGAACATAGAACTACTTAAAAGAGTCCAGTGCAGGGTCACCAAGATGATGAAAGGAGTGGAACATCTTCCTTATGAGGGAAAACTGAGGGAGCTGGGTCGCTTTAGCTTGGAGATGAGGAGACTGAGGGGTGACCTCATTAATGTTTATAAATAGCTACAGGTCAAGTGTCAGGAGGATGGATCCAGGCTCTTCTCAGTGATGGCCAGTGATAGGACAAGGGGCAATGGGTCTAAGCTGGAGCAGAGGAAGTTCCATGTGAATGTAAGGAAAATCTTTTTCACTGTGAGGGTGACAGATCACTGGAACAGGCTGCCCAGAGAGGTTGTGGAGTCTCCTTCTCTGGAGACATTCAAGACCAATCTGGACATGCTCCTGTGTGATCTGATCTAGGTGATCCTGCTCAGGCAGGAGGTTGAACTAAATGATCTTTCAAGATCCCTTCCAAGTCCTAACATTGATTCTGTGATTTGCCAACCACCATCACACAATAGTGTCCTTCCAGAATAAAATCCATCATCTTTTAATTTCCTAGAACTGTCTTAACACCTATTGCCTTGTCTTTTGCTGCTGTTCTTGACCCAGTAGTGACTGCCCATTTGGAAATAGCACACCAGTGATACCAGCTTTCACTGGGTCATTTCCTAGTTCTTGGCTCATTCTGATCCTCCAAAAACTGCTGCAGCCTGTTTGATCCAAAGGTTATAACCAATAAACTTTAAATAACTCCCCAGAACCATCCATCAAAAAATAAAATGACTGTTTCTGAACTCTGAATATCCATTTGCCATTTTTAAGGATCGTTTCTAGATTTGGAGGCAGGCAGAGTTTAAAAAGGAATTAGACAGGAGATATATATCTGGCTGTCTCAGTCTAATTTCATTCCTGAAGAATAATGCTCTTTGTTGTCTGGGTATGGGTCTTTTAAATGAAGAATTTAATATTACTATGTTTTGCTCTTTTTTTCTTTTTAAATAAAGTCAAACCAGTTATTATTTCATAGAGCTTTACTGAGCTTTTCTGTCATATTTTTCAGTTTCTTATCATAAATTAAGCTTAACTGACTGGTGGGTAAGTCTACATTCCATGCAGTGTGAGTGTATCCATTTCTTTATCATACCAGTGTAGGCAGACTATTGCATGTATAGTTTCAGGTTATTATTTCTGATTCAACAAAGCTTTTGAGAATTTCTTTATGTGCTCTACTATATTGAATTTCTGAGGGTTATACATCTTATGCATGCAAAATGCTGTCTGGAGTTTGGGACAGCAACATGAGAATCAAAAATGTCACATGGGTCATCTAAGGTTCAGAGCATCTTCTGGTAAATTGCTGTAGATGACTTCTGTCTTCCCTTCTCCTGATTCCTGTGATGGAAACAGGGAATCTAATGGAAGCACTTTCCAAGGAAAGCCATGGCTGTTTAGACAGTTATCTGCATAATAGTGGGGTGCTTGGAGATCTTTGGTGAAGAACACATGACTCAAGTTCACTGACATATTCAGGGTGTGTGAACTGTTTCAGTTCAGAGACAAAGGTTTGTCTACACCTGAGTGCCCAACGTTTCTATTGCCTAGTTCAAACAAGACACTGAAATATTTGCAGTTTGAAAGGCAGGAGTATCAGGCATCTACTGGAGAGAAAGGGAGACATTTGATCACTTTACTTGGCAAACTCCTCTGCCAATTAAATGGCAGAGGAGTTTGCTAAGTGCTTAGTACTCAGTAACCTCCTCTTCCCGTGTATGGAGGGACAAAAAAGACTTATGCCCACAGATATTAGAGAAAAAGAGAAAATCCCTTCAGCAGCATTTCTGTTACATGGACACTGTAACCTTCCAGCTGACCCTCTTGTCTTCACCAGCCTTTGCTTATTGCTCAGCTCCAGAGACTGGTTTGTGCCTCTTGGTCATTCCTGGAGTATCTTTTGGGGGTTGATGATTCCTCTGTAGCCCTGCACCAAACCAGTGTGTTGAGTTACCAGGTTGCCCTGACTTTGGTGATGAGGTGGAGCTGTTCTCTGAAATGCTGTGCTGTGCATCAAACTGACCATCTGGTTTTACAAAGTGTGGAAATCTGGAGAAGAGCAATGCAGCATGGCAGGAGATAGGGCTTGGCAAAGTTCTTCATTACAAGACTGGTCCTATCAGAGACCAAAGCTGTGCTGTCTAGTAAAGACTGATGGCTTTCACTCACAGCATCACAGAATCACAGAATATTAAGAACTGGAAGGGACCTCAAAAGACCATCCAGTCCAACCCCCCTGCTCGAGCAGGATCATCTAGAGTAGATCACACAGGAACACGTCCAGATTGGTCTTGAATGTCTCCAGAGAAGGAGACTCCACAACCTCTCTGGGCCGCCTGTTCCAGGGCTCTGTCACCCTCAGTGAAAATGTTCCTCCTTGTATTAAGATGGAACTTTCTACGTTCCATCTTGGACCCATTGCCCCTTGTCCTGTCACTGGCCATCACTGAGAAGAGCCTGGCTCCATCCTCCTGACACTCACCCTTTACATATTTATAAACATTAATGAGGTCACCCCTCAGTCTCCTCTTCTGCAAGAGAGGACAGTCTATCAGAGAATGAAAAAAAAATTAGGATATAGATTCTCAAGTACAGTAACCTTGAGGAAAACAAACAGCCTGTTGCATTCTGCTTGCTTAGAGCAAGTGCAGGATTTTCTCCCCAGTGCCTAAAGACCATTCCTGGTCAGTGAGGACCGAATCCCAGCATGCCACTCAGTCCAACCTAGCTCCAGGCCTGAGCTGGTTACAGAACCTGGAGCCAAGAAAGCAGCTGATGGCTGGAGGGCTTAGGTGAGAGCAATGTGAACAGCTCCAAGGAACCTGTGCCAGAGCCAACAGCTGTCCCCAACCATCTATTCCCACCTCTGGGTTCTACTCGTGGCGAAGGCAGTTGCCCTTCGGAAGCGTTTGCTGAGACAGACGGAGCACACTTTGCACAGAGCTGTCACTGTGGAAGTCTGGGAGTAGTTTGTGTGAGCAGGTTCTGTTTCCCACTCCTGAGTGTGGTGTTAAAAACTTAATATTGGCTGGCTTGAAAAATATGATTTCACAGGAATGTTTCTGTGAGTTCATATGGGAATGGGTGGTTGAGGGGGGAGAGGGTGTGCAGAGTTTAAAAAAAAACCCTTTATCAAGTGTTCACGTGACTTTCTTTGTGGAAATTTAGCCAGGGTAATTACTGAGTAACCACTTTATCAGCAGAGGACATTTTGGGAATCTAATGCCATATCACCTCCTTGTTCCTGGCAGGTGTCCCTGTCTTAAAGAGAAATTAAGTGATAAGAAGCAGAGAGGGACATAAATCCTGCAAGTAGAACAGCAGGACTTCAACGAGGTAGATGTGATCAGCACGTGGAATTTGATTATCTTTGGATCCCTTAGACCTCATTTTAATAGAGTAAATCTGGAGAGGAGGATTTCCAACAGCAGAATTCCCATCAAGAGACTGAAAAGTATAGTAGGTGTCCTCTCATTTGAGACAGAAACTGAGCCCAAGATTTGCAGGCAGAGATAATTATTTTTGTTTTGATGGAATGTGCAGTACACGTGGTACAAGTAAATTTAAGTCTTTATTGGGATATTTAATTTAGGNCCTCCCTCTATTTTAAAACCATCACCCCTTGTCCTGTCACAACAGGCCCTACTGAACAGCCTCTCCCCATCTTTCTTGTAGGCCCCCTTGAGGTACTGGCAAAGCGCTAGAAGGTCTCCCCGGAGCCTCCTCTTCTCCAGGCTGAACAGCCCCAACTCTCTCAGTCTGAAATGGCATCAAGTTGTGCCAGGGGAGGTTTAGATTAGATATTAGGAAAAACTTCTTCCCAGAGAGGGTTGTCAGGAATTGCAATGGGCTGCCCAGGGAAGGGGTGGGGAATCTCCATCCCTGGAGGTATTTAAAAGATGGTTGGATGTGGTGCTGAGGGACATGGTTTAGTAGTGGATGACTGGTTAGGTTAATAGTTGGACTTGATCTAAAAGTGTGTCTTCCAACCAAGGCAATTCTATGATTCTGATTCTATATTCCTGCAAGGACAGGGTAGAATCTGGAGTTTGAATTGTAACTTTCACACCTGATACAACTTTCAATAAAGGTTATTTACAAGTGCAAGAGTACAGAGAGAACATCACCTTTTTTTTTTTAACTGTCTGATATTTAAATTAATCCAGTGGGTTTCATCTCATAAACTTTAATTTAGAAGGTGATTATGATCTCTTGATGAAGGGTTGCTGCAGCTCCTGTACAGCATGTCCAAGGCATCTTCACAATGCAAAGTTTCTCAGACAACAGGGTTTTGTCAAACTGAATGGCAATGTAACTATTTGCAATTGTTTATAAATTTGTTGTTTTCCAGAACTTGAAACTGAAACAAAACTTAAGCACCAAATAGCTTAAACTCTAATAAGCATTTGCATTTGTACCTGCTGAGAAGCAGATAAAACTGACTTCCAGGACCTCAAACCACTTCAGAAAGACTTGTTCTGGGACCCAAATTAATATGGCCTAAGCTAACTCAGACACCTCTGATACCACTGCAAGTATAACCTAAGGTTAAATATTTAAACCTTTTAATATATTTTTATTTTTATTAAGACACTATTTGCAGAAATACAGTATATGGAAACATTTGTTTTGACTTTGTCATCCCATTTGACCATGCTGAGACCATTTTTAAAAAAGAGTTTATTTTCTCTTTGGTGCACTTTATTTATTTTTTTTAGGTAGTCCTGTCTGTATTTTTCCTCTAAAAAGAGTATAATACAAACACTGAAAGAATTATGAATTCTCCTTTTTTTTATATTTATATAACAAAAGAGAAAATGGAAAAAGCAGCCTTCTGAAGAGAGAAAGCAGAGATCTGGGATGAGACATTGGAATAAATGGAATATTGCCATTGTGTGTTTTGCTGTGGTATCTGCCATTTGTGCTCTTTCTCAGCCAGCATTTCTGGGTTGCAACAAAAAATCCTGACATTTCTGTCTCTACACATTTCCAAGACCTGTCTGTGTGTCTGCTCCCAGCTCTTCCCAGTCACCCTCCATCTGCAGGTGACAGGCTTCCTGGGCTCCCACTATTTCTGTCCACTGCAATGAAGTCTCTAAGAATTATCTGGGATTATTCTCAGGGACTGAGAAATCTCCTTCCCAGGATGTTCAGCCTAGTCCAGAGAGCTGCACCCAAGCAAACAATAGTTGCTCATCTCCAAGTTCAGAAAATCTTGTTTTTATTAATTTATTTGTTACTTTACCTTTAACAGTTGGTTCTTTCCTACCCCGCTGTGTAAATCTCTACAGCAGTAAGGAATGGTTTGGGTCTGTCTCCTGCCTTGGTTGCAGACCAGTTTTCTTCAATATTCATTTACTTTCCATTTTTATTTCTGCTATACAAAAGATATATGGAGATTGTCTCTTCAGGCCACATATAATGAGAGGTTGAACTTTTGATGGACCTGCCAATACGGATTTTAGTGACTGGAGGTGAAGTATATGTGAATTCCCCAGTGTTTGTTTAGCTTTTTTATTTTGTATGGAGGGGAGCCAATAGGCTACAAAATCCTCCAGACAAATTGAAGCAAGGTCATGTGTGCAGATGCCATAAGGGCACCAGGTTTTGTCTGGTGTCTGGAGCAGAAGAGGCTCTAGGTCAAGAACAAGCCCTTTGTGGGGTGCACCAGGGCACTTCCATGGTTGTATGTGACAGAACTAGAGGAAATGGCCTCATGTTGTGCCAGGGGAAATTAAGGTTAGATATTAGAAAGAACTTCTTTACTGAGAGAGTCATCAAGCATTGGAACAGGCTGCCCAGGGAGGTGGTTGAGTCCCCATCTCTTGAGGTGTTTAACAGACGGGGAGATGCGGTGCTTGAGGACATGGTCTAAGGGTAGACTTGGTGGAGGCGGGTTAATGGTTGGACTGGATGATCTTAGGGGTCATTTCCAGCCTTAACAATTCTATGATTCTATGATTCTATGTGTGGGGATCCCTCTCTTGCACATCAGTGGTTACACTGGGCACCATGGAGAGAGTCTTCCACACAAGATGGAAAGTGGACAGTGGCCACCAGAAAGATAGCTAAGTCGTAGAAAAGGCTGATGTGGGATGTACTTGTCCAAAAATGTGCTTCTGAAGATGCTCTGCCTTGTGAGAATTGTTGACACTGAAGTGGCAGTTACATTACACACCATGGTGAGCTCAGTTTTCTGAGGGGGTGGCAGGGATGGAGGGCTGTTGTCAGAGACTCTGCTGTCCCTAGCAGCTAGGAGAGGCAAGCTGGGGGTGATCATTTCCTGCTGTGAATGAGGTGTGGTGGGAATATGGAAAATGATACAAAAGGTGATCAGTGGAAAATGAACAGAAACAAACAGGAAAGACCAAGTGGATTCTGCTGGGTTAAATCTGCCTTGTATCTACAGCTAGTCTCTGTCCTGGGAACATGATCAGAAGGGGGGTTTGGAGGGGAGAGAGACTTACTGTACTGGAGGGTGGGTGACTAAATGGTCATATTTACCCACTCTTTGAGACTTCAGAAAGATGTTTTCTGAATATGTACTGGAATAGTACATGGGTTTAACTTCCTGTTCTAACTAGAACAGCTCCAATAATTTCCCATAAAAACTAATTTGACTCCCTCAGATCAAATCACTGTAGGAACAGAAATATCTGTTTCTCAGGGATGTGAACACAGGAGTAGGTTTCATGCAAGAGTTTAGAGCTTGACTGGACAAAGCAATGAGCAACTGCCATAACTTCAACGTCATTCCTGCTCTGAGCAGAGATGTCCAGGTGTCTCCTTCAAATTAAATTATTTTGTGATTCTAGAATGATAGCTTGTTTTGTTTGAGGTTTTTGTTTGTTTGTTTGTGGTTTTTTTTCTCAAGGCTCTTATTTCACAAGGATGGGGAAGGGTCTGGAGGGGAAGACTTACAAGGAGAGGCTGAAGTCCCTGGGTTTGTTCAGCCTGGAGAAAGGGAGGCTGAGGGGAAACCTCATCATGTTCTATGGCTTCCTGATGAGGGGGGGAAAACAGGCAAGATGGATGTTACGAAGTTCTTTACTTAGAGGGTGGTCAGGGCCTCGAAC
>VXBZ01001867.1:211158-230043 GCA_013399135.1 Heliornis fulica | reverse complement strand
GCCAAGATGCTGTTGGCCTTCTTGGCCACCTGGGCACACTGCTGGCTCATATTCAGTCTGCAGCCCACCAACACCCCAGGTCCTTCTCTGCCTGCCAGCTGCCCACCCACTCTGCCCCAAGCCTGTAGCGCTGCACAGGGTTGTTATGTCCCAGGTGCAGGACTCAGCACTTGGCCTGGTTGAACCTCAATTTAAGAACACCTAAATTTAAGTACAAGGTCATATCCTTCCATGCTGTAGGCCATTGGCTACAAACACAATAGCTGACCAGGAACTTCTCTTTCATTATATTTTTTCTTAATGCTTCTTGTGCTTTTTTATTATGGATGAGCCTTTGGGTTCTTTGGGAGTGCCTGGTACCCTGGCACATACCCCTCTGGACCAGTGCCATCCCAGACATGTCAGCCTCATGATTACATATCACTGTCTTCATTCTGGTTTTCATTGTGCTCCAGAAATTTTGTTAACCTGTCAGTAGAAAGTTCAGTGAGAAGGGAGTGATGGATTGCATATGTAAATTACCTCTTGACTGCAGGAAACAAGCAATTTCTGGCACATTTACATATCTATTTGCAGAACTCTAGTTTTTCTTGCTGCAGCTTAATGCTTACATACAGGACCAAATTGTATCAGAACCCACATAAATTTTTAACTAACACTAGGAAATACATTAGATGAAAAAAGGCATACAGAAGAGATTACTCCAATAGAGGCTAATGGGATCCTAAGAAGGATGAAGAAATTCCTGGAATATATTTGGTTTTCCCCTTAAAAAGTATCATCTTTTTATGGAGACAAACATGGTATTTCAACAGGGCTGTAACAGTGTCAAGGAAGGGTCTGACTAAAGGAGTAACAGTTCACTGTTTATTCCAGGAGCTTTGGGGCTGCAATTCAAATCTCTCTCCTGTTGGATACAGACCAGGGACTTGCACTCAAGCTCCTGTATCACCACAAGGTGCTGGTGCAGACTGTAAAATTTAGTCTTTAATCAGTTGGTACCATCTAAGAGCAATTTAGTATAATAATTCTTTGTTCTCTGATCCATTTACCATCCTCTAGACACTATCTGCTCTAGCTTTCTGCTTGTTTCCAACCACCCCATTTTCATGTTAGCTGAAGAACAACAATACAACAATTACCAGAAATAAAAGGACAGCTGTACTGTTGCCTAGGAGAGAGTGTTGTGAGGGGGGGTGTGTGTCTGACCAGGCTCACAGCAATACAGAAATGACAGGTCTCCTCCCAGTCACTCACAGTTCTTAGAAATATAATGGGAAACCACATCCCAGTTTCATAAACACATATGCACAATGTAAGACAGCTCTCCAGGAGGAAGCATAACCAGACTGCTGTGAACTGAGTGCTGTGGTTAGTGTAAGCACTGTAGGACCCTGTTGGTGCTTGAAAAACCCTGGAGGGAATGTGTCAGAAGATACATTGAAATAATACTGCTTGGATAATGGTCAAGTTTGATTACCAGTCACTCTGGCCTGTCCAACAAGGGAAAAGAACCCATCATCAGCTCTGTAAATTGAATAACATTCCTGCCTTTTGAGTGTAAGGAAAAACACAGCAGGAGGGCAGCTGCACCTTCCCAGGGCAATGCTGTGAGCAAGAATTTACCTCCACTAAATGATGTGGGGAAGGAGAAGGACTGGCTACAGCAGAACAAAATCCCCTATCTGGTGTCACTGCTGTCTGAAAACCAGCACCCAGCATAGCTCAGCTCCTGTGGGGTCTCTCCAGGACTTTCTGGTTACCCTCTGGGTGCTGCAGCAAGGGTGAAAACCACCTCACACACATCATTTTCCTGGGGCCCTTATAGCCCAGTGCTGCAGAGAGGAATTAGATACAGGTGCCTCAACACATCTATTTTTTCATCTGATGATGTCTATAGCAGCATTGCTGATGATAGGAAGGGTTGGAACAACTCATTTTTAATGAATATTGTGAAACAATCATGACAAAAAGGAAAAAACCTGTGATTGGTATTAGCCAACTAAACACAGCTGACACAAGAACTGACACAAACCATCACATAAAACCCCCTCCTCCCTCTTCAGCAGGCTCCAGTGGCTTGGAGGACAAAACAACTGCTTGTTCTTCAATTAAGCCTAGTTCTTAGAAGCATAAAAGCTCATTACCCAGAAAAGACTATTTATGTCTAATTGCATCTTTCAGATTTGTAAACATCACTCTCTGCAATTCAAGGATAACTCATCTGAAGAGCTATCCTCTCCCAAGGAGGACACAGAAACCTACCACAACCTGTCCAAAAAAAGCTGATTTTTCAATGTCATATATTATATTCTGGCAATGAAGTGTTTGTGAGCAGGCTGGAGATCATGGGTTACTTCCTGAAGTGTTTTGGTGGGAATTTCAGGGAGATGGAAGGGGGGAAGCATAAAGGAGTAACAACTGCTACAGTTTACAAACAGACACAGGAGAATAAATCACTCATTAAAGGTTACTCGTTCATTATTGATGAATGTGCTTAAATCCCCTTTATGCTCCCTTTCCCTGAATTGCCCTGATCAAGTTATGGTTGACCTTCTTTGTCTTTTTAAACAAGGCATTGACTTTGTTTCTATTTTTATTGACCTATATAATCTCTTTATGGACTTGGTGACATTAATATCCTGAGGGGACTGCCTTGATTCCAAGTGGGTGAGCTGTTTTGCTTTCCTTTTCCCATCTATACAGAGCAATAGCATTACTACTGACAATTAATTCAATAGTCTGCTGAATTGAGGAGAACCTTTTGAAGCCTGTGTGAAAACCTCAGGCTTGATTAGATGATTAAACTGAGCATTCAGAACTGATAAAAAGGTTTGTGGTTTAGCAAGTCTAAACAAATATGCAGATTCAATCTGCCTTTTTTTAAATTATTATGAAACTATAAAGGAAACCAGAAACATATCACATGGGTTTGAATCCATAGGATTGGCAAGATTATTGAGTTTAAAAGGTCAGTCTACTGGTTCACAGCATCATTTAGTGGCAAAGAGACTGACCCAAGGCTGAGACAAGCATTGGGACACTGAATTTATTCAATCCTCTCGTGCTGAATCAGGCACCAGTTGCAGTTCAGAAACACATTCACCTCTTGATTCAAGCACTGCTGGCTGTAGTTAAGTGCAGCCACAAAAAGAGGGAATCACTGGGAATAGATCACAGAATCTCACACAGCAAGGGAAGACAGAGGAATATTTCCTTGGGTTGTTTCTAGGATTTACACAAAATATTGAGGGAAAAAAAAAAAGTCCCACTGGCTTCAGTGTCTGTCAAGGTTTCCATCCCAAGCATAGCACAGTGGCTGGCTTATAAAGCAATTTAAGAAACATCTGGCACAGAGCTGCATGCCTGAACTTTGCCTCGGTTTCTCAAAGAAATCATCCCTTGTTGTTGGGACCTTTCCTGTTGTTCAGATGGAAACAACATGATTTTACTCCTGATGAAGCCAATGTTTAAGATCATAGAATCATAGAATCATAGAATGATTAGGGTTGGAAGGGACTCCCAGAGGTCATCCAGTCCAACCCCCTGCAAGAAGCAGGGACACCCCCAACTAGATCACGTTGCTCAGGGCCTCATCCAACCTGGCCTTGAACGTCTCCAGGGATGGGGCATCCACCACCTCCCTGGGCAACCTGTTCCAGTGCTCCACCACTCTCACAGGAAAGAACTTTTTTCTAATATCCAATCTAAATCTCCCTCCCTCTATTTTAAAACCATCACCCCTTGTCCTGTCACAACAGGCCCTACTGAACAGCCTCTCCCCATCTTTCTTGTAGAAGTTTGTGATCTGACCTTCAGTGCTGTATCTTTAACCCCTTTAGTTTCTCCTCCATGGAGAAGTTAAGGCATGCCAGGAACAATTTCTGAAACATTATGGTCTCTCTGTCGATGGAGAACGTGCTGTTGGGAAGAGCCATGGCCTGAGCCGTGGCTCTGCCCAACAGCACATTCTCTATCTCCTGGCCAGGTCAGAAAATAACAGGCCAGCTTGTGTCCCCAGTAGGCTCTTTGGTTGTGGACCCCTTGTTTAATGCATCAGATGCAGGGTGTTCGATGCTGGTTGCTTCCCAGGGAATGCACTTCCCTTATGGATGCTCCTTTGGACTCCATCGGGCTGAGGCCACACAGTTTTGAAACCATGACCACAGATACCCCAAAACAAAAGGCAGCAGAGGAGTGGCAGTCAGCTGCTTCCTCACCCACCATACCACACTCAACTAGCCAGTGGATCTGTTTAGCATTCCCTGGGGCTCATCCAGAGGTTTTGGTTTAGATTATGCTAATGTGTTGTGTAGTATGACCAATATTCCAGAAGTGTGATGGTTACACCTAAGCAGAAATCAGGGTTGTGTATCACATTTTCTGCAGCAGCAATGATGGTTCGTGCTCACTGACTTTTCACTTCCATCTTTATGTCAGTTCACTTGCACCCCCACTGAGCTGCTAGAAGTTTGTGATCCAAACCACAAGCCCAACTCACAAAAACAATTGAGGTGACAAAAAAAAAAGCATCAAATATGGGAAAACCTTTTATCTACTGCTTTGCATTTCACAAATACCACCCAAAAGCTCCACAGGTGCCCTGACTTTCATCAGGATGATATAAAAATATTTTTTGATCAGAAACTCTAAATTCTTAGGGATTTAATCTGGAAAATAATATTGCTGTGGTTCAGGCTGATTTGGCAAACATTCTTCAGATCCATCATCAGCTCAGCCTTTGAAGGAAGAAAAACCCACCTTGAAGTTAGAGACTATAAACTCTTCTTCCCATCAGTGCTACGTGATCCAGGCTTCATTCATCTTGTTACAGACCTAAACAGTTGCTTATTGGAATAAAGGAATTACAGTCTCCTGTCAAGCTCACTTCTTGCATTTTCTGGATATATAAGGATATCCAAATCTGATCAGCCTGGGTTCATCCAGTTAATGTCTCTTGGCTGAAGCAAGAGAGGGGAAAGAGATACATGTTAATGACTAACTATACATTACACTGTTTTAACCTACTGGTAGACTAATACTTGTCTTACATATCAAAAGCTTATCAATATCACTTATATAGGCATAAGTACTTCACAGGTGACATTCGAAATACTCATTTGAATATGTGATCCTCTTCAGCCTGTTCCATGGTTTTGTTCTCACAGCTTTCCAGTGGAATGAAATAATTTTAATTTTCTTCATTTATAAAGGTCTCTTCCCCCACAAATGAGGTTTTCTGCTTGGTGGAAGTGGTTGCCTTCAAGCTTTGGTGCTATGAGCTGCCCAAGATGGCTGCTGATTAAGCCACATCTCAAGCAATGACAAATAGCTCACTACCTTGTGGGGGTTTGGCAGGCTTTGTAAAGAGCTGGTGCCATTCCAGGTTGTAGTAGACAGCTGTCATGCAACAGCATGAGCTTCAAAATGCCTTTGTCAGGGAGCAGCAATGGCCAGCTGCTCCCTGAGGTGCAGGGAGCCAGAGACTACGAGTGATAGACCACCCTACAATGCTAGGAGCTCATTGGCCAAGATCTGGCCCCACAGTGGCCCAGGTGAGGCAAAACCAGAGATAGCACCAAGGTTCAGCTGACAAAGCAAGTCCAAGCTTAAGCCAGAAAGTCAGTGTCCAGGTCAGGATCAGGTCTAGCAATAATGAGAGTCAGACATGGTCCTGTGATTGACATGCAGGACCATGATGGCAAGACAGGTCCAAGCTCAAGCTGGGAAGTCAGCTTGTGGCTCAGAGTCTAAATCAATGGCATCCATGTCCAGACACAGCTATGACGGAGCTCAATATTCCTCCAACATAACTCAGGCCAAGGCTGAAGAACCAGGACTGAACTTCAGCGGAGCCCTTTAGCCAGGGGTGTGCACAGAGGCCTCAGAAGAAGTTGGTCAGGGTTTGTAGAACAGACTGAGAGAGTTGGGGCTGTTCAGCCTGGAGAAGAGGAGGCTCCGAGGAGACCTTCGAGCGGTCTGCCAGTACCTCAAGGGGGCCTACAAGAAAGATGGGGAGAGACTGTTCAGTAGGGCCTGTTGTGACAGGACAAGGGGTGATGGTTTCAAAATAGAGGGAGGGAGATTTAGATTGGATATTAGGAAAAAGTGCTTTACTGTAAGAGTGGTGGAGTACTGGAACAGGTTGCCCAGGGAGGTGGTGGATGCCCCTGGATCCCTGGAGACGTTCAAGGCCAGGTTGGATGAGGCCCTGAGCAAGCTGATGTAGTTGGGGATTTCCCTGCTTCTTGCAGGGGGGTTGGACTAGATGACCTCTGGGAGTCCCTTCCAACTCTAGCCAGTCTATGATTCTATGATAAGGCTCATTGGTGTTCTCGGGACCCTGCCAGCCTGTTCCTGTCCACTGATAATGAAGTGAACAGAGGAAAAAATGCTCAGACACCTGGGGCTGATCAGATGAATCTCAGATCGAACAGTGTTGTTCTGAGTTTGTCTTGATTTCTGGTGGAGCATGGCCTAAAGTAAAATTCTGCTTCAGGAAAAGGTTTTCATCCCAGTTAGAAGCATGGGACTTTTAAAGACTGGAATGTAAGTTATTGAGTGGTATTTAGTTTCTATAGGATGTATGTACAGGTTTCTGTATGCAGAATAGAGTAACAGAATTGGGTAGTGCCTCCCTAAGGTCTCCTAAGATCAGTTTGCTCTTGCCTGAAGGGCAGGAAGCAAGATGAAGACCAAAAAATCCAACCTGATTCTGCTGAAATCCTGGAATCAGGGCTCCTAACAAGAAACTGTCTCCCTGAAAAGCATAACAGACCTTATATATGAAGGTGGTATGAAGCCTTCCAGCATAGCTTGATGACTCAGTCTTGGATGATCCATATTTCCTTATTGTAATACTTCATTTTTACAGAAGATTGCCAACTTTTTCTTCTGGTAAACATCTGTAATCCATGCATTTATCACCTTCAGGCTATGCTATGATAGCTCATTCTTTGTTACCTGGACTCCATCTAGTACAGAACACAACAGTTTGTGTCTCCATGGATCTATCCATTTAGTGATTCTCAAACCAAGATGCAAAAGCCTAGGACAAACCTCTGTGTGCCACTGGCATCTGTCCATGGCACCATCTCAAGCAGGTCCATGTCCTACTTTTCTTCAGGAAAGTTTTCAACATGCCAGTCATGGAAAATATCTCTTCCATTTTTAAATTCTCCCACACTTTCACCACCACAAAACAAAATAACATAGCCAAAAAAAAAAAAAAATTGTAGCCTTAAATACATTCTGAATCTAAGAAGGAGAAATGCCAGAAAATCTGTGCAATGCTGATGTTGCTCTTAATCATATATGGAAAGCTATAATGTGTTATTGTGACAGCTGACAGCATCTGTCTCCAATACAGAGAGATTATGGCCATGTCTCCTGGGAAATATATACGTTCTTCAACGTGCTGCCAAGGCTGAGATACTCAGTCTAGTCCCAACCAAGCTAATTCTGGACATGGAACAATATAGCTGTCTTGCTAGGATGTTCCACTGAGATAAGTTAACCTTGCTCACCGACCCAGCGTAGCTCCATTTTAAGAGGGATATGGCCTGTGACACAAGGAGTTTCCATGACTGTCATCCAAAGCTTCCCACAGAAAGCACACATGACTTCAGGAGACAGCAGTGGCAGATCCATGGCTAAAAAAACCCAAACTGGTTTCAGGAGATGTAAAATAAGCCAGATTACAAAGGGATTAGTCCCTTTGTTTCATTACTAGAATCAACAATTAGTAGTAATAGTTTCATTACTAGAATCAAACTAACTTTATGCTGATTGTTGCACTGGAGTGAGCTCTGATAGCAATTCCACCTGCTAAGATTAAAGGGTTCATGTTCATGAAGACTTTCATGGAGGCAAGACAGATTCCCAAAGTCAGGTTGTATATGTTAATGCCTAAAATCCTTATACATTTTCTCTTCAATGATTTTGCCTATGTTTTTCATTATACTCCATATTCAATATTCCACATTTAATTACATTTATTTCTGTGTTTTCTACCTTCCTGTTCTGTGGGTGTATAATGATGAAGAAACTATACTTCCATCCGTTCTCCTCGGTTTAAAGGAAAAAAGAAGAATTTGACCTGTCCACCTATATCCTTTTGTAAAAATATATTCCTCCAGCTACACACTGAGTCCTCAAACCCTCCCTGAGTGGGAGCAGGGAAATACCTGCAATTTTAGGCCACCTCATCCACAGAGCTCAGCATAGCATAAGGAGTTCCTGCTGGTGTAAACCCAAAGGCACAGGTTATGGAAGGAATGCTGTCATTCCCATAAACACTGATTTTCTTCTCTTTTTTTTTTTCTTTTTTTTTTTTTTTTGGAGCACCTTTCTGGCCCTATGTGTCTACCACAGTTTCACAGTATCTGTTTCTCCCCAATATTTAAGAATATTTGCAGAAATTTTACCAGTCCACTTGGTATTAAATCTTTGGGAAACATATTACTTAATTAAAACTAGAGCAAGAAATAGATTTTCTTTTTTGCTTGAAATTCTGACAAGTGAAAACAAAACTCAATTTTAAATGGATGACAGAAAAAAAAAATCCCCTTGAAATTAAATCAACAATAACATTGAATGCTATTTGTTTCAGGGCATTAAAAATGCTTCATTGTGATTTCTGTTCTCTGTTTCATGGGAAATAAAGTAAAGCAAAAAGCTGGTTTCAAATGGAAAACAAACACTGCTGGTCCTGGAAGACAAGAGAATATTTCTACCATTTTTTTTTTTATTCTGATTTTTCAATACAGTTTTTCATCAAACTTGATGTATTTCCATGATACATTTTCCTTTTGACAGGTTGACATTTCCCAGTGGGAAAACAGTCCCTAGGAATGTTTCTGATGGTTTGTTTCGGATGATCTGCTGTTCCTAAAGTGAAGGCACAACTTGTGGGATGTGGAAAAGAGTTATAATCATTCCATGTGGGGTTTTGGAAGCAGACAGATCCCTGCATTTTGTGTTCTGCCTTAATGAATCACATAAACAAATATGAGGACTTAATGAAGCAGGTGACCTGGTGCTTCTTCATCACGAGAACACAGTTGTTACTGCAAATCCTTAACGTGAGACAATGTCTTGACTCTTTAATAAGCATGCCCCTAATAATCTCTTAAGTCTCCAGATTTAAATAGCTGCTCAGAAGCTCAGCAGACAGAATTTACTATTAGTGAAAAGTACACTTACTGCAAGGCATTTACTTCTTGAAAACAAACGAGCAGGGTTGGTACTTCACCATTAAACAGAGATCTCCATGCTGATTCTCCACTCAGACTCTCCAATTCTGATGAGAATTAATGGCAAGATCTGGCTCAGTAGTTAGACCACTTTTAAAATACGAAGCTGTATTCTTAGTGGCACTAGTATGAAACCAGAATAATTTCTGCAGAACCGACTCGTTCCAGCAACATCACATTGTTTCTTTTCTTCTCAGATGATGCCCTCACAAAAGTCTGTATTTTTCTATTATTAAAAAACCCCCAAACTTACACACACTATTTTGTCCTCTACAAAATGACAGCTTGTTTTCACTATTGCTTGTACCAACAACCTGTCTTTAGACATTGAACATTTTACTTAAATACATGAACCTAGGAATCATTATGTCCTCAGTTCTGAGACTAGTAGAATTATTCATCCTAGACCTTGAACTCTCAGAGAAGGGCAGCAGAGATTGTTAACCAGTGGACTACAAATGTACATGGCAAATGCAAAAACATTTTAAAAAATGGTTATTTGCTATGTTGTCCTATTTTTGTTTCACAATAGTGTTCTGTGAATTTACAGTGGACTATATTGCAAGCACCACGGTGTCTGAAAGAGAGAATCTAAAGGAGTGGTCAGAGAATGATGGATTACTGATTCTTTCAAGTCAAGAACCAAGAGCTGTAAAACAAAACTACCAAAGGTCTATTTCAAAAACAGTAGTAGAAAATGATCCTTCACACTGCATGAACTGTGGAAGTGCTTAACACACCATATTGGGGAAGGTAAGAGTTTACATGGTGTAAAATAACGGGCATGTATAGAAATAAATATATTTATATGTATGTGGAATAGACAAAGTAATAGAAAAGTTATTTTTCAAAAAGCTATTTATAGTTTTTAGATACAAAGACACTTCCTGATCTTAGAAATAGCTAGGACAGAAATTGATCTGGAGGATGGGTAAATACCTCAGGGAAGGACTATCTGCCTGTCCCATTCCCCTGGTAGTCATACAGTCCCAGCCCATGACATGGAGCTAGACAGTCTCTTCTTTAGAATCATAGAATCATAGAATGATTAGAGTTGGAAGGGACTCCCAGAGGTCATCCAGTCCAACCCCCCTGCAAGAAGCAGGGACATCCCCAACTAGATCAGGTTGCTCAGGGCCTCATCCAACCTGGCCTTGAACGTCTCCAGGGATCCAGGGGCATCCACCACCTCCCGGGGCAACCTGTTCCAGTGCTCCACCCCTCTCACAGTGAAGAACTTTTTTCTAATATCCAATCTAAATCTCCCGCCCTCTATTTTTAGTTAAGGTACACATGGCTATGCATGGTGCTTTTGCAACACTGTGATTTCAGGGAAGATACTCTTCCTTTAACCTGGGGCCACTGCTGTTCTCATATAGACCCATCCCCAGTCAGTGGCATCTACACCTTCTGTTCATTGCAGTCAATTTTTTTTCCATAAACATTTGTGCTTTCTCACAGTTGAGGAGCCAGGGACATATTTTCAAATTCCACTCTGGAAAGAGAGTGTGTGTTTACCAGTGGAGGTCTGTGAAATCGAGGTGAGCGGAGCAGATGTGATTGAAGGATGAATCTGAGATACAAATGTTTACTCAGCACATTTATCCTTATCCATTTTCCACTGATGTGTTTCCTCAAGCTCTTGAAAAAGCTTATCAACATGTTTGTCATTGAAGTTTCCACTTACTTAAAACACCACTGCCTGTTGCTCCCTGAAATTAATCCAAAGACTGCAGACCTATTCACCTGACTGCAGGCCTATTAATAACATTCTTTGCATGCCTCAGTAATCACAGACAAGCCATACATCTAATAAGTGCTTTTGAACTACTGACAAGCTCCTTTTTAAACCTCATCAAGATTGGATTACTTGGTTATGTTAATCCTGACGGCCTTATGCCAGTGGTCCTGACTCACACTGGTTATTGTAACATATTGGCCATGAGAATAGAGGAAATGGCAAATTCAAACCTCAGGCTGGAAGAAAAAGAAAAGCAAGAAGCTGTCTCAATGGCACTTCTTTTTCCACCATACTGTCTACAGGTCAGGTGAAGTTAGGAGCCAGCATTCTCTGCTTTCAGCACTGAATTATGACATAGTTGAGCAGACAAGGAGATGCATTCAGTGCACTTCCAATAAACTCAGGAATCAGCACACCCACCATCAGTGGAGGGGGGCTCTGCCTGCCATCCAAGCACAAAATACTTCTTGTTGATATAAACACCACATGCTCCACACTTTGCACACTGATGCTGCATTTTGTGGTAACCACAGAAACGTTCCAGGTCTTTCCAGCTATACAGGTAGTGAAAGCAAAGGGAAGACTTCACTTAAAACACAACATGTCAGCACTGGAGCAGGTGAGTTCTGAATTCCTGGCTTTCATGCCCTTGCCTGAGCCAGTAGACCAAGGCAGTTTTTCATCCATTTTATGTTTTGGGTGTTTTTTTTCCAAATCCAAGACTCAGGATATTTAATATCCTGATTATTGTGGGAACCTGGAAAGCCTCTTAGTGTTAAGTCTTGCTGTATGGAAAGAGGAAAGTTAAGGGAGGCTGAAAATCAATGAGCTTCCTAGACAGAAAGGCTGGCATGGTGTGAGACAGCAGAGTATTATATCCTAATGCTTGGAAAATTTGAGATAATCTACCATTTGCTTTCTGAGAATCACCCATCATAGGCTTAGTGTGGTGAGTCTCCTTCACAGATTAAGGAGAAATGGACATTCCCAGATATTGTTCCTAGTTCCCTTGGATATCTGAGGAGTCATGCTGCAAAAATGAGCCCTTCTTGAAGACAGCTCCACAGAACAGAGCTCAGGCTGAGATGGCTCACGAGCTGCTCTGGCTACCCCTGAGGCAGAAGTCAGGTGTATTTAAGGTTGTCTTTTCTTTGGTAAAGGACTTACCCACTGGGCTCACTAGAGTAGGTTCTGCTGTCTTTGTTTGAATTCTGATTCTGCTTAGAGTAGAGAACGTGATCCCTCTGAATAGAGGGGCCAAGGGATCAGTTGGTTCTGTTTCCCTCTGCTATGGAAGTTGTTTAGAAGGCAGGTATAGTCCCATGCCAGAAAACAGGATAAATCCTGTGAAACAGGGAGTGCTCTGGGGAGAGTCACTCAGGTGTGGGAAACTCCCTGTGCCATAAATGCCTTTTCCTTTCAGTAATTTTTGTCTGTGTTTCACTCTGTGCCCCCGTGGGCTCTGTTTATCTTTTCCCCAGTTTTACTCAAGAGTCAGATCACAATGTTAGCTCACTGATTCCAGCTGGTTGGTGCCACCCTTGGCAGGGAGCTATGTGGAAAGCAAGTCCAGGTGTTTGATGTAGCAGGATGTGAAGCATGTCTATGTAACATCTGGCTCCTAGTGTAAATCCCACAGGTAGAGCATAATCTGGCAATGACCACAGTCTGCTGATGATAAAGATACTTCACCTTTTTTCCCCTCAGGAATGCTGTAAATGGCAATGAAACACAGAATCAGGGAAACTTGGGTTGGGAGAAACCTCTGGAGGGATCTAGTCTAAGTGTTTCTGAAAGCAGGGCTGGCTTCAAAGTCAGACTCAGGGACTTGTCCAGTGAGATATGGAAAATCCCCAAGCTTATTTTTTAAACATTTTCATTCCCTGCAGCAATGACAGGCACTCTTTGAATCTCTTCTTCTTAAATAATGTATAATACATTGGAGTCCTTTCAATTTGAATCACAAGAGGTGTGCTAGCACGGTACAAGACAGTGTTGGTTCTGCTGCTTGCTTTCTGCACATAGGGAAGTTTCTATGAAGTTTTTATGAAATATATATGCATTCAGTTGGTCACTGCAAAACTTAGAATTCTTGTGGAGCACCTGCACTCATACCCAAATTTCAATTCAAGGATGATGTCATTTTGCAGGCCAGATACGTTTTGTCATCATACCCATCAGTGATCCACAGGAACTGCTGATTTCAGGAAATGTTTGTATCTGTGTGTTTCACTACATCCCATTTTTTTCCATGTACATTGAAAGAAAGTTCTCTGTCACTCAGACGTTATTATTGACAGTTGCAGGTATTTGGAAAATATTATTCTGTCCATCCTTATATGCTTCACCCAATTATTTCCAGGACTTCAAATGAGAATGAATAAAGCCTTTGTGAAGTCTGTCAAATGCCTTCTGTATCTGTTCTTGGAGTCAAAGAGCAGTTGAACCATTTTATACATAAAATTTCATCTTTTGCAGACTAGAACTCATTTTTTTTTCTGAGAAGAAGCTCAAGATTCATTCAATTGCTCTCATCAGCTTATCTGGAAAAAAAAAAGAGAATGTATTGTCTGCTTGCTTTCCACCTAAGAAAGAAGACAAACAAAATAGAAATTACACACCCTTAAGCATCTCATCTGCAGGTGCCTTTAGCTCAGTCTCTCTACTGTTCTCATTAGAGTGTAAATTGCATTAGCCCTAACAATAATCCTTTCCTATTCATTCCTCAGTGTGCAATGCAGTATTTATTGACAAAGAGCCAATACCCAGAAAACTCAATTTGTGAGCAAAAAGAAATTCTTCATTACCAATTTTCTGATAAATAAGCATGAAGTGATACATTCTCCTCTGCTATCACACCTTTTTTTTCATATATTAGTAGTAGTATTAGCTACTTTCCCTGATACCTCAGCATGACTTCGAATTAAAACCTTCCTTTCATGAAGGTATCACCAGTGGAGCTGGTTCTTCACCCTCACACTTCATGGTAGAAAGATGAAAACTTGAATAAATTTCATTCTCCACCTGGAATACACAATTCCAGTGTTCCCCTTCCATCACCAGATAATGTGGTACATCATTCTTTAAAACAAGAATGGAGAAGATCACTGATAGGAACATGTTATACCTGAGTTTTCCATCTTTCTTTTGATGTTATCTCTGTGGTAGAGAATGACAGTTATGGACAAGGTGAATGTAGAGTCTGTGCAAAGGGAAATGGATGGGTCTCTGAGCAAGCAATAAGTCCTGCTGCACAATTTCTGGTGCCACTCAATGTGGTGGTGTGCTCTGATGTCTCATGTGCCTACAGTCATTTAATGCTATGCCCTTTTTCCTACAGACAACACATCTTCCAGTTGTGTTTGTAACCCTATTTTCAGGCATCTGGTGAGACAACTGCCTTTTGTTATTGCATGTCCTTTGGCTCTTGTCATAGACATTTGGGATGTGATGCCAGAAGCCCAAGGGTCTGAATCTGAGCCCAGAGGAGAGAGGATCAGGGAAGGTAAAAGTGGTTGTGGAGGGACTGCTCAGTATTTGCTTACAATCCACAGCTTTTCATCTCGAGATCTGCAGAGCCCAGACGTGCTAGAGGAATACAGGTGGCTCAGTATCTCCCTAGGAATTTGTCTAGAATGAAAATGTTACTGTATAAAGGAGAGTTTCCAGATAAGACAGCAGCTTAGTACTGTCTAAATTAGAGATTTAGTAGATTAGATGGATGAAAAATTGATTAAGAAATGTAGAGTGGAGACCAACCAGCATAAAGAATCTTTTCTCTTCCTTAAACAGCTGGAAGGAAATTTCTCTAAATGCTTGGATATCTTAATCTCTGGTAAAATGGATAAATTGTTGGAATTTCACAGGAATGCCTTTACCTTTTGACGAGATGTTTCCCTAGGCAATCTGCAGGCTGACTTCACTCACTTTCCCACCTTTTCTGCAGTGTGCATGGAAACATCAGGGTAGAGCTGGTAAAATATGAGGAGCTCAAAAGCCAAATCTTTTTTACTGATAATGCATACAGCCTTATCCTTTGGATGACTGAGGAGGATCCACTGCCTGACCCTTCAGGTGGGAGTTTCAAGAATGACACATTCTGTCTAGCCTGGAAAAGGTTGAATCATCCTAATCTAAGGCAGAATAATTAAGGCTATTATTTCTTGGCAAAATAAGTTGTCAGCCCCCTAGAATGACTCCTGGTGAAAATGGAGACTGTTGGAGCTAAAGACATCTGATGCAAAGAAGTGCTCTGGGAAGGGATTATGAGTGATCATCAGAAGGGCTAAAGGAAATGAACACAAGCAATCTGGGCTGAGCCACGCTAAGCCCGCCAGCATCTATTTTAATTAGATGCTGCCTGAGTGTGTGAAGCATTACTTTGTAAAATTTTGTACCCAAAGCTATCAAGTTTGAAACTGCTGTGGCTGATTGCTAAAATATTTAGGAGCAAATTAACATGAATGCCTGAAAGATCCTACAGCTCTCCTGCTTGTAAGAGCCCTCGTATGAAATAAGGCGACACATGCAGCTTTAATTCAGATTTTAGGGGACAGATGTTCATCAGAGCAAAGTATTGCCAAAGGTGGCACTAATTAATTGCTGTAAGCAAGATGGGTGTCAGAAAACAAATACTCTCATGACTAAATATGATGCTTCTCAGTAAGGATTTAGGCATATTGGACCAGATCTTCCATCACTGTAAACTGTCATAATACTGTGGCAATGAGGAACAGCGAAGTGTGTGGCCAGTAATAAAATCTGTAGTGTAATTTCTTCTCTCATGAATGATTGGATGGGATTCATCTCATCTAACTTCAGTTATCTACAGTGCAGCTATTCCCATCTGAGCTCACTGCTCTCAGCTCCTTTCATAGTCAGGGAAAGAACAGAACTGTGATGTGACTCAACAGACTGACTGTAGGCACTAAGTTTAGGGTGTTGTGAAGTGAAGCTGGAATTCTCTGACTGTATTGATTAGATTTCCATTGCCCATAAAGGGAGAGTGCAGAAACCAAATCATCTCTAGATACATTATAAATAATGACTTTTATTCAGTTTGGTTGTGGGAATTGCACCTGAGGTTAGAAACACCGATGTCCACTTCACTTATCTCCTTCAACTTATCCTTCACTTATCTCCTATACAAACATTGTGGATGGAAATCCTTAAGGTTGGTGTGATAAGCAGCTGAAGGAGGGAGCTTTGTGTTGGCAGGACAGCCCTTTTTTGCCTAGACATTGTGGAATAAATAGATGGATTTTACACAGAATCTTTAAGGCCATAGTGCAGGGAGTGAGCCCTTTTGCTTCGTTAACTGCAAAATTAATATTAAAGTTGAAACCCTGAGTATGCTAATGAGCTAAAAGGAGCACATTCTAAACATGCATGATTATAGTACTCAACTCTCCACCCAAACCAGGTTAAATATCACTCCAGGGAGCAAAAAGCTAAGACTGGGCTATAAAGGGTACTAAAGCCACCCCCAGGGAGAGGGAGAGGAGAAATTGAAGACCCCAAAGAGGCAGTTGAGGGGCTGTGATCCTTCTCCTCGACCAGACAGGGACACCTTGGTAAGCACTGCTTTTTGTGGGAATACCCAGGATATTAATTTGCTAGCATTATAATTATAATCATAATTAGCACTACTGCAGTGAGTGCGTTTATCAATGGCAACTCTGATCTCTGTATCTCTTGTTTTAATAAACTTTCTATTAGTCTCCAGACTGTGAAAGTCCCTCAAGGGCTCTGACAGGCAAACATGGACTCTCATAGGTGGTCATATAATCCTTTAGACACAAACTGTTGACTGAATCTGGGACTAAGC
This sequence comes from Heliornis fulica, assembly GCA_013399135.1. Classification (NCBI taxonomy): domain Eukaryota; kingdom Metazoa; phylum Chordata; class Aves; order Gruiformes; family Heliornithidae; genus Heliornis; species Heliornis fulica. The sequence continues at coordinate 213,221 of VXBZ01001867.1, read as the reverse complement.
CTGTGCCTAGCCACACCTAGGCTCCTCTCTGAGAAGGAGTTTAGAAAGCAGTGGGGTCCTGTCTGGACCTTGTGACTCAACGGGAGCACCTCCATCAGCCACACATCAGACTCTTACCCTTTATGTGACACCAATCCCACCTATGATGGCAGGTTTTTGAGACAGAATATTCCCTAGGAACTGATGTCTCATTTCCTATTTCTTCTTTTAAAAAAATACAGTGCCCTACCCCAGACATGTTATGAATGTCTTATGTTAACAGGAACATCTGCTTTGCATGCTGTCAGTCTGCTTGCATTTATTTATATTTATCAGCATAATTTCTAGACTTACTGTTTACCAAATGTAACTAGAAAAACCAAAATGACTGAAGGGCAAGAAGTAAAAAAAAAAAACCAACCCACATTTTGTACCAGTTCTTTGTTTTTCTTTCCTAAGAGTAGATAAGTAATTTATGTGACTAGCAGCTTCCTGGCAGTAATATTTTTTTGAAAGCAATTTATCTTCTAATGCAAATGTTGCAAAGACAAACTGCAATCACATTCAGCAACTCTGGGGTAAGTTGTATAACTACATGTTCAATCCAAGATTCCAAACTCAGGGGGATGGCTAATTCTAACTTATTTTTCATGCATCCTTAGCTCACTGAAGTAGGCTGGTACTTATACACAAATACATATGCCCAATATGGCTTCAAGTGGCTAACTTTAGGCACCCAGAATGGAAAAAATGCAGCAAGTGCAACACAAAATAGAAGGCAGTTACTCCTGGGAAAAGAGGGATGCTTTCCTTCAGGGATGACCCAGCACTATTAGGCTATGGAGCTGAGAAGAGATAAATTATTCTGAAAGCTGAATTCTAGGTAACTGGGTAACATAGGTTTATGAATTCTTCCACTCCCTAAGCCTGGTTCTCCCATGTGTACCTCCAGTATTACTTCACTGAAATCCACATGGTTACCAAGTGTAAAATTGGAGTTTTATTGCTGTGAATGACAAACAAGTATTTGTAAAACTACTGTCAACTGCTGAGTCAGATTTTAGAGGCTACTCCACTAAAGCTGACAGTGTCAGGCAATAAGTATCATGATTTTTTTTACTTGTTTATTTGTTTGCTGTACTGTGAGCTCCCAGAGAGCTTGTAAACAGTTCTTGGGGGAAAAGAAAAAAAAAAAAAAAAAGGGGGATTTTCAAATATTTCACTGCAAAAGGTAAATAAGTGGTGTTGTCAGGAGGTGACAAGAGATAAAACAAGCATTGCAGTGGTAAAAAGTTTTTCTAGGAAAAACTCTCAGCAAGTCAGGAAATTCCTGACTTGCTGAGAGTGGTGCTGTGATAACCCACTACAAGGAAATCCTAAAGTGACTTGGAAATTCTGGCACTAGAAATCACTGACAACTCAGCTACTGAAATAATTTAGACCTCAAAGAATTCAGAGCTGCCTGCTCAGGGGAAGGTTCATCTCAAAATGTATCTGATGAATCTACATTTTAATAAGATTTCAAATGGCAATGATGAAGCTTGTCAGGAATGACAGACTGACACATAGAACTGACTGACACTGAAACCAGTGAAGACCTAGTGAATTACCATCTTCTGGCTGTGGTCACCTGCTGGGCACATACACTTTATCCAGAGCAACCAGAGATTAAGTACCTTAAACTTTCAGAACCTTTCAGACTGGAGAATAGAAGGCTGAGAGGAGACCTCATCATGGTCTGTGGCTTCCTGATGAGGGGGAGTGAAGGGGCAGGTGCTGATCTCCTTTCTTTGGTGGCCAGTGGTAGAACCCGAGGGAACAGCATGAGGCTGTGACAGGGGAGGTTTAGGTTGGATGTTACTAAGAAGTTCTTTACTGAGAGTGGTTGGGCACTGGAACANCATAAGGAAACCAGTGAAGACCTCGTGAATTACCATCTTCTGGCTGTGGTCACCTGCTGGGCACATACACTTTATCCAGAGCAACCAGAGATTAAGTACCTTAAACTTTCAGAACCTTTCAGACTGGAGAATAGAAGGCTGAGAGGAGACCTCATCATGGTCTGTGGCTTCCTGATGAGGGGG
>VXBZ01001867.1:179187-201936 GCA_013399135.1 Heliornis fulica | reverse complement strand
GAGGGAGGGCGAGGGACGCCCCTTGACCGCGGGGAGCCCACTCGGTCTGTGAAGGAGCGGGGACTGTGGCCGGTTCCTCAGAGTTCCCGCCCGTCCGCGGGTCCTGCGGGATCCGTCCCGATGGCCGTTACGCGCTCGGAGGTCCCGCCAGACCCGGTGCGCTGAGGGAGCCCGTCCGGGGACCGTTACCCGCTCCCTCACGGGTCCCCGGGTGCTGAGGCATGGGTCCCGGTGCTGTTAGCCGGGCCCTCGCAGGTCCTGCCCGTCTCCAGGCGCTGAACACCCCGTGGCCGCTCACCTCAGGGTTTCCCCGGAGCCCCCGGGCTGACCCCATGGCCCTTCTTGGTCTCCCTTTCTCTGTGAACCAGCCGCCTCCCCACCCACTTCCCCTGCCAGAAAAGGTCCACCACAGGGACCCCGTTGGGGTTGCAGCTCCCTGCCCCAGAATAAAGGGTTTTTTCATGTCACCACCCAGATCGGTGGGGCAGTGGGTGGCCGTGTTGGGTGCCTGTTGTTCCCCAGACTCTTGCCCTGGTGCCTCTCCTCACAGGATGTTCTCAGCATCCATAGCTCTTTCACCATCGGGATCGGCAAGCAGTGGTGGTGAAGAACAGGGCTCAGCCTGTGCGACCATCCAAGAGATTGCTTCAAGTTTCTCTAGAGGGAAATGTCAGAGGCTTTTCCTCGTGGTCCTTCATCATCATCCTGGGCGATGCTGGGATGAGGTGCAGATTGCATTGGCTTGTGTCAGACTGGACTTAAACCAGTTTTCCCAGCCCACACTGTCAGAGTGACTTCTTTAGTGGCTCGTTTGTTTTAAGTGGTACTTTTAAGTGTGGCAAGTGATATTTGCAGAACAAATGTGGGCGATTAAGCAGGAAATAAATTGATCTTGTGCAGGATTTATAAAGGCTGTTCCCATAACATCAAAAATCGGCAGTGATCCTTCTGGACTGTGGTGTAATTGGCCCATCTTTAACATAGCTTTAGATAAAGAGAGGTTTATACCTCTCTTTATCTAAAGGTTTATATCAGGTTTATACCCTTATGTTCTGTGGTTTTGGTCTGGTTTTTGTTTTTTTCTAATTTGCAAAAATTTGCAAAAATTCAGAATTAAAAGCTTTGCAGTAGCTTTCACAGAAGATAGAGAATATTTTCTTAGCTCTACCATTTTTTTCCCAGAGATCCATGTACATGGGATCAGAGCAGCATGGGTCTACACATTTACTGGTTTCAGTCCCAAAACAGTTCTTCCTAAACTTTCTTTTTGAGTTCCTCTTCTATTCCAAGCTGTTTCCCCTTATTGATTTATTTTGGGCTTTAAAAATATGTCAGTTTCCACTTCAGAGAGGGGAGCTTGCTGGTGAGGCTATGAAAAGTACCTAGGTACCAGGAGATGCTGGATTGTTTGTTTTTCAGTGAATCAGTGGCATGTGCTTCTTCTGTAGATGTGATCTATGGACAGTTTTCCAGTTCCCCTGTAACTCTGCATTTGAATTATTTCTGTAAGTTTTGGTAGTTACTTTGTAGATTTTCAAGAAAACAGCTGCCTTGAAAGAAAGGAGAGAAGGAAAAGTAGCACAGATTAAGACTCAAAATGTCAAGTTTCTGTAAAATGCTTTTAGTCTGAGAGAAGTATGTGCTTTGAGTGTATTCTGAGTGTTTTTATATAGAAAATCTTGTCTGGATGTAGCATCCATGTGTCTCATAGGGGACTCGTGTGTGCCTGCACAGTACTTGAAATTAGTGTGCTGGAAGTCTATCGTCAGCCTCATGTATATAACAGCTCTTGTTGCTCCAGCTGTAGTAAAAGCAGAGCTTTTTGTGTTCCCTGGGGATGTGTTTTCATCTGCAAATGTTGTTGGTAAATCTGTATCTCTGCCTTACAGCTGGATGAAATTTTGCACAAAGAAGCTTAAGAGAAATTTTTTTAAAACTTTGGCTCAAACCCAAAACTCTTAAGTTCCTGTTTAACTTGAAAACACTTGAAAGTTGACTCAAAGTCAATGGCTTTAGTCACATTTGTGGATTTGAGAGGAGGCATAGCTGCTAGTGGGAGCAGACCCTTATGTGATTAAGGAAGCTTAAGTTTTCACAGCAGCTGAGCTGTTGTGTTTTATGGGAACTGCAGGTTTGCAGCACTTATGAAATGAGGCAACTTTCTGGTACGGAATTAGATCTGCCACGTGAAATTGCTGGTTCAAATGACCTGCTGGACTTTCTCAGGGTTGGTCAGCAACAGAGTGAAGACTAAGAGAGCAGCCTCTGAGATTTATGTGCTCTTAAAGGGTTTCTGAACATATGATACACTGGAAAAATGCATTTACTTGAATGTGAAAAACAAACAAACCATAAAACAAAGGCAAATTAATCTTTTGACGTTTTGATATAGAGTGCTTGCTGAGTTTACCTAATTTGGGGGGAGGGGATGACTATTCATCCAAAAAGAAGAGCAAAGTTTGCTGTAATTCATAGGTTTTCCAGAAGCTGTTAAAACAACCAGAGCAGTTTGAGTGAATCAGCCAGAGGTGACAAGTAATATTCCTGGTCTGAGACTAACAAAATTCAGTCCTACTGTAAATTAATGCAGCAAAACCCATCTCCTCGTGAGAAGCCTTTCCTGGTGTAGAATTTGTCAGGGTAACCTGTAGCCATCCTGTGGTCAGTACAGGATGTTTGAAGGAGACTGGATGATGTTGCCTGAGTGGTAGTTTTGCCATGAAACATTTCAGCCATATTCACAGCTGCCCCGAGCTAGAAAGCAAGCAGCATTTAGCTTTTGTTCATATAAGGCATCTGCATGCATATGATTATTCTCTCAGGAGCGAAGGAGAAATAATGATTAAGCTGCCTAAACTCTGTGGCCTTCACATGGCAAAGCAGAGCGTGGTTGTGCCTGCCCTGCTCCTTGTGTGCCTCCGCTGAAGCCAGCGCAGGAAGAGAGCACAGGGATCTCATTGCAGATTGTGGTCTGTAAGGTGTGGACTTGTTTAGTTGCAGTCTCACAGGTCTCATCCCTACTAGTACATAGAATCATAGAATGATTAGAGTTGGAAGGGACTCCCAGAGGTCATCTAGTCCAACCCCCTGCAAGAAGCAGGGACACCCCCAACTAGATCACGTTGCTCAGGGCCTCATCCAACCTGGCCTTGAACGTCTCCAGGGATCCAGGGGCATCCACCACCTCTCTGGGCAACCTGTTCCAGTGCTCCACCACTCTCACAGGAAGGAACTTTTTCCTAATATCCAATCTAAATCTCCCTCCCTCTATTTTGAAACCATCGCCCCTTGTCCTGTCACAACAGGCCCTACTGAACAGCCTCTCCCCATCTTTCTTGTAGGCCCCCTTGAGGTACTGGCAGAGCGCTAGAAGGTCTCCCCAGAGCCTCCTCTTCTCCAGGCTGAACAGCCCCAACTTTCTCAGCCTGTCCTCATAGGAAAGGTGCTCCAGCCCCTTTATCATCTTTGTGGCCTCCTCTGGACCCTCATGAAGATTGCCAGGCCAGCTCTTCAACCTTCAGGCCAAATGCCAGAGAGTGGCTTCTGCCCATACTATTAAGCTTCTTCAGCTTCTAAAGTGGGGAGCCAGTGTGCAAGCTGCCCATTGAGGATGGTCCATGTTGCAGCCTAACTCCCAGCTCATTCCCAGCAACTGTGAGATAGTGCCAGATTGCTTGGGGCAAAATGTGTCCAGGAACCATTCTAAAAATTTAACAGTAAAAATGATTAAGTACTTAAACCAGACCTTTGCACTGTTTGATTTATTAGCTTAGATGGCATATGTTGTACTCCCGTTGCTCAGGGCTCTGGGTGAGTGCCTGAAGAGGCATTTTCCTCTAAGGCAAACCCTTCATTGCTTTGAATTCAACACTCAGTTTTCTTTGTGTTAGAGATTACTGTGGGATCCTGCCTGAGATGTGATGATCTGAGGGATTTGCAATGAGAAAAACAAGGTAGTGGATAATATCAACATTTAAAAGAAGCGTGTTTCTATTTTATTTTAATTTTCACCCCATATATTAGTAAACCAAGTATTTAAAAATATTATATCAGAACAAACATTTACACATTTCTCGATTGTTTTTAATAGTTCTGCACATTTTATTTTGCAAGGATGGGGGAAGGTGAGAAAACGTGGTTGATAAAAACAAGCCACACACACTGCTGAGCTGGATCTTTTTTAGTTTCTGACACTTTTAGGTTTGCAGCACTGCAAACCCAAGAAGGAGGCTTTGGGGGAAAGTGGGTTTACTTTAGATTAAGACTTTATCCAATAAATGACATTTCTGCAGGAAATTCCTTTTCCACCCCATGTCTGTGTATTGAAACAGATCAAATCTCGATCATGAAAACATCCTTCTTTCTTTTCACCTACACAGATTTTAATCCCAAATATACTCAGTTCTCCCTTTAAGTGCAAACATTAATGCTTCAATGTAAAGCTGGAGCTGTCCAGAGAGCCTCATGGCACCTCCCTGCCTCCCCTAGGTATGCAGTGATATGTATCAAAGCACTGCATAAACATTGTCTTTGCCTCCTTATCTTTCTATTAATAACAAGCAGCCTTGACAACCGAACACATCTCACTTCCTGATGGTTTGATTATCAAAATACTTCTTTATACAGCATTATTTTACTGCTAATCTTTTTTTTTTTCTTCATTTTATTAGCTGTATTTGATTTGAGCTGTCAAGTGTTGGGTAAAAAACTTCATTGGATAAATTTTGCCATGGTCCTTATTACAGGAGAAGACCAATAGAAGCCAGCCAGTTACCATTGCCATCAGTCTGCTACCCAGTACTGTCCATCAGGTGAATGGCTCTTTGAATTTTTATCAAGCAGGTACAAATGGATGAAAATTTCACTCCCAGGTTCTGGTGACAGTGTGGGGATAAGTTAGATGTTTCCTGCAGTGCTCTTTGACACAGGGCATGTCATGCTTTCCGAAGTACTGATCAGTTCTCTGGTTCTGGGATCGTTTGAGTCACAAGCAGTTTGGCATGATCTTGACACAGAAGGGTGATGAGGCTGGTGAAGGGTCTGGAACACAAATCTGATGAGGAGCAGCTGAGGGAACTGGGACTGTTCAGTCTGGAGAAGAGGAGGCTCAGAGGAGACCTCATTGCTCTCTACAACTACCCAAAAGGAGGTTTTGGAAAACTGGGGGTCAGCCTCTTCTCACAGATAACTAGCAACAAGACATGAGGGAATTGCTGCAAGTTGCACCAGGGGAGGTTCAGGTTAGAAATTGGGAGAAATTTCTTCTTAGAAAGAGTGGTTGGGCATGGGAACAGGTTGCCTAGGAAGGTGTTGGAGTCACCATCCCTCAGGGGTTTAAGGAAAGGTTGGATGAGGTACTCAGGGACATGGTTTAGTAAGGTGGTAGGGAGACAGTTGGACTAGATGATCTTGGAGGTCTTTTCCAACCTTAATGGTTCTATGAATCTTCTATGAAAAGCTGTGTCATTTGGGAAGAGCATGGCAGGGATAGTGGTGTTCTGAGAAAGCCAGTCCACAGGGATGGGTTTCCATGTCCTGTCCTGACCTCTGGCTCACGACTACCTCATTGTTGTGCAAGTGAGCTGAGTGTCAGGTGCCCGGAGTGTGCTGCTTCTGCCCATGTATGTCTTGTTCCCCTGATTGACAGCTCTATTGTGGAGCTAAATGGGTGGAGAACTTGGAATCTGTCCCTCTCCAGGCATGATAATTAAACGGCATCTGTACAGAAGTGTGGCTTGTTTTCACTAAACAAGAAGGCAAATCCATTTGGTATTTCAAGAGCTGAAAAATACTTCGTCGACAGAGCTGCAGGAAAGTGAAACTAATTAAAACCCTACCGACTCCTGTGTAATCCTGCCTGAGTAACAATCCACTCAAGGTTGTGTGTGCTGGGAAAGTAAATAGTGAGCAGTGCAGATGGAGATTAAAATACATTTACTGTCCTCACTGCAATGCTAAACCCTTGCCCTGGTAATAGCAGCTCAAGTGCCGGAGAGCTGGAAGGCAGCCACCTGCCTTTGGGGCTGTGGGATAATCTCTGATGCTGGTGCCCAGGTTCCTGGGGTGTGGGACACTCTCTGAGTGCTGTTATCTCTGTGCTGCCTCGGTTTTGGGAGTGCTGTCCTCTAGCATGTGTGGCCTGTCCCGTTGAAAGGAAGGAGGAAAGAAGGCAAAAGAGAGCACAAGGAAGCGTGCTGATGGGTCGGGACAGGTTGCCGGCGGGGCTGCCAGCCAGGCTCTCTGCATGGGCTGAAGTATCGATTCCCCTTGAGTGGCAGTAGCAGACTGCCACAGCCCAGACACAGCTTGGATTTCAGGAGGCTCAGGCCAGGAGAAGCAGAGGTGGCCTGTGAGCAAGTACTGGTGGCTGTGCTTTGTAGTGTGGGCATCACAGGTGGAACTTTTCTGACACTTTCAAAGCAGAGGGGAAGGCCAGGGTTATCCCTCTGGCTGACAAGAATGGTGTCTTGGAGCACATGACAGGACTTTCACGAGGTGAGCTCCAAAACAGACAGACTGGGGATTTTTCCTCATCCTACCTCATGTCTTTACTTCTGGAAGATCAACTCTGTAGTCCATCTCGAACTTGAGAGACGTCCCAGGTGTAACAAACCCCTACTTTCTCAAAACAAGGGACTTTTCATTAATGTTTCCAAGTCATCAGATGTTTTTTATTGCTTTCAGACACAAAAAAAATCCTTTATATTAAAACCTATCTTTAAATATGAAATAAAAAACATATCTTGTCATTGTATTTGGATTATTATTTTAATTATGAATACATAGAGTCCCAAATTTTGGAAGCATGAGTGAAAAAATCCTCAAAGCCTTCTTGTGCTGTGAGATTTTCCATTGCTGTAACTTTTTTTACTACCTAGAATGACCTGGAAGGAGGTTGTAGAGAGGTGGGTGATGGTCTCTTCTGCACAGTGATAGGTGACAGGACAAGGGGAAACGGCCTCAAGCTGCACCAGGGCAGGTTCAGATTAGATGTTAGGGAGAAATTCTTCACTGAAAGAGTTGTTGGGATGTGGAACAGGCTGCCCAGGGAGGTGGTGGAGTCCCCATGCCTGGGTGTATTTAACAGACAGGGAGATGAGGTGCTCAGGCAGAGGGTTTAGGAGAGGACAGGTATGGTTGGACTTGATTATCTAAATGGTCTTTTCCAACCTGGTGATTCAGTGAACATGTTAANTGGTCTTTTCCAACCTGGTGATTCAATGAACTTGTGAATTGACCACAAGAGGTTCTGCACCGATGTGAGAAAGAACTTCTTCATGGTGAGGGTGATGGAGCAGTGGAACAGGCTGCCCAAGGGGGTTGTGGAGTCTCCTTCTCTGGAGATATTCAAGACCTGTCTGGATGCCAAAATGTGTGACCTGCTCTAGGGAACCTGCTTTAACAGGGGGGGTGGACTCGATGATCTCTCAAGATCCCTTCCAACCCCTATGATTCTGTGAATGATGCCTGCCTGTTGTCCTTTTGCCATCAACTTGAGACTGACTCCTTTGTAATTCACCTTCAGGTAATGAAAAACTGTTGTTAGACCTTCTCTTCCTCCAGTATTAGAGTTAAATTTCACTGTGATATGTGCTTTTCAAATACTCAAGTTGGGCTCCAGCCCAAGAGTTAGTAATTTAAGGAAGAAACAATGGATGGTGAGGAAGAGAACTAAAAATGAGCCAGTGAGGTAACACTAGTCATCAGCACTGAACTGTTGTGAGTTCTTGGGTGAACATAACATTTTATATAGGATATAGATTTACCATTGTCAACATTCTATGGACAGAGAGAGCAGATATCACCAGCTGATTAAAGTCTGTATCCAGAATGGGAGGTGGGGTTTAAACTTTTATAGGTGGGAGTTTCAGGAGACACCTGCAAAACAAGGATTAGGAGCTCAAGTGTGATGAGCCAGAACTGGGAAAGCATGTGAAGGGAGGCTTTGAGGTGTAGTGGCAGTGTCACTGTGATGGATGGGTGAAGATCATTGCAGAGATTTGCCTGGGAGAGGTAGCTAAGGTACTGGGATTTGTGTGGGTAAATGTGACTCTTAAATTTGAGGTACTGTGGACCTGTGTTTTTTGTCTGCAGTGTATGTCATCCCACCCTAAAGTAGATGATAAAAGCAGAAATGATGGATTGTCCCTTGATAGTGCTTCCTTTTTCCACTGAATATTAGGAACACTAAAGCAGTGTCTTCTGAAATAGCTGAGTGAGGTGAATCACATTTCAGATGCTGAGGGAATTCATAGTAATGTCAATTGGATGGAAAGAGTGGGGAAGAATTAGTCATGGGCTTGGTGTAAAGGCCCAGGAATAGAGCAGACATGAAGGCAGGAGTGCTGTGTAAGTCTTGTTCCCCTTCCAGATAGTGAATATGATATCAACAGATAAGAGGAACAAGGAAAAAAAGCTCTCTAAGGACATGAAATTGGAAAATCTTTCCATTACATTATTTTAAGACAGCTGTACCCTGTGATTCAAATGCTATTTATCTCCTTTTCAATATCTCTCATTTCTTTGGAAGGGCATGGAGACTTGGTTGGACAAGTCCAGTTCATGGGTGGCCCTAAACTGTTTTGCTTTGTATACTGTGACTCAGAAAAGCACTTGGCACATGTGTGGTTTTCAGTGGCTGAAGAACCTACACCCTTATTCAGCAGACAAGGCAGATGCTTAATGAAGGCAGATCTCCAAGTTCCAAAGACAACAGTGAAGTTCAGTGGTGGGCTCAGTGTAGCTGATGCTTGAGGTTTTAAAATTTATTTCTGAATAAAGTTGAATTTAATCCCATGCTTAGAACTAAACATGTATTTAATTGCTTTATTGAACTGAGGTCCTACTCCCTATTCAGTGCATGAGTAATGACAGAGGAGTTGAAAGAGCTGAAGGATGACTTGAGAAGGAGACAGTTTTTCTTGAACTGTGCTGACAGTCTTTCCTTTTACTGAACCTTAGCTGGCTCAGGCTTCAGGCTGCAGGTTCCTGTGAAAACTTGTACCTTCTATCACAAATGCAAATTATTTTTCTGGTGAAGTAAACAGTTGTATACTGCCAAGTGCTGCTGCACTCACAGTTAAGTTACTGAGTAGAGAAAAGCCAAAGATATCTTGAATCAGGAGTCTGACCTTCTTGGTTTTTCAACAAGGGAAGTATTTCCCCTGTGCTGATGTCCCTTAATAAGAATCTCTTTTGCATATATTTTGTCTATGAAGCAACCACATGACAGTGACTATAAGTCCATCCTGACCACAGAAAATACTGCCTTCCCCTCCTCTCCCAGGCTGTTCTCTGCCTTCATTCTCCTGGTTGTGCATATTCATTCAGGTGATTAGCATTCAGCAAATATTCTGGCTTGCCTTATTCTCTCCCATGTATTGTCATCTCTTGTGAGAGAGAAGGAGCTGCTCAGATGAACCCTGGCATTCATTTCAAGTGCATTCCACTGAGTGCCTGGTGGTTTTCCCAAAGCATATGTTTTCACACAGGAAAGTGCTGGTGATGGCAGGAACCCTTGGAAAACTTGCCAGATGCTCACCTGCCCTGGGAACTCCCTACCTGTACTGAAACAGACTATGGGGTTTGCTTTGATTTTGCTGCATCAAGCTCTTTCACTAATTATATTTTCATAGTGAAGGTAGAAGCTGAGTTTCTGTGGACACAAATTAACAGGTTTTGCATTTAATTGGACCAAAATTGAACCCAAACATTCAGGTAAATGAACATTTGATCTTGTTGTAGAATTGGTGTATTTGGACAGCTTAACTCAAGCCAGGGATATTTAGAGGATAGAGAGGGGTTATAGGGATAGAGAGGTTGTGGAGTCTCCTTCTCTGGAGACATTCAAGACCAATCTGGACATGATCCTGTGTGATCTAATCCAGGTGATTCTGCTCAGGCAGGGGGATTGGACTGGATGATCTTTCAAGGTCCCTTCCAGCTCCTGACATACTGATTGTGTGATATTTCTCTAATTAATCTGTTTGCATTGTCTATTTGGAAAGCTAAAAATTAAATACATCTTATCCCTTTCTCTTCCCACACCCCCCCAATTTCCAAGGCAAAACTGTCAAGTTGCAGCTTTCTGTGTTCTGTAGGCAATTTCACTGCACTGTTGCTGTTGAAACAAGGTAGAATTTAAGGCCTCAGCACTCCCAGGTGTTTACAGAACCACCTGGAAGGATTTGCAGAAGGAGTCCTAACAGTGCTGCCTCACAGAAATGAAGGGTAACAATAAGCATTCTCCTCACGTGATTTGTGCCACTACTGTAGATGTCTACTCAGGAGGGGAAGGTGCATTGACTTAAAAAGGAGCAGGGATGGATAGTTTGGACTGAGACTTGATTTTTGTGTGGCAGTAGAAGGGGATCCTTCTCTTGTCAGTTGTGGCCTGAGCACATAGAATCACAGAATCATAGAATGATTAGGGTTGGAAGGGACTCCCAGAGGTCATCCAGTCCAACCCACCTGCAAGAAGCAGGGACACCCCCCAACTAGATCAGGTTGCTCAGGGCCTCAGCCAACCTGGCCTTGAACATCTCCAGGGATGGGGCATCCACAACCTCCCTGGGCAACCTGTTCCAGTGCTCCACCACTCTCACAGGAAAGAACTTTGTCCTAATATCCAATCTAAATCTCCCTCCCTCTATTTTGAAACCATCACCCCTTGTCCTGTCACAACAGGCCCTACTGAACAGCCTCTCCCCATCTTTCTTGTAGGCCCCCTTGAGGTCCTGGCAGACCGCTAGAAGGTCTCCCTGGAGCCTCCTCTTCTCCAGGCTCAACAGCCCCAACTCTCTCAGCCTGTCCTCGTAGGAGAGCTGCTCCAGCTCCTTTATCATCTTTGTGGCCTCCTCTGGACCCTCTCCAACTGGTCCATGTCCTTCTCATGTTGGGGGTTCCAGCACTGGACACAGTACTCCAGGTGAGGTCTCCCGAGGACAGAGTAGAGGGGGAGAATCCCCTCCCTCGACCTGCTGGCCACGCTCCTCTTGATGCAGCCCAGAATTGTTTGGTGTTGGAAGGTCACTTCTTGCTCAGTAAACGAAAGAAAACATTTGTATTCAAAATTTTATAAGGTGATGATGTGTTCCTGTGTTCTGTAGTCATCACATCTAAGAATGTTGTTGTATTTCCTGTAATATAATAGTTTCTACAAAACTGTTAGGAAGGATTCATCAATGAGGCCAGGTTGGATGGGGCTTTGAGCACCCTGAGCCAGTGGAGGGTGTCCCTGCCATGGCAGAGCATGGGACTGGTTGGGTTTGAGGTCCCTCCAAACTGAAACCATTCCATGTCTCTATGATCTAAGTGACTTTGTCCTGATAGTGGGTGTTAATGCACTTAGTGGAGGTCAGGAACTGATTTATTCCAAATTAAAGATTTAAACCAGCAGCTGGAAAACTCTCCCTTCTGTTCCTGAATTGCAAGGGAATCCCTGGGTGATCCCTTCAGCTGTTTCTCTGTTTTGAAGTCTGAACTATTTGAGATGGATCCCCCTGTATTTCTGCACATGGCTTTGTGATGATCCCATGTTTCATGGGATAGATTCTCCAGGAACTCATGAGTACTTGCTAATGCTTTTTTGGTTTGTTTTTTTGAAGGGGGTTTTTGCTCTGTTACTTTGAGACTGTGTTGCTGATGTCAGCACCTCTGCATTTATTCAGCATGCTGCCAGCAGGTGTTTTAGAAAAAACAGCTTTTTCTAAAAAGCTGCTTTTATGAGACAGCTGGAATGGGGTACCTGGGAATTCCTACATGAGTGTAGGACAGTGGAGCACGTGCATCCATCCATGTTTGGAAGCTCCAGAGCTTCCCTCCCCCGTCTTGGCAACAAGTGTAGCACTGTCATGTGTCATCCTCTTCCACTTCAAGGCTTTCCTTCAGTTTTCAGTCATCCTGATTTCATCCTCTCTTCTCCTTATTCCTAGATATTTAAACTTTGAAGGTGCTGCCCATTGTATCTCTGTGGTAGCCCCGTGTCTATACTGACAGTTTGGGATCCTATTCATGGCTTTGGGAGCTTGTTTATGTTACTGTAGCCCTTTCTCAGGCATCTCCAGTGCAGGTAAATGACAGTAGCAGTGTTCATTTGCTTTATACATATATCTATATGTTTTATACATATATCTATGTATACATATATCATATATATTTTTTCTATTTTTTTAATAGAAACTCATATTTTGTCAACAATTTCCCTCACTACAAGAAGGATGCTGGAGAGATGCACTGGTGAAGGATCTGGAACACAGGTCCTACTCTGAGCAACTGAGGAGGGAGCTGGGGCTTTGTAGTCTGGAGAAAAGGAGGTTGAGGGGAGACCTTATTGCTCTCCACAAGTACCTGCAAGGAGGGTGTAGAGAGGTGGGGGTTGGTCTCTTGGGTAACAAGCAACAGGACAAGAGGAAATGGCTTAAAATTGCATCAGGGGAGATTTAGATTAAATATCAGGAAAAATGTCTTTACTACAAGTGTTGTTGGGCATTGGAATGGGTTGCCCAGTGAGGTGGTGGAGTCACCTCCCCTGGAGGGATTTAAAAGGTGAAGACTTGATGTGCAAAGGGTATGATCTAGTGGTGGACTAGGCAGGGTTAGGCTGTGGTTGGACTCAATGATCTTAAAGGTTTCTTCCAACCCAAGGGATTCTATGGATTCTATGGTTCTATATATAACTATCTTACTACTTAGAGGAACACAAAAATCTTTCAGACCAGGCCTCTGTGTTAATTGTTTTTAAAATTAAATTGCAAGTCCTCTCTAATCTGCATGAAATAACCACAACTTCTGGTAGAAACTGACAAGAGGTGACACTGTGATGGGTCAGATGTTTGTCTGTGCCCAGAGCTCTCTCCATGTAAATCCACTGAGGCATGTCACATATATATAATTTTGCATATGTATTTTATGACTTGGTTTTAGTAATTTATGAGAGTACAAAGAACAATTGCTGCATAAATCAATGTTTACAGGATTGGAGCCCTTCTGTTTTCAGAGGAGCACACACTACTATTAGTGCCTTGCAAATTCTAACAATGTAACATAACAATATGTTGCTCTCTCTTAGGTTATTTATTGTTCTTTTCATCTGCCCTTCCCAAATCTAGAGTGATCTTATGGTGAATTTCTCTGGTTATGTTTCATAATTGTATGCCCTCTGACGAAGATGAAGACCTTTTTATGGATGAGTGAAGAGCAGTGACCATGACCAAGGGGAAAGGTCTGACAAAATAATAGCCATGAGAGATGCAGACAGGGATGCACTAGAACAATTAATCTACTAATTTTCTGAAAGTCCTCTAAGATGTGAATGGGAATTTGCCCAAAGGCTCCATATATTATCATGAAGAGTGACCTGCAGACTTTTATTGTGTTTCTGCTTTAGAAAATAAAGGACTCCTTTTCACCTTCATCTCTGACTCAGTGTGTTATTTTTCTCTGTTCATAAATGTCCACAGTGGTGCAGAGAAATTAAGATCAAAATTTCTGTGAAAGTTTTGCTAAATGTGGAAGACAATGTCCAAGAACTGATTTGGTGGGAAGAGGTCATGGAATATGAGCTGTCTTAAGAGAATTGCAATTTGAGTAAAGTAGTGCATTAGTTACTCAGAGCAACTAGTATTTCAAAATATATACACTGTCACAGACCCAATTATTTACCTTTAAAATTCTACATTACTTAAATGTTTCTCCTTTTTTTTTTTTTGCTATTCCTTATTATTTTTAAGAGGTTTTTTTAGGCATTCTGGGTTTGTGTGATTTAAATAATTATTTTTTTAAAAATACTACACACAAGAAAGCTGTTCGTTGTAGTAGGTAGAGAGAAAATGAAAGCAAAAGTAACATTATACATGGAAGGCACTTTTCCCTCTATCCAAATGAACCTAAGCTGACCCTAAAGCAAATGTGACATCTAACCTTTCTTGTTCCTACACACGCTGTGCTGAGCTTGACCTCTGTCTGTTCTTTCCCATCGTCTTAGGAAGCAGACAGCTGAACATCCAGTGTATTTACAGTACATGGAGATGTCTCAAGTTTCTTCTTTGAAGTGAGACAGTGCTTTGGCCTGTGAGGTAGCAGAGGGGAGGAGGGATAGGAGGGAAGAAATGCCTCTGCTATGTCAACTCACATGACTGGGACTGACATGACCACTACTTTCTGCTTTCTGGCAGGCTGGGCTGGACTTCTGTGCCTTGTAAGATGGCATCTGTCCTGGCTGTAGGACAGTCATTACCTTGATCTCCTTGACCTGACCATGCATGGCCAGTACCCTGGAAGATTTTGCTATGGGAGGCAGGGGTTGGAGTCTTCCAGGTGTTAAAACTACACCTTCATGGTGTTTATTTGAAAAAGAAAATGAAGTCTGAGATAGGATTTTTGTTTGTATTTCAAGTAAATTTTGTTTGTATTTGCTGTAAAATAACAGCAAAGTGAGAAACAGAAATGCTTTGCACAAAGAACAGTTGTTCTTTAGAGACCAACATTGCTGATGAATTCTATTGTCATGATCATTTACTCCACTTCTTATTAAGTGAAAAGGAATTCAGTGACATAAAAAAGGGTTCTGCAATCACTTAACACATCTTAAAGCACTGAAATGTAAAGTCAGTGTACAAGGAGTGTGGGTAAAAGCTGCCTGTATTGTGTTAGAGTCATTCTATGTAAACAGAAAAGCAAAACCATTTTGTGTGTTACCAAGGCTTTATATCCCCTCAGAAATAATCCAAAAGATTTTGTTGAAAATAAGTTTCTGTCATTGATGTGTCACTCCTGAATTTTCTCAGCCCTTCTTAAAGGACTTTTCAAGAGCTTTTATTGCTCCAAGCAGTAGTCCAACTCAGCTGTACATTGAGATGTACAGTTCTGTGGGTTGGTCTCCTCTGTCTAAGGTGGACCCTTCAGTAATTCAGTGTCTGAGTGTGAAAATGTCAACATATTCCTTGGATTCAGCTCTAAATATACATGTATTAAATACACCAAATACACATTTCATAACATTTACTTGGGGACATACTATTGTCCTGCACTGAACCTGCAACTTTTTTTAAGTGCCCATGTTGGTATTATTGTTCTCTTTCTCACTACCATTTGCCCTGAGGACTCAGTGGTCTGAATTCTGAGGGTCAGAAACTTTTTTACCAGCCAACAAGACCTAAGGATCACCATACTGGGATGCCTACTTTTCCTATACATTGAATGGAAGCACTTTCCTCAAGCCTTCTGAGCCAACTGTTGTCTTTCTTGAATGCATAAGCATCTGGAGGGCCCATGTAACTATTAAAAGTTAGTTGAAAAACTTCCATACATGATTTTGAATGGGATGTGATTAATCTTCTCTACTTAAGTTTCTCTTTTTAGGTGACAAAAATTGTGTCCTGAGCTTTGTTAATGCTCTTGACCAAAAGAGGTCCACAGTAGGTGGTTCACTTGTAGATGCCTATGCTTAGTTAGATGAATCCTACCTGATGTCAGGGGCCTAGGCCTGTATCACCATAAATCTTCTGTCATGGCTGTCATCTTCTGTCAGGGATGTCTGTGCCTGAATCAACCCTGAATGGGAGCTGCTGTGAAAGTGCTGGGGATTATTGTACTCATGAATGAGAAAATCTATTCTGTGCTGCTGCTTCACTGTTTGTTTTGTTTGTCTCTTCATCCAGATAGTTCTCCACTGTGAATCTTCTGTGAACCTGCCCTTATCTGTTCTGCTGGAAAAGTACTGTGAAGCTTTGTCAGCCCGCACCAATGTCACAGGTATTTATCTCTCCCTTTCTTGTTGGCTTCTTGTTACTGTGGGATCTGTTTTCAAAGTGTCCTTGCTTCTGGAACATCTTTTCCTGCTGAGATAAACATAGTGCTTCCAGCCTTGGTTTTTCATCGGTAACAATGCATGGTGGTGTGACATGGGGAAGAAAACCCTGAGTCTGGCACACCTGGAAAGAGCTTCAGGTGAAGTGATGATGACAGCCCTTTCTCCTCAGTTAATCTGTTAAACTGGCTGCACTCTGACTGATAGGAGAGTTGAAGGTTAGTGCAGTGAAAATGTCTATACCAAGACTGGTCCAGCTTGCCAAAGGCTTGGCAGCTTGGGATGTCCAGGCTGGGTAGGCAAAGACAGGTGGATGTGCTGGTAAAATCCAGCTCTTGTGTGGTATTCAGTTTAGAAACTGGGGTGCTTTGACCAGACTGACATTTAAGCTAGGGATGCATTTGGGATTATTTAAACCAGATCAATAAAGTATTTACCATGAAAAACACCAGTTCTTCAAATCAGAGTACATATATTTAGCTACAAAACTTCACCATTTCTGTTTCCTTATCCCACTATCATGTCTCAAAAGTCTGATTCTGACTTTTTAGGTTAGGATGGAAAGCTTTTCTCACAGAGAGGTAGGGCAGGGGCACCTGGGGGCACTGGCAGAGTGGTAAAGGGAATATCACATATTCTTTAGATGCTTCAGGGCAGACAGCAGGAACAGGTGGGGGGAATATGATGCCTTTGCTTTCCTCATTCCACTTTCTGAAAGCAGGGCAAAGTACTGATTCTTGTGTGTGATTCTTGGCTAAAACACACCAGCACAGAAATGATACTGTAAGAGATGTGAAAGTGGATCCAGCTTTGCTTCAGAAGTGAGGGAGGTCTGCTCACAGCCACTCCTCTGCAGGGTGACTGGGGGATGTGTGGTAGAATTGGTTTTTTCCCCTTCACTTATCTCTCCCCTCAGTAAATCTTCACTGAGAGAGGAGTTTAAAATATCCTGTAATGATGTAAATACTCTTATTTGACCATTTTTCTGCCCCTGAGAAATGACAAAGGAAATGAGGCTGAAGGAAGAAAAAAAGTCTTTTTTTTTTTTATAGTACATCAGATCAGTTGTATTTTACTCCGAGTGTATCAACTCCTTGAGGATGATAAGCTGATCAGGCTGCAGTATGGAAGTTGTGTTGCCTTAATTGCCTCATAATTTGCATATAAATGGGTGTGTTGACCTGTATTGTGAATCTAGCTTGAGCTCTTCAGCTTGTGCCATTGTGTTCCAGGGAGCAACTCTGCCTCCTGGCTTGCACAGATTTTAATGACCATCGATTGCATTCTGTATCTGGAAAAAAAGGAAAGATTGATGAGGTCTTGTGAAACCTTCCATAATTTTGGACCTTGCTTTCAGGTGTTCTTCACCTTTTAAATATTTCTGTAAATATTATTGTGAAACTTGCCATTAATTCATAATGTATTTGTCCTTTTCCGAAGTTTCTGTTGCAAAAATCCACCAAACTTCACACCAGGCTCTCCTAAAAGCTGGCAAACAATTTACTTCTCAATTGTTGACGAAGCAAAATTAATTTTCTGGGCTGTTTACATGGTGAATAAGCACAAGGCATCTTCTCAGGCTGAGCTTTTTAATATGAAAAGGGAAAATTTGAGTGACAGAAACTTCTGTTGCACTGTCATTGTCACGTATCACTGATCAAGAAGTCAAGTACTGCTCTGAAATTATTGAAACTTGATTGTCATACAGAGAGAATACAACATGCAGCCTTCCTAGAACATTCCTTCCCATGATGCTTGTGAATGCATCCCTTTCTTCAGCATGCTTCAGAATCCTGTGAACTTGTGCTCTGCTTTAAGCATGGTCTTACACATAGAGTAAAACCCAAAGCTGCTGGAGGTTCAGACCAGTTGGACATAAGTATGGGCATAAGCATGAAGTGAACTTGGGGACATACTAGGGACAAAAGTTACCTTTTTTTTTCTTAGTGGGTAAGAATATCCTTTTCTCTATATGGTGGGTCACCAACACAGTGCTTCTGTTACATGTTCTTTCTGTCTTCCATGACAACTGTAGGACCTTCAAAAAGGTCTGGACTATTCAGCTATGACTCTTCTACTAAAAATCAAGGTTTGCAATATAGTGATCTCCTCTTCATAGTCAGTAAGGTTCTAGTTGGTACATCTAAAGTCCAAAGCACGAGTTCACCCTAATTTAGGGTGCATAAATTACATGGGTTTTATTTAAAAGGATCTAAGGATAATAAGCTCCTGCAACTAAGTCTACTCTATCTTTTTAATGTCCAAAATTAGATGAGCTTTACATATCCTTATGTGTGAACTCTAATAACAGTAAGGATGTATCACATGGAAACATTGTGTGCTCCATTCAGCAGCGTGGATGTAGAAAATTCTGCAATGTCTATGTCTCTTCTCTGGCTCCTGTTCTTTGACACAGAGAAGATACCATCTTTAGAGAGGAAAGAAAAATCAACAAAACCCACCAAAATCAAGGAGAGCCATACTGAACAATCTTTATTTATAGCTGAGAGAACAGTAAACATTAAAGTTTTTTTTAATTGGCTATCTTCCCTGTCTCTTTTCCAGAAGATGCTGTTAATTAGTCCAATATGTTAATTTCCTCCCCCTATAACTACTAACTTTACCCCCCAAATATGTTCACACTAAGTATCCCAAACAGATGGTATAAAATCCTTTGGAGAATTTCATGTATGTGTAATTTCACTGAATTGCTGAGTGAATGACATTGTGAATTTGGTATGAAGTAATTTAACCCAAGCAACACTTTTTCAGTGGTGGAAGGCAATAGAACTCAATCTCTCTGTTAGGTGTTTATAGGGTCATCCATGTTTATCAATATCTGAAGTGTGGGAGACAAAGGGAGATGGCCAACCTCTTCTCAGTGGCCTGTGGGGCCAGGACAAGGGGCAATGGTCACAAGTTGGACCACAGGAGGTTCTGTACTGATGTGAGAAAGAACTTCTTCACGGTGAGGATGACGGAGCACTGGAACAGGCTGCCCAGGGGGGGTGTGAATATCTCTTCTGGAGATATTCAAGACCTGTCTGGATGCTGACCTGTGTGACCTGCTCTAAGGTATCTGCTTTGTCAGGGGGTTGGACTTGATGATCTCTCAAGGTCTCTTCCAACCCCTACAGTTCTGTGATTCTGTGTTGTTTCCTTGAAAAATCCTTAGATGACACCTTCATGATTGCTTGGGTGCATTTTTGGAGATTGCTAGGAATTTGTGGTTTTATTTGTGGACCCAAAGAAGAATTTTATTTAATTAATAAGTGATTACTTTGAATTTTAATTATTAACTGATTACTTTTTTTTTTACTTAATTATAAAGAAATTACTTTGTTTTCACATATAAGAGGAATTGGTTGTAATGGCAGGATTTTTCTGCAGTGACTCACCTGAAGAAGTTCCTTTCAATTTGTAATTGACTGCTATGGTTTGGCTAGAGTTACAGTAATATTCACAACTACCAGATGACTGTAATTCTACATATCTGTATGATACATGCACTGAGTTATAGCTTGCGTTTTTATAGGTACTTAGAGAAGGTGGGTCCTCAGTTCATGCTGCTAGTCCATGGGTTTTGTCATACTCTCCTTCACATCCTTTGACTTTCCCTTCTTAGATGTTTCCACTACAGATTACAAGTTTGACTTACATCTGACCCTACTCACTTTTGATCTCCATGGAAATCTTTAGATCTCAATTTTTGACATGTTTGGCCAGACAATCTTTAAGACCTTGTTAAAGGCTGATTCATCTGAAACCATGAATTTTGTCCAAAAAGCAAACCAGAAGGTGCATGGCCTACTGTGCTGATTGTAAGAATTACATTCTTTATTTTCCTTCTCTTTCTTACCCTTCAGTCACTTTGAAAGTTGTAATTTGCATTTATGGAGTTTAAGACTACTCAGGCAAGCCAAAAAAGAGACAGTACATGTCATGCATTTTGTTTCATGAAGTCATGGGACTCACTGAACACAAAATGTTTTGTTCCCCTCGGTGTCTGGATCCTCTTGAGGTGGAGGTTGCTTCCTTGCTTTCATTCTGGTCACTTTGGAGTACTGTGAAACCTGTGTCTCACAGAAATGGTGTAAACCTTCTAAGTAGTGCAAGCTTCCACCTGTACAAAGTCTGGTTTATACTACTTTGACATGGTTTCCTCAAGTCTCTGGGGAAGCTCTGGTTTAAGGAAAGTGTTGAGTGTGGGAGGAATGCATCCAGGGGTCACTTTGAACACCCAACTCCCCAAAAATGCTAATCAAGTCTTAACTAACCTGACATCTCTTGGAGCTTACCTTTACCTTCTCCAGCACTTACAAGAACATCAAACTGGGAAGGTGGGAGAAGTGGTTTTGTAAACCTCTTTGTCATGGTATGACCCTGGTAAGCAGCTAAGTACCACACAACCACTACATCCCCCCCCAGGTATGATGGGGAAAAGTATCAGAGGGGTAAAAGTGAGAAAACTTGTGAGCTGAGATAATGACATTTGAGTAGGTAAAGGAAAAGCTGTGCACCTGAGCAAAGTGAAACAAGGAATTGATTCCCCACTCCCCATCAGGAGGGAGGGTGTCAGCCATCTCCAGGAAAGCCGGGCTCCATCCCGCCTGACGGTTACTTGGGAAGTCAAATTCCATCACTCCCCCGTGCTGGTCTGCCTAACTCATGGAGACATTCACACTCTTTAATGAACTCAGGGAGAAATATTTACACCACCAGTTGATCCTCTCAGCTGCTGATAGCTGTTTATCAAAAACAATGACAGGTCTCCAGGCTCCCTTCGTGCTGAACTGAAGTCAGTTCCTTTACAGCAGCCTGATCAGTCACATCCTACATCTTCATGGGCACAGAATCCCTGCCTGTCTCCTCTGAGATTGACTCCACTGAAGGGTTTATTGGTCAGTCACAACTGGCCAAAGCAAAGTTAATTTGAGAGATCTCATGCCATTCAGAAGCATGAATCAAACTTCTCTGGTCACTGTCATGCTTGTAACTTCTTAGCATGACTGTCAGTGTTGAGCTACCAAAGAAGTCTTGCCCAGAGGTCTCAGAAAAACCAACCTTGTGCTGTGGAATTAGTTATTAACATTTTTCAGAGAACACTGTTCAAGATTATGTTAGACAGCAGTAAAGCCACTTATGAGAGAGACAGAGCACACATGTCTATTCACGTGTTTTGGGAGGTTAGTTTTTAAAGTGTATAGAAAGAAAGAACTTTTTAAGTGTATAAATAGGAAGAGTCTTTTGAAAGACTGATTCCTGTATGTTTGGTCCATGATCTTTGTCACTGAGGTGCAAAAATGCTCCTTTTGTGACAGAAAAAAATGTGTATTACTTCAGACCTTTGATTACTGCTTCAGTGTTACAGAACTGGTTCTGTTTCCACTTATGAAAAGTACCTATCTACAAAGTAAATTGTGTGTGTGTGTATTGAGGGGGGGATATATGGGTCTGTTTGACCCATAATCACTGTTTCAGTGATTGCTGAAGCTAATTAGTAATAAACTATTACCATTATTGTAAATAAGTGTCAGCAACGAACCTTTGTAAAAGATGTGCAAAGTTCCTCTTGAAGGACTACAATTTTAGCATATTCTGTGTATTGTGATGCCTCAGGAGAAACTATTCACCTCTGAGAAAGGGGTGATGGAGTGAAAGAGAGAGCAAGAACAGGAGGAAGGTGCCTCAAGTCTTCAGAGCCAGCTCCTGGATTTGTTATCAAGGCAAAAGCTAAAGCTCACCAAAAGGACACGTAATGAAGAGGAGTTAATGAAGTAAATGACCATCAAATATCTTTGCAGACCACCAAGAAATTATAATGTGTGTGCAGGAGTGGGTGATAATGAGCTTTTATAATAGAAAAAACTAACCATTTCTTGGAAGCCCTACTAATGTGCTTATATGTCTTGTATATGAGCTGTGTAACTAACCCTTTGCACACCAGCTTAATAGTCACCAAGGCTACTGAGTTTTGATTATAGCTTTTCACAGCATCATTACAAACCTGCTTATTGGGGAAAAGCAGCAACCAAAAATGTGTGTTTCTTGTTACACTAAAAAAAATATATTTATTTGGAGAACCAATTAGATAATTAAAGTCTATCACTGTCTTATGGATTATATTTATCTTAATTTTAATTTGAAATAAAACAAGTAAAATATTTTAAAGGTACATTTCAAATATTAAAACCATCCAAGTTCATTTTTCAGAAAATTATTCCCCATCATTTTGCTGAGAAAGGGTCTGAAGGCTTGATGCTGTGTTTGTGCAGTGTTTCTGCCACCTTGAAGCTAACCACTCATTACAATGCTTTTATTTCCATCATTTTTTGTTTTGATGTCCCCAGACAGATCTGCCTCTGTGAACGTGACACAAGTGCAAGTGTCTCCAACAAGATTTTTAAATTAGTGTGAGACAGACCTTGCAGTCTCTGTGAATTATTTTATTTTGAAATCATTCCTGTTTTCTTGGAGCTTTACTCAAACAAAATATGAACTTTCCAGGTTTTGTTTATGGAGGATTTATATGTGCTACTGTGCTGGAAAAGGTTTTGTCAGCTGTGGCCTAGAGACTTCCCTTTTCATCGAGATTCTTTGTTGTGTGCTCATTTCTAACCCAGAAGCGACACAAGCCTTTCCTCAAGACAATCTCCATGCCTATTTTAAGGGTACTCATCCTGCCTATGGCCTCTTTTTGGGAAAGATACTCAGATGTTTTAAGATGTTCACTTCAAAACATGAGCCAGCAGTGTGCCCAGGTGGCCAAGAGGGCCAATGGCATCCTGGCTTGGATCAGGAACGGTGTGGCCAGCAGGACCAGGGAGGTGATAATCCCCCTGTATTCTGCACTGGTGAGGCCTCATCTTGAGCATTGTGTTCAGTTTTGGGCCACTCACTTCAAGAAGGATGTTGAGGTGCTGGAGCGTGTCCAGAGAAGG
>VXBZ01001867.1:153407-179155 GCA_013399135.1 Heliornis fulica | reverse complement strand
CCAGGGAAAATTTAGGTTGGATATTAGGAAGAACTTTACTGAAAGAGTCATCAAGCATTGGAACAGGCTGCCCAGGGAGGTGGTTGAGTCCCCATCTCTTGAGGTGTTTAACAGACGGGTAGATGCGGTGCTTGAGGACATGGTCTAAGGGTAGACTTGGTGGCGGTAGGTTAATGGTTGGACTGGATGATCTTAGGGGTCATTTCCAGCCTTAACAATTCTATGATTCTGTGATTCTATAACTTGGTAACGAGGAGTTGATTGCCTGGTTAGCTTTTATTCTTGGTTCACTCTTTGTGTCTGATTGGGACTTGTGTTGCTCATGATTATCTGCAGAATAAGCAGGTGTAATCATCTTGGCCTTGCTGATGCTTTCTTGGGCTTTGGGAGTTAGTCATAATAACAACTTAATTGACTGTTAATGCAGTCTTAATAGGGTAATTTCTGCATAATGTGTGTATGGGGGTGGTCACCTCTGTGAACCAGCAAGGTGGGACTGAGCCTGGAGTTTCAGAGCA
The DNA here is from genome assembly GCA_013399135.1 of Heliornis fulica. Classification (NCBI taxonomy): domain Eukaryota; kingdom Metazoa; phylum Chordata; class Aves; order Gruiformes; family Heliornithidae; genus Heliornis; species Heliornis fulica. The sequence continues at coordinate 178,637 of VXBZ01001867.1, read as the reverse complement.
AAAACTAATACCTGAAATTAGAAATACTTAGGAGCTATTGCATTGTCATGGGTGGTCTCATGTTTTCACAGGGTGGGACTTGTTTACATATTACACCTCTGTGAATTATTCAGTGGAATGGGATTTAGTTCTTCCCACATCAGTGCCCAGTGCCCTTTATGATGCTTTAGGGTAACCAAGAACTGCAGAGCCAGCAGATGTGACACAGAACCTACAAAAGAATTGTGCCCTGTAGAACAGCTGCTTCTGGCTGGAAGGATCTCTCAGGGCACTAGTGGCACTAGGTGCCTATGTGTGGCCATCTGAATCCTTCCTTAGATCTCAAATGACTCCATGAGATGAACTAGATGTTCAACTCAATCTAGACATCTCTACATAGGCACTTGCACACAGAACTTCCACAGAAATCTGTAAATTAAATGCCATGTAGCATGTAGTCTGCAAGATGGGGTTTAAAATCTGCATTTATAACTCAAATGCATATATTAAATCTCCTCTGACAATTTAATCACAGATGCTTTGGCCACCAAAAAAAAAACCTTATGAGTGTTTTGCCTTGCTGCACCTGCTGCTGAATGTACACAGGTTGCAGATTTTGCTTGGCTGACTGTTAATTTTTAGTAGTCACATTCCCTCAGTCATTCTTTTAGTAGATGGAAGTTTCATGACAAACACAGCTGATAACATGCTTTCTCTCTGGAACTGCAAAGGTGAGGCACTCACTGCTCCATCACTTATTTATTTCTGTGCATTGCACTATTCTGTTTCTTGGAAACTGAAAATTTGCCCTCATTACATCTCTAAATAGCCCTCCAGAGTAATGGCATGGCAGCAATTCTCACTGTTTCCCTTCTGATTTTTCCAGCAGGTCACATCAACAAGCACTTCCATTTATAATGACACTTGGATGAGCTATTCATTTTAACGTATGCTTTGCACTCTCCGGCGTCAGCCTGGAGGCTGAAGCTGCATATGCTGCTCCTGCAGCTGCCTGTGAGGCACTTAGGTATGTGCTTTCATCACATCCACACAAGCCAGTTACTCCTTACAGGCCCAGAGTTAACTTGGAGCATCAGCTTTTGCAGGATCAAAGCTCCAGCTAAAGGCACAGGCAGTCTCTCTAGCACTTCCTATTTTCAGATGTTGCAATAACTATTTAAATAGAGGTGATGATGTGGGTTTATTTCCCACTGCCTCAAATGACATACCAGGCAGTCTAGTATAGCTTGCTTGTACTTCCCAAAATAAAGCTGGCTCTGGTTTATGTTGTTGTACAATTTGCATCACTGCCACTGGCCTTTATAATTTAAAAAGTTGCCTTTCCTAAGTCTGGTGCCATTCCAAACTCTGGATATGGAAAAACTCTGATGTATTAAGGAACTGTGTAGTCAGTCCAACAAGTTTTGTTGTCCACTAAAGAAGATTAATTAGAATCATAGATTCATTTGAGTTGGAAAAGACCTTTTAGATCATCAAGTCCAACTATTGTACTTCATTGTACTACTTATTTTTTTTTTCTGTAAATGGTTTATGGATGAGATACATCTAAATGTTTTTTCACCCTAGGTGTCCAGAGGCTGACAAGTTCTTCCAAAACTTACAGGAAAAATCTCTAAGCTCTGTCAGCAAGACTGTAAAGTGATCATCTGTTATAGTGATGAGAGCTATCAGAGGTGTGGTGTTTTTTTCAGGGATGGTTTGGGTTTTTTCCATGAGTAGCCATTGTTTCTGGTCTGGCCACATGTTGTGATTCTGCATGTGAAGGATATTTCAGCAAGAAGCTGCTCCAGTTCCTTGATCCCATGAATAAGAACCTCAGAAAACTACCGAATGGAGTAATCTTTGCTTAGAAGTGGGACCAACTACACTGGAAGCAGCTGGTGATTTATGATGAAATATCAACTCCTCTGGTACAAGTAATCACTTTTTTCATACTTTACACTATACAACATGGAAAGGTAACAGCTCTCTGAACATCATCAAAAAGGTCTCAACGACATCAGCTCTGAACTGACTCTGAAGAAAACCTGTAGCACACCTGCCTGGGGTCACTGAGATGTTGGGTATGGGGGTCTAAGGGAGAACTGTGGAACAAAGCTGCTGATGGTATCAAGTCAGGGCAGATGCCATGATTGTGTTAGATACTAGAAGCATTTACAGTGATAAACCTGATGGCATTGCCATGCTGATTCCATGCTGCCAGCATGGAAGATGCCCTAAAGAGTAAGGAAAGGGAAAAGTGAACAGTGTAAAATTTCAGAGGAATGCAAGTAACACAGACATAGCTCATAAACAAAACCATGTTACAGTAGGAATATACCATTGGGTTTTGTTTTTTATTTTGGAAGGGTGGTACACCTCACTCCTGGATCTGTCTCTTTTGCATGACAGGTTCTCAGCAGACTCTGGGTAATGACTGTTACAGTGCCACAGTTCATCAGATGTACTTAAGTCTTTGAATTTATGCAGTTGGTACAATAAATTCCATTTGCTGAATCTGGTTTCTAAATTAGATATCATTTTTTGTACACTTGGCAGATAAAAATATACTCTGTAGAACCTCTCATTTTGTCAAGTTCTACTAAACAGATGGAGTGCCTTTTCTGTTCACATGGAATCACGTCAGTGAATCTGGTCTTAAATGAAAACACCTCCTGTCCTTTAAATGAACATTTCTTTCTAGGTTTGTGGGCTGATGAGCCTTCAGGCAGTGAAATAACACCGTGGCCAATCTAGAGAGTAAACCCACATAACAATAGTGATACTACAAACTGCACTGTTTGGAAGGATGGTTGGTTCAAGAGGATATCTAAAATATGTAGTCCTGGGGAATAACTATTATTAGGAAATGGGAGAGGTGGACTAGAATAGGAATTTTTTGTTTGTATCTGATTTTCATAAAATTCTCAACACCTCATGGCCCCATGATGGAGTGGAATTCCAGTTTAGGAATGAGCCTCTAAATATGTTTTTGCTGATATGCAGTATTTGTCTTGCCTTTTGCTTTTGACAAAATGCATGTTTCCATGCTCCTGTTGGAGAGGTGTCTCTGAGCCACACTTGGACCCATATTCACCATATGGACAGACTGAGGCTAGACTAGACTTCCATTTCTTTGTGAAAGTGTAATCATAAACTCTGTGTGTCTTAGGTCCCCCTGTATAAATTCCTACCTTCAAGCACTGCCTTATTCACTAGCATCTAGTGAAACAAAAAAAGAGGATGACCTTCTACCATCTGTTCTTAGTATGTTGCAAGATGTGCTCAGAGCTGTTTGAGAATCCAGTGAATGGTCTGAGGAGGAATTGAGGAAGAGAATGTGGTGGGATGTTTCCTATTTACAGATGCTGTCATGGGCTAGAATGTGAACACAGACAATGGGATCAAAGGTTTGAGCTGGCATAAATCACCTGTAGCAAAGCTACAGTTGGCAGCTCATCCCTCCTTGTTTAGCTCTCAGCTGCATCCCTTGGTTGACCTTTTGTGAATAAACTCTGTTATGCATGGAATTGATTTGCCTTGGCCTCCAACCCTGAGGTGGAGACATCTTATTGTATGGTCCTGGGTATGGAAAAACAGTTAAGCACTAGAGCTAGTCAAAATGCAAAGCTGATCTGTAAAGCTCTGGCTCTACATTGTTCAGATTTCTTAGTCCATTACAAAGTAACAACAGTACAATTTTATTTTCTTCTTTTTTTTTTCCCCTCCAGTCATTCATCTTACTTGTTAAACTGTCAGAGTGTGGATGCTGGCTGTATAAGAAAAAGATTATGGAAAATGTTAACAGTTTATGTAAGCCACTAGGACCTGAACTATTCAACCACTTCACCTTGTGTATATCTCTACTTGTATGAGTAGACTCACTCACTACACACAGTTGAGTAGTGTGACACATCCACATAAACAAAAAGTTTGGTTTTGAATGCATATAATTCAAGTGCACATACCCATAGCTAGAAGAAAGATTAAAAATGCAAAGCAGATTCCTAAAGGTGTAACTTTTATGTGGTATCTCAATTCCATTAATGTGTGACAGGTTTTGGACTTTCATGACTCTAGTCCTTCTGTAAAAAAAAAACTGATAGCCTATGTGTGGGCTTTTTTGTTCTCCCTAAACCCCTCTGATGAACACCATGGGGTACTGTACCATTGCAAGGTTCTGCCTTCATCCTCTTGAAACTCCATCTCATGCAGATATCCCTGGTGCATAAGGCCAAGCATTTAGAAGCTGATCTCTTGCCTGTTAAATGTATGGAGGTTTAACACACCAGAGAAACCTCTTCTTGTTGAGAAAATCCTCTGAGATGAATATGGAGGCTGGGAGAGTGCTTATAGAATCATAGAATGATTAGGGTTAGAAGCGACTCCCAGAGGTCATCCAGTCCAACACTACTGCAAGAAGCAGGGACACCCCCAACTAGATCACGTTGCTCAGGGCCTCATCCAACCTGGCCTTGAACGTCTCCAGGGATGAGGCATCCACCACCTCCCTGGGCAAGGCTCTTATGTGTTGGCTCTTCCATGTTCTTCTTTATCCATCCACTTATGGCTACTTTTGGAGACAGGAAATGTAGTAGTTGATGTACATTATCCAGAAGCAATAGGGTTGTTCTGATATTTTTAAACAAGCCAATATTTTTATGTGGTATAGAGGCAGCCTAAGGCCCACTTGGCTGCAGATGTCTACTTTGCAACAGGACTTAAAGGAAATTAATCATACTCTTAAGAACCTTCTCTTTCTTTGAGAGTATCCCTGAGGTAATTCAGCAGCATGTGGAAAACGATTACTTTCTGCCTTCTGTCTAAATCAAGGGGAAAGAGTTAATATCAGAAGGGAGATACAGCTGCAATTTGATTATTAATCTGCTGAAGGAAACTGCTGGTGAGTTTATCACTGGGAACGTGGTTATGAAATCTTTAGATGAATCCTCAGTGTGTAGCCACCCTTCAGGGGATCTGGTCTTTGAAACTTGTATTAGCAAGCTAAACCCAAGATTTCCAGTTGGGTGGCTTCTTATCTGAGCAGTTTGTTGTGGGTTTTAAAAATTATATAGATATATGTATTAAAATATCTACATATATATGTAGATATAGATGGATATCTGATTATTTTAAGAATTAAAAGTGTAATGGTGAACTTGTCATTATTCCAGTAGCCACTGTGTGAACATTGAAACCTTTGACTTCTAGGTTTATTGGAGTATGATGGGTGGGTTTTGCTGTCTTGTCTACAGAAGAAAATATATCCTTTTGTTTAAGGTAATTTAAACTTTGCACAAATCTCCATTTTTTCCACCTATAAGTAAACTCAGTGATTTATGCAGGATTCTCACCATTTTTCCCCTCATTTCTCCTAGAGGTTTTAGAATTACTGAGTTTTGGAGGAGGGAAATGCTATTTTAAATGCCACAGTTGCCACCTGAGGTGTTTGTCATTTCTGCTTGGGAGAGACTGCCCAAACCACTCCACCCAGACCAGTGTTGTTTTGATTGTCTCCCTGTTCTTCTTTTACTTAGTTTCTTAGGAAGCCTTTTCATATACAAATTCAAAACTCTTATTAAACAGAAAAGATACAGATTTCCAGGTTGCTATAAAATAACTTGTTCTGCTAGTTAGGACATAAATCTCTGAGATGAGTGATACTGAAATTAGCTCTGTATTTATATTAAAAACACCCCACAAACCAATGAATTTTTTATAAGATGACAATAAAAATTAATATAGCTATATATGTTATTAAACTTTTGTCTGCTATTTCCCTAACCTGCAGGATAAGATGATATGATCATTTTCAGCAGGGAGACAGAGAGCTCAGGGGCATCAGTGGAAACACACACAGTAGAAATGATTATGCCTTCTATTTTTATATTATAATCATTAGAATTTCATCAACATCTACAAGAAAGTGAAAAAAAATGTCCATTTTATTTGAGAAAACACACACTTGAGGAAAAATATACACAGTATTACACAGTATCCATTATTTTGTTTTTCTGCAGCCCTGTAGTCCACAAATGAATCAAGCAAAGAATACTTGATATGCATTGCAGATTTTGGAGGACTTTTTCACTCTTATTTCATTCCAGGATGACTGTTACAGATTGATTTACTTTAAGTCCATCATTTTCAGTTACTTCTTATTTCCAGTGTTACAACAAATGCAAATATTTTGTTCTGATTAGCTTTCCATAGCTTAAAATTTTAAAAATTAATTATGAAAATTCTTGCAAAATCCATGGAAATTGAGGAGTGGATATTTTTATCTGGTTTATATATGACAAAAAGTTAACTGATTTGCCAAGAATTCAAAGCCAATCACTGGAGGAATATTAGAACTTGAGATGTTCTTGCTCTGCAGCCTGCCAGCAGGACTTGGTTGGAACTAAAACCATAGCAATTAAATGCAAGCAGCTGACGTTTTTACATTGCAGAAGTTTTAAATATTCCATGGTAGCCTTGCAAGCCCATATGCAACATGAGAACTTTCTAACTGATTGATGTAACTGCTCTTGTTTCTAGCTGGAGCTCTTGTGTGTTGATATTTTCATTTGATCTTAAGAAATCATGGAGGCCCAATGGGGAAACTCATAAATAAATGGAAAAATAAGGTATTATATTTGGATTTCAGTGGCTGTTGTGAAATTCCAAGGATTATAAGTATTGATTTTGTGGAAGGGAGTGCTGAAGAGTTCATAGTGAATAATTAGGTAGTGCCTTTTGGAAAAACAAGTAAGGGCAAGGAAGATAGCTTGCCCAAAATCACAGTGTTAGCTTGCAGTAGGTTTGAAATCCCTCTCTTTTTGCTCCATGCTCTAATTAACTACTCTCTTCCCATATGAAATGTGACATTTGCAGATTTTGATGCAAAAACCCCAGGGTATATATGTTAGCATGGCACTTGTATGGCATGTGTTTTAGCCATACCTTTATGCCATATTAGCCTGCAAAAGATCTGATGACTTTCTGTGTTTTTCCTCCTTCTTTCTGCTCCTTCAAAGTTGATCAGCNTATGCCATATTAGCCTGCAAAAGACCTGATGGTATTTCAGAGTTGATCAGCATAATCATACAATCATAAAGGTTGGAAAACACCTCCAAGATCATCTAGTCCAACCATCGCCCTACCACCCATATTACCCACTAAACCATGTCCTTGAGTACCTGATCCAACCTTTCCTTAAACCCCCCAAGTGATGGTGACTCCACCACCTCCCTGTACAATCCTTTCCAATGCCCAACCACTCTTTCTAAGAAGAGAAGCTCTGCTGAAACACTGACTTGGACTTAGAAGCAACTTAGCATGGCCTAGAAGACTTCAACACACACAGCCCTGAGTTGTTGTTTGCTGTGGAAAGCAGCATCCTATGGCTGAAATCTTTAGACCTTGATACCAAGATCTAAAGCCATGTGACCAGTCCTTGGAATGGAGTAGGATGTCAGATTACTGACTGCTTGACAACAGCTCTGTTGGGTGTGTTCTTAGCCAGCTGCCTCAACACTGCCTTAACTTGGTGCTCTCCTTAAAGCAAGGTAGTCATAATATAAAACCTGCCCTCTTGATAGGGGATTTCCAATGAACAAGGGGAAATGGTTCCAAGCTGGAACATAGAACATTCCATCTTAATATAAGGAGGAACTTTTTAACTGTGAGGGTGACAGATCACTGGGACAGGCTGCCCAAGAGAGGTTGTGGAGTCTCCTTCTCTGGAAACATTCAAGACCAATCTGGACACGTTCCTGTGTGATCTAATCTAGGTGATCCTGCTCAGGCAGAGAGGTTGGACTAGATGATTTTTCAAGGTCCTTTCCAACTCCTGACATTATGTGATTCTGTGAAATGCTACTGGTGGATGCTTTGAATTGTCATGGTCGTTGCTTTGTTTATTGGATAAATAGCTTGGTGAATGTAGACAAGACTTCATGGAAGAGAATAATGATGTGTCCAAGTCAGCAATTAAGTCTTCCCTGATCATATCTACCTGACATCTGATCTACAAAGTTTGCTTTGAACAGTAACTAGAAGTTCTCAAACATGTGAAAAACCCCTGAGAGGAAAAAACCTGAAAGGCCAAGTGACCTGAGTTACATCCAGTTGTTGGGCCCTCAGGGCCTGAAGGACTCGTGAACTGTTGCACGATATTCTGGCACAAAGCTTAAGAGTGGGTCAACTGTGGGATGTACCTCAGAGAGATATGTGGCCAAATACCTCAGCTCATGTAATTACAGAGTTTAATGTGAGACAAAAATGCTGCTAGCCTTGTTACCATGACAGCCTTTGGCATATAAAGCACTTCTTGGAATCTCTCAGTGTCTGATAATAAGTATCAGAAGTGGTACATCCTTAAGCTCTTCTTTATTTCTCTTTATGTCAATGAAGGCTGAAGGTTTCCTTCTACATCTTGTTCTTGGAGGCTCATTGTTGTTGGGCCAAATGCCCTGTACAGGCATATGGGCTCAATTCTGCTCCTTCATGAGCAGCAGTGTGGGCCAAAAACTCTTCTCATTAGTTCTTCTTGTACTTCTCTGGCTGCCAGCAGACTCCATGTTGGAGTCTGATCACCTCTGGCTTCAGGTAGTGGTATACCCCTCCACATGCCTTTTTTTCTCTTATGCTTTCTTTATTATTTTCAACTGCTATTTTGTTTTTCCAACTGTTGTCCCATGATTGAATGACAGCTTGCAAATAACCATTCAGCTTTGTAATTGCTACTCTTTGTCCTCTCCAGCTGAGTTACTGGGGAGTGGAGGAGACATGGACCCATTAGCTAAGGATTTTTTGTGTGGAGAAGCAACACTGTTCTTTCCCAGGCTGTATTATCAAGTTGGGTAATGTCAATTATTTCACTTCCTTCTTCCCAGTGTCTCCCTTTTTGGTTGGTTTTATTTTTTAAAAAATTAGGAGAAGCTGTGAGTCGGTCCCTCACAACTGTGCCTGTACTGCATGCCTGTACTTTATTGTTCTGGATTGTGTGGTTGTGGTTGCTTGTGGTGAAATGAGTTTGCTGGTCCTTTGCAAATGCAGAGATTTGGCTGAGCTGGTTCCTGATAGAGAGCAGAGGGCTACAGAATCAGTGCTAAATTTAGAAATTTCATTGCATAGGAAGGGGCTGAGAAGTTGGGGTGCAGATGGACTTTGTATCTTTATTCTCTGTGTTCTTCCTCTTTCTTTCTGCTCCTTCTCAGACCCCTCAGATACAGGACATCTATCTCTCACTTCATCCTCCTCTTTGGACCCACAGATCCTCCTCTACATCTTGCTCATTGCAGGTGTCCCCACCCATCATTATTCATCTTCCTGAATCTGCTGAGCTGTTTGAAAGATGAGGATGATGAAGACAAGAAACAGCAGGATCTAGAGCCTAGTATTGCTCTTAAGATCAGGCCTGGGATGGATATGTGGGAGATGTTAAGATTTTCTTCTCCTGCTGCCATTTCTGTACAAGCTTATTGATTAAAGGCTTAATGGAGAGGTAATTCTAATGGGATATTCCAACCAATTTTACTTTTTTTAAGATACTTAAAAAACTAATATTTGTATTTATTGGATGCTACATCAGGGTCACAGTTTATATCTGAAATCTTTCAGTACATCTAGAAAAGCAGTATTTTCAGTAACTGTTAGCATGGCAGAGTATGTAACAACAGATGTTCTTTAGAAGTGTCAAGAAGAACTTAAAGATGATCTTGTTAATAAATTAATTTTTAGATAAGACCTGGAATAAAAATAAAAACACATAATAGCAGAGAAACAATATAAGCTGGTAGTATGAGTATACACTTAGATTCAGTGTCTTTTCTCTCAGTTCCTCTAAGGGAGTGAAGGGTTCCCAAACATAATACCAGTCAGAGCATTTTCTGTTCCTGTCTGTTCAGGCATTTCCAACACAAATTCTTATGGAAATGATAATATCAAATTTCCCATCAGCAAAAGCAAACTATATTAAAAAAAATCCATTTAAAATCTTAATACTTCACAGAAACACAGAACAGTCTGGGTTGGAAGGAATCCCAAGGATCATGGAGTTCCAACACCCTGTTCCAACAGGCAGGGACACCAACCTCCAGGCCTGCATCTAGACAAGGTTGCCCAGGGCCCCATCCAACCTGGCCTTGAGCACCTCCAGGGATGGGGCATCCACCACCTCTCTGGGCAGCCTGTTCCAGCTCCTCACCACTCTCTCTGTGAAGAACCTCCCCCTGATATCCAACCTAACCCTTCCCTCCTCCAACTTTAATCCATCCCCCTTGTACTACCACTATCTTCCCTTGTGAAAATCCAATTCTCCTCCTGTCTATCTGCTCCCTTTAAGTCCCGTGAGGCTGCAGTGAGGTATCCCCACAGCCTTCTCCAGGCTGAACCAGCCCAGCTCCCTCAGCCTGTCCTCACAGGGGAGGTGCTCCAGCCCCCTGAACATCTTCATGGCCTCCTCTGACCCCTCTCCAACAGCTCTACATCTTTCTTGAACTGGGGGCCCCAGATCTTGTTTCACTACTCCAGATGAGGCCTCATGAGGGCTGAGGAGAGAGGGACAATGCCCTCCCTGTCCCTGCTGGCCACCCCTCTGCTGATGAAGCCCAGGAGACCACTGGCCTTCAGAGCTGCCAGAGCACACAGCTGACTCACGGTCAGTTTCTCATCCACCAGGACCCTCAGGTCCTTCTCAGCAGGGCTGCCCTCCAGGAGCTCTTCTCCCGGTCAGTATATATGTCTCTATATATATATTCCTCTAGACCAAGGGCAAGACCTTGTACTTTGTAGTGGTAACCTTGTTAGGATCACCTGAGCCCACCTTTCCAGTCTGTCCAGTTCCCTCTGGATGGCTTCCTGATTGCTAGTAGATGATTAAGTGAAAATAAATCTTATTTTACATTTAGGGAGATTTTTAGTTTATAAGATTTTGAAAGTACTTTGTAAACTTCTTTCAAGTTTATTAAAACTTTCAGAAAAGATAAAACATGCCCCACTTAAGTATCAATTTTTTATAAAAAACCCTGTACCAACAAGTAAACAAACAAAAAAACCCCTATTAGCCTGGGAGAAAAGAAGCAGAATGTTGTACATAAAGCACAGTGAGATTTGTTGATACTTGTTATCACAGCCCATTTTTAAAAAGACTTTTCCTCCATCTCCTCCTTTCTTACATGCTGAAATTTGCCTAGGCTTGTTATTCCAGCTGATGGTCTTTTGTTAGGTGTCAGAACAGATGGAAACTTCTCAGCCTGTGCTCAGTTTATGCTGATTGACCACATATACTTTTTAGTAGTCAACTCATCTGTTGTCAGCTGAGTCCAGTGAGAGTGTAGGACACAGAGTGAAGACCAAATAACTCTCTGGAAAGGATCAGTCATAACCATGTCCTTCATTTCCATGCATCCATCAGGCACTTCTGGGTGGTGGAACTCCTTCTGGAGCTCACCAGTTCTGTTCTAGATATATCCCAGAGGAAAAACCTGCTGATTCCCAGTAACACAGCCTTTGGCTTGCAGTCTTTTTGGTTTTCTCTCACACACTGAATAGCAATTATCCAAGGAAGTGCTGTTCTGAAGACCTTACGGCATTCAGTTAGACCAAGCAGTGAATCCATTTATAAGAAAGATCACAGACTCATAGAATCACTTGGGTTGTAAAAGACCTTTAAGATCATCAAGTCCAACCAATAACCAACTGCCAAGTCCACCATGAAACCATGTCCCTAAGCACACAATTACAGAATCCCAAAATCTTCTGGGTCGGAAGCGACCCCAAGAATCATCAATTTCCAACTCCTCTGCCACAAGCAGGGACAACAACCTCCAGGCCTGCATCTAGACAAAGTTGCCCAGGGCCCCATCCAACCTGGCCTTGAACACCTTGAACACATTTTAAATACCTCCATAGATGGTGACTCAACCATTTCCCAGGGCAGTCTGCTCAAGTACTGACAACCTGTTTGGTGAAGAAATACTTCCCTCTATCTCATCTAAACCTCCTGGGCACAACTTGAGGCTGTTTCCTTTTGTCCTGTCACTTATTAATTGGGATGTAAAACTCTTTTCCATTGCTAAAGGCTTCTGTGCTGCTTCCACAATTTGTGTACCACTGAAGATCACTTTCAGTGATTCATAATGAAGGAACCTAATGCTGTAAAGATACTGTTTTTTATCAACAGCACACTGTCATGTAGACTATATAGTTCAGAAACATTTGCTTCCTTTTACAGTCACTTTAGTAGGGGCTATTTGTGCTGCTGGCTTCTGAGAATTGAATTGGTTGTTAAAGTGCAGATTGGCTTCTTTGAAAACATTACAAAACCATTCTTTTATCAGCAGAGAAAAGGATGATTTGAGTCCTGTTATTAACACAAGCAGAGCTGGTTATGTTGATGCAACTGGGAGAGGGCGACGCACCATACCTGAAGGTAGGAGAGTGGAACGAGGACAGGGAAGATGCAGGTTCTGCTTCTGGCCTGTTGAGACCTTCCTCAAAACACTTTCAAAGTCTTCCTGAGGAGGTACAGTTCAGCCAGGTGTCAGTCTGCCTCTGAACTAGTAACTTGCCTTTACAGACCTGGTATAGTCAGTATACAGGAGAAGGCACCTCCAGAGGGACAGCTGCTGATAGCAGCAAATCACAGAATAAAAGGAATTGATCCATGGAAGGGTCTGTATTCCTCTCCTGGGCATAAATGGAAGGTTACCAGCTCTATCCTGGAAACCTGAATCGTCTATACCTCACTCTGTAAATCCGTGTACATTCTGCATACATTGACTCCCAGCTGCTTTCTAGAATAATAGTTTTTTTCTTTATTTTTATTCTTTCAGCCCATTAATGAAAGCTTTTTGGAAATCAATGAGTTCTCATTTTTCTGGGGCACTTCTAATCACAGAAATGAAAGTCAAAAGTCTGACTTTGGTTATAAATCACGTTGTTATTGTTATTATTCTTTTTTTATTATGATAGTATCTAGACACTAAATAAGATCAGCATGTCTCTTGGGATAAACACTCTGCAGATCTCAGCATGCTCAGAAAGGAGGATTTTTTTTATCCTTTAAACAGTAAGAGTTTATAGTTTCTTGTTTGACTTCTTCCCTTTTTATTTATTCTGGAAACTATGGGTTTCAATGAGATTTTCCACTCTTAATTACAGTGCTCTTAACATTGCATCAGTCTGGAACTCATGGGCTGGATTAACAGCAGAAGTGTAAACTCTGAAAAATAAAAATGTATTTTCTATGCAAATGGAATTTATTCAGCATCAAATCCCCAAACTCAGCACTTGGCAGTAGCTGGATATTTTTTGTGTGCTTTGTACAAACCTGGCATTTTCCCCAGCAATGCCAAGTCCTCGGTCCTGAGTGGTTTGACTCCTACTGGGTCAAGAAAATGGGGCAAAATGTCTTGTTTTGGTGCTGTTGTTTAGCTGCTTAGTTTGTTACAGCATCCCACGTGCTTGACCATGGACTAAGAATTTATGAGGCCAGCAAGTGCAGTTATGGCCATTTAGTGCTCTGCCTAGAAATGTACTGTGTAGGTCCAGCTGCCTCAGGTATCGCCCTGTGGATCAAGAAGACAGCTATTGCTTCAGCTTTCCCCCAGTGTCTTGTGCCAGGCTGGGTTGTAACAACAGCTTTGTTTCTAAATTCAATTAATCTTAGTCTTAAAGCAAATCACAGGAAAGTCATTCTCACATGAGAGATGTACAACCTGCTCTAACGGAGGACTACAGGTACCAAACACATTAAGAACTTACTCAAGACACCTTTTCATTCTGCCTGCATCCAGAGTTGGGCATGAACAGTTGGCAGCTGGGTTAAATCACACAGATTTCTATGAAGAAGACTAATTCAACCATATAGAACATTATCTGCATGAGTGCTTCCTACTTTGAAGACCCTGATAGTTATTTTGGGGAGCAAGACACAGCTACACATACCAATGAAATTAAAAGCTCCACTTGATCTCTTGGAGCAATGCTGGTTAGGTTGCCTGGTTGTCAAGGCCTATCCATGAGAAGGTCCCAATTTTAATGATGGCTAGTTTTAGAGATTAAAAAGCCAAAGCCATGCTCTTTGAATTATGTGTAAGTAAAACTGTGGAAGTTACTTCTCCTTCATTGTTTGCTCATCTCTAAGTTGGTGCTATTGGTTGGAGACAGCCAATCATTCATTAAATAAAGACTTGTATGATTAGGGGATTCCTATGTAGACATAATAACATTCATCATGGAAAATTGTACAAAAATGAAAGCAAAAGCAAAGCCCCAGTGGAATTGTTCACTTCTCCACAATTGAGGCCATTTGTACCAGAAAGTTTTTCTAGGCCTGATTTTTCTTTTATTTTCCCTACAAATGGGATTCCTCTCCCCAAGTTTAGACATTTACAGTGCAGACATGTCCCAGTGAGCAGGTCAGCCCGGGTTGCCTCTATCGTTAATGGTAAGAAAGAGAGACTTTTGGAAGACAATTTATCTGAACCAATTTAAGTATCTTTATAGTGACAGAAATCATCCTGTAGAGTCTACTGTCTGTATTGACTAGATCTCTCTTGACTTTTAAGGGAGCCTAGAGATTTCTCTGCCACTGACACCTACTCTATAGACTATTAAACTAAGACAAATGACCCCATCCGTATCATCTGCAACTCAGAGGAGAGCTGGCCTGGGCAATACCCATCTATCAATTCTTTTATGGGCTATTTGGTTTATATTTCCTACAGATTTTGCTTCCAGCAAAGACTTCTAAGGAACATAATCTATAAAAGCTAGTACAATTCTTCTGAAGAGAAGTGGTATTTTCTTCTAAAAAATAGAAATTGCCTCTTATTCTCAGAATTTTCTTATAAAGAGGTTATTAGGTTTTATCTGAAGAAGGTAAAATGGGCTATTCTGTCACTTCTATAAAATAATCAGTTATTTCAAATGAAACTGGCTTTTTTGGTGTGGAGGAACACTCAGCTATTGATTACAGTGGGGACTGGAATTTTCACATTAATCTCACAGGATTGTATTGGTGGAATTACCTTCGCTCATAAGCAGAAGTAAAAAAAAAATATACTTTGTCTCAGCAAACTTTAGATATTCATAGTGTAGACAGCTGTGATTGAATCCGACACCCAGGGATCCTCTGTGTTGTAGAATTCATCTGATTTAAATGTATGTTTTACAATGAGATGGTTTAGGGGTTACAGTGGTGTAGGGCTGACAGCTGGATGATCTTTAAGGTCTTTTCCAACCTTGATGGTGATTGACTGTGATTCAATTCTATGTGTTGAGGGAGTTGGGATGGTTTGCTTGCAGGCAGAGACTATTGCCCATCCACCTTGTCAGTGTCATCACCCAGAGCTTCCAGTCTGTGCTTGCAGATGACCTACTGCAGGTTTAAGCACAGAAATATTCTTGCTAAAAGTAATACAGCAACGATATTATAAAGGCCTTTATGATAAGCTAATCAACATCTAAAATTTAAGGACCCAAATAATTTATTTCATTCCAAAAACTGAACCATTTCAAAAAAGTCTATGAAACTGATGAAAAATCCTGCTCTGGATTTTACCCCTTTGTTCTTCTCCTGTCTATATTTTCTGTTATGCAGCAAACTAAAAATCCCATGAAATTCAGATAAAGTTATTAAAGTGTAATTTAAATGTCCCCAAGGGTGTTCCAGCCCAACTAGCTAATCTTATATTTGAAGACAAAAGCAGAGTCTCAGAGGCCAAGAAAATCCATTTTCCATTATTGGAGGTAGTTTTTTTCTATCTGTATTAGAGTATTTTAAAAGTTTAGGAATAAAACAGTCACAGTCAGGTCTGTTTATACAAGTTGGTGTCTCCTGGAGGTGGACATCTTCCCCTGAGGCCTGAGAGCTGCTGTGCAATCTGCATGTGAACAAAGTTCACTTTAGTGGCATCAGGGAGAAGAGAAAATAGTGTTTTATGCAGAATATGCTTTAGGTGAGTGGTGAGTGACAAAGGTATGGAGCAAAACTAACTGAGAACCAAGGCCTTACAGCTTGTTTTCCCTCAACCCAAGGGAAAATCTATCCCAAAGTTTTATTTTGGGATGGTCAAAGCTACTTGTCTTTTTTTCCACAAGATAATTCAGCTTTAACTAAGTGAACCCAAGGGAATGGTATGAAGCTGAGACAGGGAAGGTTTAGGCTGGATTTCAGGAAGAGGTTCTTTACTGAGAGAGTGGTTGGGCACTGGAACAGGCTCCCCAGGGAAGTGGTCACAGCACCCAGCTTGACTGAGCTCAAGCATCTGGATGATGCACTCAGTCCCATGCTCTGGCTTGGCTGGTCCTGTGTGGAGCCAGGATGATCCTTATGGGTCCCTTCCAACTCTGTATATTCTGTGATTCTATGTGAGTCGTTTTGATAAAAACCAACCAACCAACCAACCAACCAACCAACCAAAAAAACAATCAACAAAAGAAGGAAACAAAACCCAAACCACTAAACAAAACCCACCAAAACCCCAAGGAATCACCAACAAACCAAACAAGAAAAAAAAAACCAACCAAACAAAAAACCCAAACCAAAACAACAACAAAAAACCCACCCCAAAACCAAAAAAACCCAACACCAAAACAAAGAAAAAAAAAGAGAGAAAACTACCAAAAATTCTGAATTGGCAGTAGTCTGGAAGGACTCAGGGCAGTAGAGACATAGTGTGCCTCCACCCATGGGGGAATGGAAAGACTTACATGGTCTCTTTCCATTGATGTGAGAAGGATAAGGTGATTGATCCATCAGTGTTTCCATCATTACAAATGGAACCAGCGACAGGAATTGGCCTTGAGGTGGGGAAATAAATGGGAAATGAGATGACAGAGGTCTGAAAGCTCATTTGCTTGAAAAATGAATTGAGTTGTATCAGAATGCAACAGCGTGTTATGGGGAGGAACAGGTGATGAATGCAGTCCTTGCTCTCCATCTCAAACCCATAATCTCTTCTGCAGTTGATAGTCTTGTGTGTAAAAGGAAATTTTCTGTCCTGTGAAATTCATCTTACTGTAGTGATGTTTTTGTCTTTAAAGAAGAAGGGGCAGTGAGATGCACTTTGTCACATGCAAATCTTTGTATGAGCTAGTGAACTCCTCTGTTTCAGCTGCTTTTGTATTCAGGTAACATTAAACAGATTTTCTTCTATAATTTCATTAAACTCAATCAACTGTTTCTTTTGCAGTAACAGAGAATTAGGAGAGCCCTCCAGTGGCCAAGCAAAAGAAATCAATATTGCTCAGACAGTGAGCCAAACAAGTCTAGAAATTAGGGGGAGAAATATGTACTACATATTTCAAAGGTGGTACCTTCCAGTCCTGTTAGGGATAACTTATATCCTGCTCACATAAAACCTTTGATCCAGAAGAATTCAATAGCACTTGAAAAGCTCTTTGTCTACCCCTCAAAGAAATAGTATGTATTTATTCATTCGTCATTTCAGTCTAGGAAGGGCTGTTTGCATGAAGGGGAATATGCTTGAGGGATAAACTAATAGCTTTTATATTTAATAACTTCACAGGAAATTAAAATGAAGATAGCTCGATCCTCACTGAAGTCATTCTCAGTATTCAGACAGCAATAACTACAGAAAAGTATCTTCACACAAAATAATTATTTCTTCATTAAATAGCCCCCAAAGGCAAAGTTGTGATGACCAGGTGCTTGTTGCATGCAATATCATTGTAAATGATGATTCAGATTATTTTATTAGCTGGAGAAGGGAAGAAGTGCTGAGAAAGAGTATCTTTTCCAGGCATCAGTCTGCACATTTGACACCTACTTATGAAAACAGCCAGTTAGCAACATCGTGACTGGCTACTCACATTGGAGGTAGGAGATTTGGAAAGGTTAATGAGGGAGGTTTGATGGGTCCATAAGAGAAGCAGCACTTGCTTAGCAATAAGATTACAATTTATCTTCTCTTTGCAATTGAGTGTGAGAGCATACAAATGACAAAATATTTAAACAGAATGTTGCATGTTTTTCCAAAACTCTTTCTTTAATATTCATTAGGGTGAGATGTGCAGTTTACCAAACACAAAACAGTTTAACACATCACAAGAAAAGAAACTGAGTGGTGCTGTCAAGTAGATTGGAAGTGCCATACTTATCAGGATTAATTTTGTGCTTCACCTGTTATTAAAATATCTATCACAATATCAGCTATTTTATTTTACTTGATGACAGCTAAATGTATTTTACATCTGTGCTGAAATAAATCTGTTTTAATGGTGGTGCTTATTCCAGTCTTCAACTATTTTGCATTGAATTCTGAGGGATGGATCCATGGCTTTTGTAAAAATCCACTATAATCAAAGCTAATGTAACCAGTTACAGGTTGAGCTTTCCCTATCTAAACATGTGATTAGAGCAGAAAAAACCATAGGTTTGGGGGCTTTAAATGGTTTTCCAAGGTTTATTCTTACTCATTGTCACCCATAAAATGGACATGGTCAGTTTACAGATGGCTCAAAATATGTTTCTGAACAAGATTCTATAAACTTTATACAAGATCAATAAAATCCAAGGAAAACATTTGAACAAATATGTGGGTATTTCAACTATTTAATTATTTAAATCCTATTTCAACAAGTAATCTCTATTTATAAAATCATTAAAACTTCTTAATTCCTGAAGATAGTGAAAGTTAAGGGTGGTTTGAAATGTAATAAATGTTTAAACACCAAAGAGCCCATCAATTAAAGTGACTTTGAACAAGGTTCTTTACCAAAGAGTATCCACCAGCAATGCTTGGGAAAAAAACCCAACAGGACTGATGATGAGCTCAATGCATATTTTTTACTATTTTACAGTGTTCCACTATAATGTGAGCAAGGCATTTTTATTACACAAAATTTTAACCTGTGTGACCTGAATGATCTTAAAGCATTTTTCTGTTACATAGTGGGCAACAAGTGAGTATAATACCAACTGCTTTGTTCAGACACTGCTGTATGTGAATATATGTGTGTGTTTGTACAGTAGAGTTCTCCAACACAGCTCTTAGTACACAATGCTTGATGAAATAGAGGTGTTTCTCCATCTTCAGTAGAATTCTTCCACATCAAACCCTCTCTGTGGATAGTGATTAATATAATTGATCTTGTAAAGATATCTTCATGTAGGCATTTTTCTTTCTGCTTTGAAACTGTGATGCATTGCATAGTTTGTCCTCTTCAGTTTATGCTTAACATACATGTACAGCTCCAATATCCATCTCAGATGTGAGATGTGTTGGCGGGAAAGAGCTTTGTCTGAAATATAAATGCATCTAACCATCTTTTGGGATGAATTATATCTGATAAAATAGAATATCTAAGAGTTACAAATTTTTGTGTCCAGATTAAAAGTATCATCATTTTCTGAAAGTGGCTGTTTCCCTGGAAATCAGACAGCCTAGATACCTGGTGTGGTTTAGGCACCCACTTTTTAGATGGTTAAAATTGGGTGAGATGAATCCCTCTGCTACTATCGGTCTCTATAGCCTATACCTATGCAAGTCAATGCAACCTGTGGTACAGGATCAGACATATTGGTCCTGGTAAGAAGGTCAAAGAGTAGAGAGTCAAGCTAGAGAAAAGATCCCAAAGAAAGTAGATAGATTTTTATGCCAGGAGATATAAAAAAATATATAGATAACAAGGGTCACTGATTCTAGACATAGACACAAACCTACAGAGATTCCATCCCTTCCATCCATTCTCTTCTGCGACTGCATTCTCATATGGCAGCAGTTGGAAAGTTCTCTGCAAATCAAAAATTAGGGGTCCATTAGATTAATTTCCTTTAGTTATCACCCTAATGATATTATGATAATCCATTTTCATGTCTAATCTTTACATGTCTCATCCCTACTCTGTTCAGTAGGGCCTGTTGTGACAGGACAAGGGGTGATGGTTTTAAAATGGAGGGAGATTTAGATTGGATATTAGAAAAAAGTTCTTTCCTGTGAGAGTGGTGGAGCACTGGAACAGGTTGCCCAAAGAGGTGGTGGATGTCCCATCCCTGGAGGAGTTCAAGGCCAGGTTGGATGAGGCCCTGAGCAAACTGATCTAGTTGGGGGTGTCCCTGCTTCTTGCAGGGGAGTTGGACTAGATGACCTCTGGGAGTCACTTCCAACCCTAATCATTCTATGCTTCTATGATTCTATGATTCTTGCATATGTGAAAACAATAGATGAGGCAAATTGCATTCCATAAGTACCTATTACTTTCCATTGGCTGCAAAAGAAGCCAAGGTTAATTGGGACCTTTGAAGATAGCTGCACTGGAGGTAATATAAGAGATGTGACATGTCCAGAATTTGTTTCCCACATTTATGAAGGATTTAAGTTAGGTGACTGAAAAAAAACCCCAAGCTATTACATAGTGTAAAGCCTTAGTAATAATGGTGAAAGATTTTTTCTAGGTCCAGTTTTTGCTCAGTCTAATATCCAGTAGCCCAAGTGGAGATAAGTACTAGAACACTAAGTGCTTATTAGAAAACTGCTCAATTTTTATTGGTCCTTGTTGAATGTGAAAATGGTGAGGCACTTGTGGGGATTTAGAAAGGCAGTGTGCACTGGTATCTGAAGTCCAGATTAAGTCTTCAGGATTATGTGCCCATGTACACATATCTTCAGGTGAGATCTAATCAGCCCTTATAATCAATGGATATCTAAGATTCTGTTTGATTGGTTAGATGCAGGTGTCCCAGAACATTTGAGATGCTTGTGGACAAATGCCTGGCCTTCCACAGTTGCTTCAGAAGGCTTAGGCCTTTCCTAGGTCCTGTGATTATCTGCCAGACTCATGTGCCTATCTCAGAATAGAGAATCTCAGATGGTGCTAGAAATGTCTTTTTGGGCAGCTGAATCAAAATCTAGATCCTCTTTGGCTGTAATGGTGCCTTAGATACCTCATGAAAAGCAGAGACAAAGTTATCTGAATCTGAGGATTGAGAACTCTGAAGTGTTTAAACCTTCTAAATTATGGATTTGGCACCTGGGTTGGGCAGAGATGCCCAAAGGAGTACATAAGCCACTAGCTCAGGGTCTCAAAGCAAGACTGATGATGTTTCTCAAAAATACCAAGAAATTGAAGTTGAATGGTTTAAAAATGAGTTCCAATACTGTAACTACAATGATGTATGCTAAGCAATGAAGACAAGACCTGTAATCCAAAGAATGGATTCTCTTACTGCACATATTAAGGTTGCTTAGGATGCCCTAGTAATTAGATCATGGTCATGTGGAGCAGGCTGGTTTTGTTGGTGGGCTAAGTCATTTTCTGAAGCATCTCAGTTTGGTCTCAGATGGGATACTGGGCAACATGATCATATGTTATTTCTGTCTTGTTCTCTGCTTTCTGAGGTGTGTGACACTTCAAAGCCAGTTATGATGTGAAGTGTCAGTGTATTTCCAGAGGAAACAGGAGATTGACTTCTGAGCATTTTATTACCTTCCACCTTTCCTTTCTATGTGTCCTCCTTAAGACCATGTGAGATGACTACTCAGATCTTCCCAGAATGCATTGAAAGTCATCACAGGAAACAGAGTGGGAGGGAAGAGAGAGCAAAAGCTTGACTGGCATGGACAGCCACAAGAAATCTTGTCTAATGTGTTGTAAGGAGGAGGGCAGGGCAAGACCCCTGATTCTCTGGCAGTGGTCCCATTGTACTTAACAGGAAGACAGTGGGACTAATGAGACACATTGTCATTGTCATCATTTGTTCAGATGTGACCTAAACCCCTTTTTTATTATTTTATTTGCTTATGCTGTAAACAGAGGACTGGGCCATTGCCAGGCATAAATGAATATATGAAATAGGTCTTTTGTACTTATATGACTGTGAAGCATTGACCCTGAATTTGAACTTGTCTAAAATAAATTATTCTGGAATGAATGTTACTGTGCTCTCATACAGTAGATAGTGTTCTGCACATTCATCCAAAACATCTCACTTAAAAAAAAAAACCAGCAAACAAACAAAAAAAACACAACACTGGCAGTTTATGAGTGTGTCAAGGTTGGCTCTTTTGTATGTTCTTATAATCATCCTGCAATGTCTCATCATTTGTCTCATGTAACATGATTCACTTGTGCAGGTTTTGCAGCTGTAGAGAATGACAAGTGTATTAATGTGCTGAAAGAAATATATTAATGTGTAGCTGCAAGCCATTTATTATTTATGCTGTTGAATCTTTTACACGCACAGTAAATATTTCCTAACATCAATGAAGCTGCAAAGATTCATCACCAGAAACCTGCATTTTTGAATTTTATCTTTGCTCCCTACAGTCATGCTTCATTTCCAGCAATAAAGGATGTCTCCTCTTCCTAACAAATGAGCCTACCGACTGAAACAAAGATCTGTTTTATCTTTATCTGGTATTCCTTTGCACATACAACAACTTGGAACTCTGCATACTCTGTGTAAATCTCAAGTATATGCAGTAAGGGCCAGATTTTGATTAGAAGAGTTGTGCTCAGTTGGAGAAGTGGCTTTCTTTAATGATCAGCTCATGTAGCAGGGTATATAACCCCTTGTGAGAAACCATGGCGTGGTGTCACACAAAAGACAGCCATATATAACATTCCTATGGTGGTTCATGAGGTAGTTCATGAGACCTTCTCTGTGAAGGTCGTTAAGCTGTTGTCATTCTCCTGCTGCTTGAATTGTCTTGCTTCCTGTGCTATGAGGCTCTCCTGTGCCCATGCAGACGACTGCCTTTACGTTCAATGCCCACGTACCTGGATGAGAAGGAAGATAAATATCTCACCAGGTAATGCCAGTGCTGTCACTGCGTTTGAAAGTGTGGTCTGGTCAGTTTTGTAGGACATGTTGAGAAGGAATGCCTTCAGGTTTGTGGTCCAGAAGCCTCTCTGGTAAGTTAGTACCTTCTTTAAAGTGTATGGTTTTGCATCCCTTAGCTAGCTGAGTAGTCTCACTGACTTTCAAGTCAGGTGCTGAAAGATTGTGACAGTAATTAAGGGCTAATGCAGGACATTTTTCAAACAGAAAAATGAGAGATGAGGAAAAAACTCATTATGCCATTTGAAACCCTCCTGCCTCAGAGACCCTAAACTGCAAACTGGAGCAGCTGGGCTGTATGAACAATTAGTTGGTGAGTCTGTGTTTCAGCCGTTGAGCTCAATTCTGCCTCTTGGTTGTCCTCTAGAGATTTAAAACTTAATTTCTAGAAATAGTGGCTGTTTCTTTTACCTCTGCTTCTTTCTCTTCCATCTTTTTGTCACCATTTTCCATCAGAATGAGGGTGGGGAACCCTTTCTTTGGATTCACCTGAGTCTCTCCCTTACTAAGGATGTGATAAACAGCATAGCATTTCACAAGAACCTGTAATAACTCCCCAAGGGCTGGATGGAAGTGAAGTCCAACCAGAAGACATTGTATTTGTCAACTATTGTCCTTGTCTAGGTCCAGGCCTGGAGGTTGGTGGCCCTGCCTGTGGCAGGAGTTTGGCACTCAGTGATCCTTGGGGTCCCTTCCAACCCAGAGCATTCTGTGATACTTGGCCTGCAGACCGTAGCACATTTTTGAATATGAAGCTGTCTTGCTTATCTCCCACTCCAAACACAGATCCATGACAGTGTTAACAGACCAATTTATAATGCTGAGATGATGAGTCAGGATGTGGATTTACTTGGATTAAAGGAAAGAGATCCAAAGAGCCAATACTCAGACCATGACTCCATGTCTTGCTTCCATATTGGTGAAGTAAATTCCTGAAAGCCAATGGAACTGAAGTAAGAAGGGTATTGGTGTAACCACGTTCTTTGACAAATGATGTGCATTTCTTTTCCTAAGCTTTGTGTTGCGTATGAGAATGGTGGGATGACTTTTGTGCCTAAAAACCACGACTTCTTTTCATCAATGGATAAGGAAATCCGTCATCTGTGTGGGGCAAACTAAAAGCCATCTTCTGGCAAGTTCTACCAACTCTGACTTCATTTGGAGGCCGAGAAAACAGCGGTGCAGGGGCTGACGTACAAAGATTTCCATTACCAGGGAATATTGGATCCTGTTCACAAACAGAGCTCATTCTTTTACTAGAAGAGCTCTGTTCTTTTCCAGTACATCTGCTGTAAAAGAGGCTTACTGAGCTCTGGATGTGTTTATGTGTTTATTTTCCTGTCTTCTTCACTTCCATAACCCTGCATATTCAGATGTTCTTACATAAATTTGTTGTTCATATGTCTTGCACATGCACCCAAACCAACCCATGAATACCTACCTGTATGTAGGAAGAAGCCCATTTTTAAGTTGACAGAGTTTTTCTGTCTGCCAAGCACAGTTGGGTTGCTCAGTAATTTTTAAGGCAGATCTACCTACTGCCTGGCAGGTTGGAGTAGTCATTTGTATGAAGTGCGTCATGGAGGGGTATTGCATCAGCAGAGAATCAGCAGTGGCAGCAGCTACAATGCTTCTGTCAATCTTTCATTTGCCTGTGTTGGGTTCTTTTGTAAAGGGCAACATTTTAACACAAAGTGAGTCAAATAGTTGACTTGGAGGGGGTTTGAGTAGATCTGGCCAGTTGCAAATTTTCACTGGCAGTTAATGTTACCCAGAGAAAGTTGCAAAAGGCTACTTACAACTGGGAAGGGATTATTAAACAGTGGTGATAATTTGTGGACTGAGGAATAATCAATTCTTTTCTTCATTTGGATTTTATCTTAGACAATTTCTTCATCTCCTCTGTATTTATTTTTGGGGTGGGTTTTATGGTTGATAAATATATGGAACATAGTTGCATTACCTGTGTGGTGTGTGTTCTGTTTTCTAAAGTTAGCTGAACTGAAAAGATGAAGAGAAGGGTCATTTTACATTAAAGATTTTTGCAGCTTTTCTTCACTTAAATAAATAATTCTCTTAATCCTGAAAAAATATTTTATTTAATTCAAGGCTGTTGTTTCAAGTTTTAAAATGAAATTCAGTTTAGTGTTTGACTCCATAATATCTGAACCTTTTGAAAAACCTCCAAGTGTTTATGCTGGGAAATACAGGACAGTATTTTGCAAAGTGAGAATTTACCAAATTTAAAAGTAGTTAATTTTTTGAAACTATTACTTTTTAAAGTTTTTAAAGTGATACATTCCTCCAGATATTCAGGAAACTCTAGTACCCAAAGCTTCCATCCAAGCTTTTGATTCCAGTGTGGTAGGTGCTGCACAAATAGTGTGTCAAAACAGACCAAGCAGACAGTAGGTGAGAAATGAAGACTCTTGGCCAGCGATTTTTGTCCTGCAGAG
>VXBZ01001867.1:135277-152778 GCA_013399135.1 Heliornis fulica | reverse complement strand
CTGGCTAGTTCCCCTCATCAGTGCATGCTGTTAATTTATCTGCCCTTCCAACCCTGAGTTTTTTTTGTTGTTGTTGTTTGGGTTTTTTTGGATAACACAAAGTGAGGAATAAAGCCATTCAGTCTTCAAAACGAGTAAAGGGAAAGTCCAGGCCACTGCAGGACAAGAAAGATTATATTGGAAGTTCTATATCACAGCTTTGAACTCAGTGTATGCACCGTGTCCCATCTAAATCTGTGAACACAGACTGTAACTGGAATTAATTTCTGGATCCTTTTTGGTTTTTTCTTTTTCTGTCAAAGCATCTTTATTCTCNACAAGTCCATTTTCTATTTGCTCCCTAAGCTCTTTCTGGATCCTGGATGATCCTCCTTAGCCCCTCAGAGGCGGCTCTCTCTTTTTCACAGCGATTTCCCCATATCCTAAGGCAGAAGGACAGAAAGGCTGGTTAGGTCTAAGCCTCTCTCCACTATGTCCCACAGTGACTGAAAGATGCGTTGCTTCACCCAAGCTGGGCTCCCAGCTCTCCTCTCCCCACTCTGCCTCTCCTGTGGGTCATTACTGCAGATTCCTTTGTTCTGATGTCTCCCTCATCCCAGCTTTTATCATTCCTCTTCTTTCCCAAGGTCTGCTCAGGATCCAGTACTGCAGCTACCGCTTCCCTTCTCCCCCCCTCCCTGTCCAGGCATCTCTGCTCATCCCCAGTTCCATACAGAAAAGGCACG
This sequence comes from Heliornis fulica, assembly GCA_013399135.1. Lineage (NCBI taxonomy): Eukaryota > Metazoa > Chordata > Aves > Gruiformes > Heliornithidae > Heliornis > Heliornis fulica. The sequence continues at coordinate 152,053 of VXBZ01001867.1, read as the reverse complement.
AATTGCTTCTCCTCTCAGAAAGCCAGAGGAGTTATATTCATCCGAAAGGAGTTATATTCATCTGATGGCTTTTCCTTTTCTCCCTGGCTCTAATTTGCTGCGAGTATTTCTGCAAAAGTGCTCGTCCCCGAAGCTAACAATAAAACTGCCTCTGTGTGTGTGTGTGTGAGGAGAGAGAGAGAGAGGAGGGAGGGCGGGAAAGCAGTACGGCAGTCTGGCAGTGTGAGGCGGCACTGGAGAGCTGCTAGACCAGGGAAGCTGGCTGAGAGATGCACACCCCTGACTCGGGGCTCAGCCTGATCCCATTGGATCCCCAGCTCCCGGTTTAGCGCAGGGAAGAGCTCGGAGCGTTGAGCTGCACAGCCAGAAGCGGAGTCTCAGCCAAGTTGTCAGCACGCTGGGAGGAAGAGGAGCTCCTACACACGCACACGCGAGATCGCAGCGTGTCCGCCGCTTGATGTGCGTTGGTTTCCAGAAAGGAAGAAGGGAGAGGGGACAAAAAAACCCACCCCAAACCCAACCCCAGTCCCAAAACAACCCACAACCCCACAGAAAGGGGGGAAGAAGCTTGATCCAGCCCAGCGGTCCCAGAGGCAATAATGGATGTGACCATATCCCAGTTCATCTTAGAAGAATTTGATGTCAACTGCAGCCTCCTGGATCGTTTACAAGAGACTTTTTTAGAGAGTTCATCTATCCCTTTCCTGGGCTTTGATGGTAGGAGACGTTACCCAGAGCACGGGAAAGCTTTCTGAGTGCTAAGATTCAGTTTGCTTTGTGATGCAAAGTGTGTCGCTTTCGTGCTTTCTCAACTGTTCCTGTTTCCTTTTCTGTCCCCTTGTTTTTCCCCCTCCCCACGCCAAAGGTCCGTACTGCAACGCCACAACCGATCAGATCGGGACCTGCTGGCCCAGGACCTCCGCGGGGGAACTGGTGGAGAGACCCTGCCCGGAGTTCTTCAATGGGATCAAGTACAACACCACGAGTGAGTATAAACTCCTTTCCTTCTCCCGTGGATCCCATGTTGAGAAGGCACCCGGGGAGACCTAATATATTTTTTTCCATTAAAAATTAAAAATAAGTAAAAAGAAGTGTGCCTGGGAATCACCATTTCCTCTAAATTCCAGCTTGTATATTAAAAATTCCTGCCGGGAATGATGCACATTTCTGAATTGCAGAGACTTTGAGACACCTATTCCTCTTTACTCAGTGTGTTTAAGGGCAAAAATACCCTCCACAATCTAAAGAACGTATACAGTGCCTTGTGTGTTTGTTCATATGCAGATTCATATAGCTGAATGTATTTGTAGCAGTGCTTCAGCCATTTAGATCATCAAAGATCCTTTGAGTTGCTAAGTACTTATTCTCAACACCTACGAAACTGGATTTTGAACGGACTGCCTTGGAGAGGCTGGCAGGATGAGCAGGGGGACAAAGTGGGCTGGAAGTTGTATCTTGCAAGCAGAAAGTTGGGGTCTGGAGTCTTTGTAGTAACTTTATCAGCATTTGGCTTATGAGTCTGGGGTGGCTGCATTAATACTGCAAGAGAAACACAGGGTATTATGAGGGAAATGATATGCAAAGCAAAGAAGTGTGGGGGCTCCTTAGAAAACTCTTGGAACTGATGTTTTAGTCTTAGAGGTAAACAATCACGATGACTCACTAAAAAATTATTATTCAAGCTGTCGGACCCAGGCACTCATTTCCTTTTTCTTATCTGTCAATCCTGTTCGGACCTTTCATTGAGGATATTTTAATATATTAGCTCCAAATACATGTACCCACTTGTATGTCACTCATTTTTTCAGACTATTCAGTGTGCTTTTGATTACGGGGACCATGTCTTTACACGTTTCACTCTGAACTGTCGCTTGGGTGTTAGTAGAATTTTCAGATAGTGTTACTTTTCTGGGGCTGGCATTCTCACTAAGTCCAGGAAAAGAATGACTCTGTCATCCTAGACCATATTTCTTAACTTGCTGAAGGTGAATGCATTGCTGCCCCAGGTGTGCGTGTCCATGGTCAGATAACTAGCGAAAAGTGGTGTGTATTCGCTCTGCAAAAACAAAGCCCTTTGTATTTTCTCCAGATTTGTTCTCAGGGACCAGTTTCTGTCATGACTTTGAGCAGAGCAAGGAGGTTACCTCTGAGAACTGCATGATCATCCTCAAACCCTATATTCTCTGACCCGTGCTCTTCGCAGTAAAATAGGTGGGAAAATGCAATAGGTGGGGTTGTGCTGTCTTTGAATATAGCAAACACTTCACTACCTTTCAAAAGATCAAATTTCTGAGAACTAAGGCACCTCATACAAAAACAAATGTCTCAGAATGGACCCTGTCCCCTTGGCCATAGAATAGGTATCTCAAAGTGTGGCTCGTTCTTTTTCTCTTTTCCTGTTTCTGGTGGAGGATATCAGGTTTTCCACTGTCTTATTTTTGTTTCTCAAAAAAGAAAGAGGGACAAAAGAAAGCACGCATTCTGGAGAATATTTTATTTATGCCATAAACACAGTGGAGAGAATTTAAATGCTTTTCCTGTCTATAGAAGAAAAAAATATCCTGAATGCCTCATTTTATTTTTAAAAACTTTATTAATACTTTCAGTAGTTCAACAATGACCTTATTTAAGTTCTTCCCTGCTCCTCTCCTCGACGGTGGCTAATGCTTGTATCACGGTGCCCATAAGTTTTCTTAAATTCATTTCACTCAAAACAATGGCATGCTAATTAAATTAAAGACTCATTTAAATATGGTACTGAAATACTTCTTAGCCTAGGGAAATGGACATTTTTTTTTTCTTTTTTCAGCATAAAATGTGAGTAGTCATGTTCAGAAACTGTATGTCTGCAGGACTGATTGGTTAGGGCACACTGGTGCCCAGATGTGGTAGGGTATGGAGCTTGTGGTAGAGTCTGAAGTACGCTGAAGCCACAGTACGTGGCTTTCAGTTGATCTTATACTCTTTTATGTGTGTAGCTCCTCCAAGCTGTGGTGCAGAAAAGGAAGGACTGTATTGAGGTTGGACTCAACTTGTAAAGTCAGTAGCTTCTTGAGAGATAGTAGTTGGCGATTAAAGCTTGGGAAAGCAGCAGGACAGAAGGTAAAGGTTTGGAAACAGAGATGCAGTCTCTTGTGGTTTGAAAGGTGTGGCAAACAGTACATGCAGAGCATGTCCAAGGTTTGGGAAGACCAAATACTGACACAGCCTGAGGGCTCTTACTTGTGGGATATCATCAGATTAGTTTGTGGGCTCAGTAGAGTCATTAGTAGTGGGATTCAGTGTGCTAAAAACCTGGACCATGTGTCTCCTACAGATGAAAAGCTAAGCACAGACAGCTGATAAAACCCAGGAAATGCATCTTGCACATTTCAGAGGTGAATAATCTAACTGCAAAGTGGAGGTTTGATTGGGAAATGGCTTGGATTAATGTAGAATGTCTGCCTGGGACGTGTAGTGTAGCTTTGTCTTGTTCTGGTTTGCGTTTTGATCAAAGGGAGAAATGATGGTGTGCAATATTGTACTGAATTGGGTTTAAAAGCAAAATCAAACAAGTCCTGAAAAAGTACTGCTATGCCGTTGGGTTTTTAACTAAGGGATTAACTGTATCCACTTCAGGGGTGTAACTCAGCTATTCATTAAACTGTCATGTATACCCTGTTTGCAAGCTGCCACCTTTGGGGAACTGTAGTGCATCTTTACTTTGGTAAATATTTCTGTGGTGATATTTCTCAATCTAATACGTATAAGACTTTTGGATCAATTTCAGTAATTATTTTTTTCTAAGAAATTAAGATCTCAAAGATTCCAAATTCTTACTGGTTTCATAAAAGCAGCTGGAGGGAACGAACCCAGTACCATTCCCCATAAACAAAAGCTTTTGCATGGTAGATATGAGCAAATCTAGACTCAGAAGTTCTCAAAATGTCCAAAAATCATATACCAGACTTGGTCAGGCACAACATGCTGATCCACAGCAAACCAGTCCGTGCAAGCTCTGGTACTCATGGGGATATTTCTACACCTCATTGTAGTCCCTGTGCACGTGGTGTATGGAATTCAAGACAAAATGTGGCAAATAGGTTGTTCCACAGATCAGCTCATCAAAGCATCTACCCAAACTTGGTATCCATCTTTTCAACTATCCTGCTTTGATTATCACTCTAACTCAGGATCTCTGAGTGCTTGGATAGAGAATCCTATCAAACCCTGAAATACACCAGCAAAATTTAATGGAAGGGCATTTGAGACAAAAAACTTAAGGAACAAGAAGTGGCACGAAAAAATCCCATCCTGTTTGCCACTGTAGAATAAACCTTTTGCATAAAGTCTTTTCATTTTAACAGCAGAAATATCCCCGTGGTAATTTTGTGCATGTGTCTGTGTCTCTGTGTGTCTCTTGGGAACTGCTGAGTGACTCAGATAAGTTTCATCTGGATTTGTAAAACAAAGTCTGTCAGTCTGTGAGTATTTTTCATCTTCAACACATTTTTATTTTGGGGATTTTTTTTTCCTCTTTCTTTATCTGGGAAATAAAGTCGTGCTGATAAATCAGGACCTGGTTACCCCGTGGTGTGATTTCTGAATATAGGCAAAATGTTCTTTGCCCCAAGATCTGAAAATGATGCCAACAACTTCCAACTTTGTTATTCTGCAGCAAAGCTTCTGTATTGTTCTCAAAGGCAGGGAGGCGGGGATAAAGGGGAAAAATATGTGTTGGTGCAGTGTGTGGCTGTGCACTTGTCTCTGCTCAGGATCTATATTTAGCTGAAGATGACAATATCATTACTGCCCTCTAGATGTGTTTATGCTTTACTAGTGTGAAACTTTTATTCTTGTTTTAGGAAACAGATTAATTCATGTTAGAATAAGTTAGGATCTAACTTATTAGGATATCCTGAAGCTTGATTAATTGGCAGATGGGCAGTAATGAGACTTTTTGCTGTTTGCAAAAATATGGTCATTTACTTACAGCCTGTTACAGGCTGTAAAAGTATGTCTAGTTTCACTCTTTCCTTTCCCTACAAGTTGCCCCATGTAATGAGGGCATCCAGGGATAGATGTTCATGTGATGCACAAGAAGAGCTGATTCCCATTTGAGTTTGTCCACAACAGCCTGTGCAGTGGAGGGTTATTCCTTGGTGAGACATGTCCATCAGGGGTTGGTCAGCTTGGTTTGTGCTGCTTGCATGTAGGATGTGAAAGCGTTAGAAGGCCTCTGGCTTGTAGATAAACCCACAGAAATCTGTGCATGTCAAAGTAGGTATCAGAAGCTAATTTAAGCATCAAAGTTAGTGGAGCTCTGGTTGATACAGGGGATGAAGCCTAGCAAGTTACTCAGCTCAACCTGAGTGTACTGCTCAGTTCAGAAACCCATGAAGCTGGTGCTGTTTGCTGTGTCCAGAGATATCTTATCTGGCACCTAGTTCCTCTTTTAGGATTGTGCTTTGTCTTCCAGGTCACACAGGTTCTGCAGATACTCTAAGGCAGATGATATGATGCCTGTGTTGAGGCAGCTGAATTCATCCCTGGGTGTCTGTTGAGCTGAACTGAACCCACACCTGGAGAATTGACATTAGGAGGCCAGACTGCTTTTGTGATCAACAGGAACAAAAGGTCTCTATAGCTCTAACTCCCTCTCTGCAAATCCCCCTCTCTCTCTCAATATAGCAAAGCTCTTTCAGTGAGATAGCCACTTCAGATGAGTGGCTTGGGTATTGCAAAAAGCATACTCATCTTCTCCAGGGACTATGCTGCTGAAAACGGGCACATAAGCACTGCTAACCTTGCACTGATGGGAATTTGGTCCCTCATTGCCTACTCCATGTTCTGAGGGTGTGTACACACTATGTCCTGGAGCACATCAAGCAGAAAGCATCACTGGCCAGTCAATGAAGGTGAATATCCCACTTTACACTGCATTAGTGCGAACCCACCTTGAGTACTGTGTGTGGTTTGGGGCACCTCAGTGTGCAGAGGACATCAGACTATCCAAGTGTGTTCACATAAGGGTGACCAAGATGGCATGACCAAGTCTCGAGGGCAAGACTTAAGCAAGGTGGCTGAGGTCACTTGGGTTGTTCAACTTTGAGAAGGCCAAGGGATGATCTTGTGTCCTCAATGGGGGCAGTGGAGGTGGAGCTGCTGGTCTCCAGTCTGGTGATCAGTGACAGGGCACGAGGAAGTGGAATGGAGCTGTGTCAGAGGAAGTTCAGACTGGGTAATGGGTAAAAGGTTCTGCACTGAGAGGCTGGTCAGCCACTGGAACAGACTCCCCAGGAAGTGGTCACAGCACTAAGCCTGTGAGAGATGTCTTGACCACACTTCTAGTCATATGGTTTAGCTTTGGGTAGTCCTGTGAGGAGCAGGGAGTTGGACTCATTGATCTTTAGGGTCCCTTCCAACTTGAGATGTTGTACAGTTCTGTGAATTCTTGGTGGTTCTCTAATCAACTGTTTTGTTGAGAATGCATTGGAGAGGGCTGGTGATGTTGACATTTGGACTCTTGGATGGCTATGGGAGAGTGGCACAAGTACTGCAGTTGTACCTCTTGACATGGCTTGATCCACACTGAAAGAAACATTCCTGCAGTTCTTTGTGGTCTCATCTTGAACAGAGACAAATAATCTTTTGTGTGCTGAGGGAATGTTGAAGTGAATTAAGAGCTTTCCCGTTTTTCATCCTCCCTCTTTTGTTAAGGGGTTAAAGACATGATTTTATTTTTAAAAGAGTAAAAGATTGCATTTTCATACATCAAACAGCCATTCTTTTACCAAGATGTAGCCTCTGCTGCTTTGCTTTCTGATTAATTATTGTTCAGAGGTCTGGAGTGGTGGCTTCAGCTTGTATATAAAACATGAGGCTTCCTTGGAAATCACTGGTCACAAAGTCTTGGATAAAACATGTCCTGATAAATACAGAAATGTCCGTTTTTATAAGTGGCTAGCCCAGAGGCTCAATTAACATTTTCACATGTGTTTTATCTTGTATCTTGTTTTATCTTGTTAGTGTCTTGAGAACTTCTGTTGATCACATTAACATGACTTTCCTCAGAGGTTATTCTGGTTCAATTACTGAAGGGTGTATTTTTGAAAGCTAAGTCCCTTTGTAAAACCTTTTATGCTTTGGTGGACTTTCATCTTTATTGGAGAAAGAGAAATAAAGTGCCCATCAACACAGCCTTGTAAGCATGAGTGGTGTTTTTTAGAGGAACGCCTGGGTGCAGAGAGGAGATGCAGATGAGGGGTGGGCTGGGGAAAAGGACAAGGTGAGAGGAAGCATCCCAGGCTAAGAGGCAGCAGACAGTGAGCAGTTCTGGTGCACTGCCATTTGAAGTGCTCTGCATGTATTTTTGCTGAAAGGAAAGTTTCAAAGATCAAATACACATTTCTGCTAGGCAATGCATGTGTTTTCAGACTCAGAAAACTATCATGAAGCCCTAACCCAACCTTGTACCTTCTCTGTAGCCCTGCTAAATGCTAGGAAAGCTTTTATTCCACTGGACTGTTTAAAGACAGAAAACTACTTTAGGTAAGAAGAGATGATTTATGGCCAATTCTAGTTACAGTCTCACCTCAAAAAGGCTGTATGAGAAAAACAAAGGGTCTGCAGTCTTTCATAAACCATGTTTGAGCCATCTTGAGGTGACCAACACAGTATTTGTCAGTGAGGGAGTCAAGACTACATAGAAGTTAAAGGAAGGAGACAGGTGAGAAACGAAACGTGGCAGAGGAAAAAGAAAAAGGCAAAAATTAGAATTCTGGGGGAGGGAATAAAATGTAATTTTTAAGCTTGTAAATCTTCTCTCTGAGGAGATCAAATCTGAAGTTGATTAGTTCAGCTCGAGTCCGATAGCACTGTGTCCAGATTAACATTTCAACTGTCTTTGTTCACTTTCTCTTGCTAGTTCAGGTTAAATTCTTCCACAGATACAGCAGTGGGAGACTTGATTTCAATGCATGCACAGATGGGAAAGGCTTTAACTTTTTTACCCTCCAGTTTTTATTCTGGGTTTTTTTCTTTCCATTGTGAAGCATAATTTTTGGTGAGAGATCGCTCAGATTTTGCAGTGTGGGAAAAGAACCTTGACAACAGTATTTAAAAAGAGGAAAGAAAATAACCCATCTTTCTTGCTCCTGCTACTATCATCCTGTGAAACGTGTGATTTCTTCATTGAGCACAGAATAGAAGTTAATTGCATGTAGTAAAGCGAGAAGATTGTTAGTGTTACTTCAGTCATGTTCAGGGACCTTTTCTCCAGCTAATTAAACACTGATTAGTATTTTTGTTCTTCACTTGTTTCTGAGGTGGCTTTGATATGATCCAATTGTGTCTGATTGGGATTCTCTTCAGTGAGCTTGAGTGTTGAGGCAGGTTTCACACATTTCCCAGAGCCAGGAACTGCTGCTGCCTGAGTGATGCTTTGCCGAAGTCAGTCAGACCTGACAGCAGCAGTAGCAGCCCTGAACTTGTGGCCAAGGTATCATCATCCAGGATCAGTTTGTTGCAGGCTGAGAGGGCTCTGAACCTTGTGGCCTTCAGGAAGGTCAGAAAACACAGGGTTCCCCAGATTATTTTTGGAGGTTTCCATGACCCTAAGGAAGCTGCACCATCCGCCTCTCTGTCGCTTATGAGCTGCTGTCTAAGGTGACAGCAACTGCCAGCTGGCAAACAGATGGACTGAGGTTCAGTTCCTTCCCACAAGTTAGGAATTAGATGATACTTTGGAAATCATGTGCTTCTGGGACCAGGAGAGGAGAGGAAGGGGGAGCAGCTCGGGGACATATGGGGAAAGGAAGGAATCAAATGTGTTACACAGGAGATGAAGCAGGAAATCCTCATCTCACAGTGTCAAAATGAGAGGAAAAATCCCACCCAGTGACATCTAGTGTGGGGACTCTTGAGGATGTAGGATATCTCTTTTTTACTGTTCCTTGTGACCCATTTTCCATCCAGCAAAGCTGTGTGAGGATGAAGTCTGAAGCCCTACTGCAGAAGGTGGAATCAGGCTGTTTGGTCCTGGCATGGAACACTTGAGACTGCCTTCAACTCCTGGGGGTTCAGCCTCTGTGTTTGCTCTGACAAAACCTTAGGGAGAGTGTCACTGAAGGAATGGTCACCCGTAATTCCTCCTCTCAGCCACAGGGTGTCACTTAAAGTGCAGGCAAAGGAAGTGTCCACAGGCATCTGCACTGAGTCACTTGGGGGTGGAAATGATGGATGGGGTGAAAGAAAAGGAGTGTGAACAGCGGTCCTGGGATTTGCCCTGCTCTAATTACCGACAGTGCTGCTTCTGCAGCTTCCCCATCCTGCTGGGTGGTAAACCAGACTCCCTGAAGTGAACTGGGGACAAGGACATGCTGGAGGAAGAAGTGGAAGATGTTCTGGAAGGCACCTGACTGTCCCTGCCTTTGTGGAGCACTTGCTTGAGAGCAGGTCACTGGCTGAATGTAGGTGGTTGGTGGTGGTTTCACCAAGGATTCTATGAAAGGTTAAAGGAAGGGATCAGCTTTGTTCCCAAGAAGGTGATTGTTGTGTTAGAAGATGTGGAGCTACACAAAGCAAAATATAACCATTCAGGGGTGAAGACATGAACCTGCATTTTGATGATACAGAATTTCCTTCTTGCTGTATACACCACGTTCATTGCTGTACTGTTCCTTACTGCATCAACCTGATCTCTCCAGCCTGGTCCTATCCCTGGTGTAGGTACTGTTAGATTCTCCCTGTGGACCCTCAGGCACCTGACAGATGCTCAAGGTGCATAACAGGAATAACAGATAGAACAGTGGGACAGTACTGAGCTGGGACTCCTGAAGTTGCCTATTGCTCAGGGGAAGAGTGTTCTGTAGATCAGTAAGTCCACTGACTCGTTTTAGGTTATTTGTATTTTACTCTGTGCTCTCCAGGGGCATGGAAGTATCTTTGCTGTTCCTATCATGGTGAATCTTTGCTGATTCTATGGCTTGGAAGAACAGTATTCCAAGCTTTGAAGTTCTCTGATTCTAAATATAACCATTCAGGGGTGAAGCAGTCTTCTGTCTTGCAGAAGACTTCACAGTCTTCTGTCTTGCAGAAACTCTTACTGTGTTTTGGACCCCAACATTGCTTGTGACTTGACATCCAGATTACAGTAGCTATTCTTGGTAGCTTGGGAAGGCAAGGAGAAATGGTTTCCTGTCCAAATTGAAGGGAAGTGGATTTTTAGGAGATATTTTCCTTGTTTCAGTGCAGTTTGAGTCCCCTCAGATGTTATTCATGGAGTTTGTAATTGACAGCTCTTGGGACAAATTCATAAAATCAATAAAACTCAGATTGCTTTATTCTGACTTCTTTCTCTGCAGCACTGGGAATAAGAGAGGGCCAGATGCTGCTTCATGAGACTTGTGCAGTGAGAAGCAGTCCACTGCAGTAAATTATAGGAACAGAAACTCAGTGCTTAAAAAAAAAAAGAAAACCACCAAACCAACAACAAAACAAACAAATAAAAACACTAAAAAACCTCTTCAGATCTCAAGTAGAGTTTTCCCTGGGAAAATGGAAGAAGAATGAACCATTCCTAATGCAGTTGCATGGTCCAAAACCCCTCGTGGTGGGAGAGCACTGACAATACAGTGACACATGAATTCATACAGTTCCTTATTCTCTTGAGTCAGCCAGGGAGCAAACAGAGATTTGGAAAACAGAAAATATGTTATGGAAATGAGATAATTCAAGAGAATTGGAAATTATTCTGCTAGTGCTTCATCAGCATTTTAACTAAACTTAGCTGTGAACTCCTAGAGATTCTTTTTCTCACTGTTAGGTATTTTAATTTAACTTAATTATTGCTGAAGCATGCCAGTAATGCCTGAAACATCAGCATTTGTGTATTTCAGAGTACCTGATGAAGAGTCATTACTTCTTGCAGAGTCTCCAGGCTTGCCACATTGATTGCTGCTCTTCAACTAGAGCAGATAATGCAGAGTGTGGAAGCAGAGGGTATTTTCAAAGATCCAAGTTTCTGTGCAGGCCTTAATTTATGTGACAAACTCTGCTTGGAAGCCAGTGGGGACAGCAGGTGTTTAGGTGCTGGGAATGGATGCTGGGGACACCCTATTCTTTTGCAAAAGAGAAGAGTGAAAGGCAGTGGGTGATGGAGTGATGAAAGACAGTGGCACATCACAGAGACCTCACAGTTTTAGGCTTCCATAGAGAAATCACATATCAGATTCCTTCCTGGTAGAAGTTTCTTCTGGCCCAGGAGGTCTGGAGCAAAGACCCCTGACTTGGGAAACCCTTTTCTTCAAGGGTTTATGTTCTGTTTGGAGAACTCCCTGCCTCAGGATGTGGATGGTGACATCTTGGGTGGGAAGTTGCAGGGATTTGCACAGTTGTGCACCTGTCAAGTGAGTGGCATGGGCCTGTGTGGGAGCCCGTAACACCACCACCAGATCACAAGACCTCTGAAAAGTGAACTCCTTTCATTCTTCCATGGCAACACTTTGTGCTGAAGGAAGCCAGGTTCCCACAGATCCACATTTGGTTCATTTTGGCCTTCAGATTTGAACTTCTGAATTTCTCACTTCACATAAACCTCATATATAAACTCAACCATTTGCCCCGTTACTGTGCCAATGTTTAACAAATGTCTCCCTCTCGTTTGGCCTCTCTAAAAATGAACATTTCCACCTGTCAGCTGGCAGCACTGCACCAAAGCTGTCTGTGACTAAGGCAGCCTTCTTTGCAGCACTAAAATAAGAAGGCTTTGGGTTTGTTTTGCTCGAGAAGTGAGGGAACAAAGTACTATTTGGATCTGCCTTCTGTTTCAAAGCCTAAGTCTCAGAAAGGACAGGGATGGATCCAAACACAACTCCAATGGTGCACTGCAGTGCCCAGTCCAAGGGAGAGAGGCTGCAGCAGTGTGACTGCTGTTCTTTGGGGAGAGCTAGAATCACCAGCAAGGTGTAATCTTGTAGTAAAGTCACCTACAAACCCACTCCCGGTGTGGCCTTGTCTTTTTCATCCTAATCTGTTCTTAATCCTTTCATCTCTCCCGTGTTCACTACATGTTTCTCCTATAAAATACATCCTGGCAACAATGATAACAGCAGTTTCAGCTGCCTACAAGCACTTTGTTTTATTCCTTCAGTGAGTGCTGAGGGGAATACAAGGCTCTGTGAGTGGCACAGGAGAGGCAAGTGTGTCAGAAGAGCACAGGTATTAGTGTGTTTCAGTTTGTAACATCATGGGAATATATAAAATGCTCTCCTGCAGCTAGGAATGTGACACAGAAGAGTTTGATTTTTCAGTAAATGGGTATAAATTATTTCCTAGAAATACTTATTTTACTAATCCCCTGTTAGGTCCCAGTTGCAAATCCATGACTGGGTACCTTACAAACAGCACACAGAGGAACAGAGGTTGAGGATCTGATCTTGATTGTTCCAGTTACAGGGCCTGGAGAGAATTTGTGTTGTTATTTTTCCATCACTTCTTCAACTGGTTAAGAAACTGCATCTTGCCTGCCTTCCATGTGTTACCTCTTCCAGGCTCTCTATCAAAACCCCAGTCTCTGTATCCCATTCCCTGCAGTAACCTGTCCAACACAGAAGGAAAATGGGGTAGACATGAAAATGAGACACTGATGCTCTGGGACCATGTGGCAGTCAACTGTGTGCACTCAGCTTCTAGTAAATCTCAGCTCAAATTCACCTGCTGAATTTTCGGGGAAAGAAATTGATTTCACTGTGGTAAGTCAGCAGTGTGTCCATGTCCTTAGGTTCATGAGTAGCTTTGAGAACTTTACTCTGATTTTACCAGTACCTTCTGGAAATGAAGTGTTTCTAGTGATTTTAAGCACTGAGCTAAGGAAGCCCTAGTTTTGCTTGGTGAAAATAAACATGATTTAGCAACACAACATATTGTCATTTGGACTAGATGAACTCTACTGCTTCTTCTAACCAGCATTTCTGTGGTTGTGTGATATCCCTGCAGACTTCAGTGGTCTCTATCATCAGTGTTTTGTTCTTCATGGACACCTGTGACATGGATCTTTGTGGTGGCATTTCTTAGTTTCTAAGATACTTGAGCCATATGCAGAATGTGAACAATTTGTTTTACATGGTCTTTAGCAGAGCAAGAATAATCTCAATCTCTTGTTTTGATTCCACATACCTACTGATGTGTAATGTGTAGTCTTTATGTACTTTTTTACTTGTTTTGGTTCATCCTTTGCTTGCTTTTAGGGGAATCAAGTGAGACTCACAGGGCACTGACCTTTGTCTAGTTGCCATGTTACCTTAATGAAAATCAGCTGGAAAAGGCAGGGCTAATTGCTTTGATTTAATCATGAAATGTCGATGACTCATTGATGGCTCATTCAAAAGATACATACTCAAGGTAGAAGGACCTGATAAAAATAGCTTTCTTGAGTTGAAATTAAATAGTTTAAGAACTGAAAGTTTTTAAATGTTTAGCTTCTGGGTGTTACATACTGCAACCAGCTTTTAGGTAATTAAAGTAAAACAGTGTTATGAGGCTAGATGGAAAGATGGTATAGAGAAGGCAGGTGAGGAATGTCTGTGAAGGAAAGCAATGCATGAGCCCTGATGGGAGGGATGGGGTGGACTTTGTGAGACAGTGGGGAAGAGCTGGAAAGCTCTGGCAGCCAATTGTAAGACAACTGTAAGAGAATTGTAAGAGAAAAAGCAGATCAGCAGGTGAGAGAAAGGGTATTGTCAGTTAAATACCAGGTATGTGTGATATGCACTGTACTCTATCCAAGGCAGGTGATGCACAGTTATCCACAGCAGTACCACCAGAATCTGAGAATATTAAAACTCAACACAAGAAATGATGTCAAACACCAGTGTGTCTGTCTTGTAAATTAAAGGGTGATTTGCAGCTTGATTTTTAGCATGCTTGGCCCACTTTATTTCTCTCTTTCCATGCTTCTGTGGGAAGAGAGTTTCAGACAAGTTTCCTTCATGATCTTTTCTTGCTGTCTCTCCTCTGGCTTTCCTTTCCCCCAAGTTGGTGGGCAGCTCCTGGGACTGCAGCCTTACAGTAGGACCACTTTGGTTCTCACTATGTTGCCTTGAAAAAGAAGCTTTCAATGTTAATTCAAAGACTTGCCTGGCCATGGCTTGACTTGGTCCATCTGGGACTTGTGGGGTTGTTCTGGTGCCCTGCACAGCCAAGAGACAACACTTGTAGTGTAGTGCCAGTAAGAAAGAGGTGGGAGTAGGGTTGTTTCACACCAAATGCAGCTTGTACCTGTCAGAACTGACAGTAAATAAGACCTATTTCATACCCTGCAGCTGACCTCAGCTGCTTTAGTCTCCTGTCCTTTGGTTTTGCCCTTTGTAAAGTAACTCCAATAAATCAGGAGCTCTGAAGCCTTCAAACTCCATGAAGACTTCTCTCCTGCTTTTTTGGTTTAGAGCACGAGAAATGCCTTGCTAATAAGCCACCTCTATTCCTCAGGGTCATTACATTCTATGGGGCTGAGCAGGACAATTTTGAGGACAGAATCTGGTTGGAAAACCTTTACGAGTTTTCATACAAAGACTTTCAGATGTAAAAAAGTGCTAAGCAGGCAGTTGGATTTCAATATCCTCATATTGTTGTCTCTGGGGCTCACTTTCAGCAATAAAAATCTTCTATTCTCAACATAAAAACATGAACCAAATGGAAAGCATCCCTTTGAGTGGTCTGGGAAAACTGAAGTTACTGTAATTAACATCCAGATTTACAAAAATATCCATGAGCTTGGATATTTAATCTGTGCAAGTAATCACTACAGTTGCCAATATATTTCTGTGTTTAACCATATATTTTCACAGTTGTATCTTTATTTTCATGCCTTATTGTCTTTGGTGCAGATCTGCTGCTCTGTAGCACCTGTAATTTTTCTGTGTGCCAAAGGAAATGCTTAGTTATCAAAATCACATTTATTCAGCTCTTCTCTGCAATGCAGAGTTGTTTCCTAGGTTACATTTGCTACTATAATACATATTCTGTTGTCAGATGTCCCATCCAGTGGGTTTTGCCTCATTCCTTGATCCAGTGAAGATAAATTATTGAACTGTCCTGCTTTATCAGTGGAGATTGTCTTCATTTTCCATAAGCAGAGTTTAGTGTCTTTTTTTTTTTAACAAATTTATTGTCTTTTCCTGCAAATACAATTCAGATCCATCATGCAACATTTTAACAGAAATGAAGAAAAGGTATTCAAAGTCTCAGGCAATGATGTGAGAGAGACAGTGTGGTAGAAGAAAACTGCCTTTTCTCAGGCTCTGCTTTGCCTTGCTCAAGCCAAAGTAATGCTGTTATTGATCCTCTGAAGGCTTTCTGCCTGTGTAGTGCCAGCCCTGTCAGTGCAGGTGTGGGGTGCAGTGTCACTGGGGTCAGGGCTGCCTACAGCCGTAGGAGATGAAGCAGTCGGGACAGAGGATGTGCAGAATCAGCGCCTATACTTGGGTGAGGGGGTAACAGAGGAGATTCAAAGCTGTTGTCTGGACAAGGGGTAAGAGAAGAAGAAAAAAGTAATGGGAACGAGGAATAGGGAGGATTAGTGGAGCTTTGAAGCATCAGTGGGACTGACACAGCCTTGCACAGAAGCTGAGGGTACTGTCACAGAATCAGACTGGTCTGGGTTGGAAGGGACCCCAAGGGTCATCGAGTTCCAACCCCCCTGCCACAGGCAGGGACACCAGCCTCCAGGCCTGCATCTAGACAAGGTTGCCCAGGGTCCCATCCAACCTGGCCTTGAACGCCTCCAGGGTTGGGGCATCCACCACCTCTCTGGGCAGCCTGTTCCAGCTCCTCACCACTCTCTCTGTGAAGAACTTCCCTCTGACATCCAACCTAACCCTTCCCTCCTCCAGCTTCAATCCATTCCCCTTGTCCTACCACTCTCTGCCCTTGTGAAGATCCGATTCCCCTCCTGTCTATCTGCTCCCTTTAAGTCCTGGAAGGCTGCAGTGAGGTCCCCCCGCAGCCTTCTCTTCTCCAGGCTGAACAAGCCCAGCTCCCTCAGCCTGTCCTCACAGGGGAGGTGCTCCAGCCCCCTGATCATCTTTGTGGCCTCCTCTGACCCCTCTCCAACAGCTCCACATCTCTCTTGAACTGAGGGTCCCAGCTCTGGACACAGCACTGCAGATGGGGCCTCATGAGGGCAGAGGAGAGAGGGACAATGCTCTCCCTGTCCCTGCTGGCCACCCCTCTGCTGATGGAGCCCAGGAGACCACTGGCCTGGTTGGCTCATGGTCAGTTTCTCATCTTTGAAGCATCAGTGGAGCTGACACAGCCTTGCACAGAAGCTGAGGATACTGTTTCTAATTTCATTCCATGCCTCAGCTCACAGACACAATCTGTACAAGGCAACTTGTGGTTCCCTGCAGTTTACTGCAGCAATTTGCTATAAATGAGTAACTTTTGAGTGCCTCTGGCTATTGGTCACCTCGGTTTTCTGTGCTCTGGGACAAGGCAGACAGCTAAAGCCAGTCAGATTTGCAGTTGCAATCCTTATTTCTGAATGGATGTCATTAACTTTCCCCTCTGCTCAACCTTCACAGCTATTTCCATTGCCAAAAGTGACTGAGATGAGCTAATTACACAGATCATGCAATTTTGTTGTACATAATACATATAATTTTGTAATGAAGGAGTAGTGCTATGTAGTAACTGTTCACATAAACCTGCCTTAGACTACAAGGTTCTGTCAGGAAGCTTTGCAGGAGAAGCTTTGCATGAAAGAGTTAAATAAGAGTCAGATCATTGATAGGAAAAAAA
>VXBZ01001867.1:77025-134908 GCA_013399135.1 Heliornis fulica | reverse complement strand
ACGTGTCCAGATGGGTCTGGAATGTCTCCAGAGAAGGAGACTCCAGCACCTCTCTGGGCAGCCTGTTCCAGTGATCTGTCACCCTCATGGTGAAAATTTCCTCCTTATATTCAGATGGAACTTCCTATGTTCTAGCTTGGAACCATTTCCCCTTGTCCTATCACTGGCCATCACTGAGAAGAGCCTCAAATGATCCTTCACAGTTTTAGAAGAATTGATTAAATGTTTTTTGGGGTTTTTTTTGCAAGATCGGGCAAAAGATTTATTGTTGTTGCTATTGTGGTTGTGATATCCTGGTTTATTGTCATGTTGGGTTTGGGTTTGTTTTTTTTTTTGCAGTATTTTTTGCTTGCTTCTTCCTGCAGTGACAAGATTATTGATGATTATTGGTAGTAAAAGTTACCTTCACTTTCTTGCATTGCTGTGGTGCCCAGGGAACAGATCTTTTCTTGGTAGACACTGGGAAATACTTGCTGCCCTAGGCAACTGCTAGAGGCTCTGGAAGGCCACCAAGTGTGAGAGGCAAGAGAGGAGGTGTCTTTGTTTTACATGGCAAGGATTTGATGATGGGGTTGCAGGAGTGGCTTTTGTTAGGCCAGGACTGTCCCTGCTACTGGAAAAAGCTAGTTGCAACACTTTAAAATTAAATTGTCTTTATACTGACCCATGAATTTTTCATCTTATTTTATCCCCCTGTCCTGATGAGGCGAGGCAAAGAGTGAGTGGTCTGGTGGGCACGTGGCAGCCAGGCAAGGTCAACCCACGAGAAGAGGATATGAAATAAACTCAGCAAAATTAATTTGATTTTTTTTCAAAAAAAAATTCTTAAAGCATGGAAATATTGTTATGGTGACTGAGTGCTACAGAACAGAGTCTGTTGTCCTTGGCTTTCAGAAAGAGAAACTAGGGCATTTGAATAGAATTTGCACATTGAAATTTCTATGCAGTCTACCCAAGTTGACTTAATTTTAGTGGCATATCCTACCTGGAATATGGAAGATCAGGTCTTCCTCTGGAGAACTGTGCAAGGGCATAGGTCTACTCTGCAGTCTGAGGTGTGACTGAGGTTGTTGACTCTTACAGATGCAGCTACTGTAGCTTGACTTGGTGCTGACAGCATCAAAGCAGTTCAAGCACAACCATCTATCTCCCATTCTCTAGCCCAGCTAGAACTAAAAGGCAGAGATGCCAGTGCCTGTGTATGCTCTGCAGTCTCACTGCCCAGTTTGGCTTGGTTGTGTTCCCATCACTTCCCTGTAAATGCTGCCTCCAGTAATGATTCTCATACAGCTGTAGGTAGGTAGTATCAGGTAGTGATCTCTGGCTGTATTTTAAACCAGGTGTAAATGCAAATTAACACATGATTTATAGCTAGATGTACTTGCTGGTTTTCAGTCTCAGATTCAGGATTCAGTGTGCTGCCTGAAAGACATTTTTGCCTCTTAACAGCTTAGTGAAGTCATATGGAGAAATTCTGTCTGCCTGCAGCACATATTCTTTCCCAAAATAGAGACACCAGACTAAATTGACTTGTTATTTTTACCTGAAGTTCTAGATTGGTTGTCTTACTTCAAGGGATTTCAAAACTGATCTCATTTCGTTGACACAAACTCGTTCTTCTATAATAATTATCTTCCTTCCCTACACAAATATTTTCAAAGTTTTTCTCAAGTTTTTGATATCATGTCCTATTAAAAATCCAGATAGATAATTCCACCCTCTCTTAACTTAGCTCCAAAGATGAGGATCTCAGTTTTCAGGCAGTCTGATGCCATCAGCTGTTTGTCAAGGAACTGTGCCATGCCACCACCAAGCTTTCCTTCATGAACTGCTCTTCATTCAGCAGATCTTGAGCAACTTCTGCATTTGTGAATCCATTTCCCAAAATGAAATGAAGTTGTCTTTTCAACTCCTGTTTCACAGGACATTGAAAAGGGCAGGTGGCAAATCTCTTGTGTTCAGCATTTTTTTCTCCCCTTTAACTAAGTAGGACTCTCCTGATGACACTGAATGCTGCTATAGACACTGATTTGTAACTGCATGAGCTGCTTGCTTCTTTTGGCCTTGATCTTACATCTGGTTACAGAATAAAAATGTTTAGAAAGCCACAACAGTTAAGGATGTGTAAGTGCTACTCTATATATATGGCTCAGAAAATCCTTCTACATATGTATATGTAAGTCAATGTTTAAGTTCTGAGATCAGTTATTTTGACTGAACCTGAATAACGGTATTTCAAGATGGAAAAATGTATAGGTGGAAAATAAGAGGTTAAGAAGGGAGGAGATAAATTTAAAGAAGGATTTGTGAACTGTCTGTGGTCACTGTTCATCAGGTAATGTCATTTGCCATCTGAAGTGTCCTGTGAGTAGTCCTGATAAAAGATTTTTAATACTAAGGTAACAGAGGCCCTTGAAATAATTGGTATATGCATACTGCACTGTAAAACTATTGAAACAGAGATAACAAGCTGTATTCTGCTCTAAGAATGAACTGAATTCTGAGTAATTTTCTAAAGCTAAATGTTTCTTCCCATCATATTCTGGATGTACAATCATGTAACAGCTCATTATAGCAATTAACTGAATTTCACAGATGATGACCAGAAGAAACTGCTACATGATGTATATTGCATCTCCTTTCAAAAATAATGAGAACAAATTTTAGCTAGCATTGTTCTCTCATTAGAAAGTCTGCAAACCTTTTATTGATTGATCCAAAGATAAATCCTCATGCACAGGAAAGGAAAAGACACTTTATCCTAAACACTTCATGTGTAATTAGAAAAAGAACCTTCTATTTATATAAATATTCAGGTTCTATTTTAGGAGGAGAAGAGTTAAAGGGTAGTGCATTGAATGATCTCATTTTATGTGATATAATTAAGATCAGATGGCTGAGAAGAAAAAAATTCTTGGTAATGATTTCCTTTACAGAAATCTTTAATGGGAACTACTCCAGGAGATTGTAGCTGCCTAACAGTGAGGTTGTCTGTTACTCCCCGGTGTTTTATTCAGGAGTGTTATGCAGCAAATCTCTCTTTGTAAGTTACAGCAGGTGTAATGAAGGTTCAGCTGTGAATTCCCCAGCCAACATTTTTGTTAGGGGTGGGTTGAGCCTGGCTTTTTTGTGTCAGGAGTCCTTCCCCTGGTGTGCTCACTGCAGTCATCACTTCTTTGGGAATGGGGGTTTGTTCCATGCTGGGTGGGTTCCTCAGAAGATAAGAGCAACTCTGTCCTGCGGGACTGTGTTAGTTATTAGTTGTGATCTGTGGCTGACTTTTTTCTTATGCTGTCTGTAGTCTTAGAATCATTGAATCACAGAATGCACTGAGTTGGAAGGGACCTTTAAAGTCATCTAGTCCCACCCCTTGCAGTGAGCAGGGACATCTTCACTAGATCAGGTTGCTCAGAGCCCCATCAAGCCTGACCTTGAATGTCTCCATGGATGGGGCCTCCACCACCTCTCTGGGCAACCTGTGCCAGTGTCTCATCACCCTCAGAGTGAAGAACTTCTTCATCTAAACCTGCCCTGCTCTAATTTAAAATCATTGTGCTTTGTCCATTCGCCACATGCCCTTCTCACTGTTGAGCTTGGATCCTGAGCCCCAGTTTCTGCTTCTTACACTGCTTCTTCATAACCTTAGCTCATTGTAATTTAGGAAAGGTGCTGGTTTGAAAATTCCTGTCACTAGATCTTACAGCATAAGGAGGGTCTGGGTCTCAGACTGAGGCTTCTGCTACTGTAACGGAAGTCAGTGCTGTACAAAACCTCCAGGTGAAACTTTAGAAGAAAGAATCTCGTTCAGAACACTCAAAACATTATGGACATTAATCCATCACTAGTCCTGCTAAAACCATAGAGGGATCAAAGTCCAGAATCATAGAATCATAGAATGATTAGAGTTGGAAGGAACTCCCAGAGGTCATCTAGTCCAACCCCTCTGCAAGAAGCAGGGACACCCCCAACTAGATCAGCTTGCTCAGGGTCTCATCCAACCTGGCCTTGAACATCTCCAGGGATGGGGCATCCACCACCTCCCTGGGCAACCTGTTCCAGTGCTCCACCACTCTCACAGGAAAGAACTTTTTCCTAATATCCAATCTAAATCTCCCTCCCTCAATTTTAAAACCATCACCCCTTGTCCTGTCACACCAGGCCCTACTGAACAGCCTCTCCCCATCTTTCTTGGAGGCCCCCTTGAGGTACTGGAAGACCGCTAGAAGGTTTCCCTGGAGCCTAAATTCAGGAAGTATTAACTTCTGTTTTGTAGCTATGGCTTGCTGCATGGTCTGTATGCACCCCAGGTTGACTATGCCACATCA
Organism: Heliornis fulica; assembly: GCA_013399135.1. NCBI lineage: Eukaryota > Metazoa > Chordata > Aves > Gruiformes > Heliornithidae > Heliornis > Heliornis fulica. Next base: position 130,583 of record VXBZ01001867.1, on the reverse strand, counting down.
CACCTTCCTGAAAGATTGTACAATTGCATTAAGGTTTTATCACTCCAGAATTCTAGGCTCGATGCTAGAAAACTGTATCATTGCTGAACCTCAAGATCCATAATAAATCATTGTTTAGAAGATAATTCTAAGGTGGGATTTACCTCACTGGATTTAACCACCTCGGAATGATGACTAATCTGTGCCTGTCTTCTCAATTCCATTTCCTGTCAACAGAGAAAGATGCTTAGATCAAACCACCCTGTGGACGTGCCCATTGTAGCAATAACCCAGGAAGGTTTGAAGTCTGTACTGCTTCTGTGATTCAAGTGCATGAGTAAAGCCTCTTTTACCTTAACTTGAAGATAGAAAGACTGCTTGAATGGGCTTTTACAGCCATCATCACAACCCCAGCACTGCAAGAGGGAGCTCAGAGAATTCTTGATGCATCGTTTATGACAGCCGGTTAGACAGCCTGGTGAGACTGGCTGAGGTGTTAGAACAGGTAATTAGAACATAGCACTAGGGTTCTTTGTAGATTTTGTTACTTTTTTAAAAGCTTTGATCCTTTTCTTCATTTCTCTCCTTCTATCTTGTCTAGGGATAAGGTCTGACCCACATATGGAATTCCATACTTTCAAGGGTGTCAAATGCATTAATGAAGGACAAACTGGATCATCTGGAAGGTCTTTGTCGTTTTGCATCTCTGTGAAAGGGAGATGATAGAGCAGTTGAAGATAGACTGTTAGACCTTAATAGAACAACACTCAGTTTCTTGAGGCACTGGGCCAAAATAAACTTTTCCATTAGAAACTCTAAGTGAATGCTCATTTTTCTTACAGAAGAGACTCCAGGATTTGGATGCTCATTTGTGCAGAGGTTTTAGGTTGCACTGCAGATTTTTTCCTGTGCACATTAATTTTAAAGTGTATCTCAACTGTCAAGTTAACATACTTTTCAACAATATTATGTAGGTTTTCTGTACCCCAGTCATAATATGCACATGAAGGATGTACTGCCATAAAATGTAATTCACTGCTCTGCAAAGGCAATGAAAGTTTCACCCTAACTTGAAAAAGCCAAACAGCTGTGGAAGTTACATTTTAATTCATCTATCAAAGAAAACAAGCCTAACATCACCTTCCCCATGTTTGATATATAAGCTCATTGTTATTTGGCAAATGAAGTAAAAACTGTGTTGTTTTGAAAGGTGTTATAAATTTATGACACCTTTTCATGCACTTGGGATATTTTGAAGTCCAATGCAGTTTGTCTGCCCATTCACATGTCTCTTTTTTTTCTTTTTTTTTCCCTTCTTTATTTTCTTTTATAATACAATTGTTATGGCAAACTTGGGATTTAAGATTTTATGGCTTGGTACCAATCAGAACACAAACTAAGCATTCCCCATTCGAATACCTAGGGGTTAAATAGTGCACACTCAATTTGCTCTCAGGGACTTAATTCTGTAGTTGAAATGGAAATAGCATTGTGGATAAATCTGTCTCGATGTAAGAAATGTAATATATGAGAATGTGGTTTATTTCATAAGAGAAAATCTATTTCCAAAGAAGGTATTAAGTATCTAAATGAGAGAGTCTCATCTAAAGGGAAGTGAATGATGAACACTAAACACTTCTAGGTGAATAGACACATTCAAACATATTTTACCTCATTTTGTTGCTCTCTCTTTTGAAAGGAAATGGTAAATCTCTTCAAAGAAACTCTTTTTTTCCTTCATTTTCTCATTGTATTTTCTAAAAACCCTCTTCTTGCATTCTCACTTAACCAATCTTAGTGCCCAGCATCCATGTCAACATGACAGGAAATCTGCAACTATTTAAAAAGCAAGCAAATTCAGCTAGTGATGACAGGAGCTTTCTACATCTTGCTGCTTTATGGTCCTCTGTGCAGTTACCTGTATTAAGCAGTAAATCTGATGTGTGTTGAAGCATCACCAACTCTTTCATCCTTTTCAAAACACCTTGAACATTTTCCTCCACTTTGAGTCCTTGGCTGATGTCCTTGCTGGATGCATCATTGTTTGCAGGGCTAAGAAGACAGCCTTGCTTTGCTCTGACCTCTTTCAGTTGGTTCTTTCCTCGGTGCCTCATTCATGCTTATGTTGTCCTGTCACAGTTCTCTCCTGATGGTGATTGAGGTGCCTGTTTAGAGAACACCTTCTCTTCCACCACGTTTGGGAGCATAATTTCTGTTTTCACTGTACACACCGGAGTCTCTGTTCCCTTTTGGCACTAAAAGGCTTCTGTGTTACCTTGACTGCAGTGCTAGGAGAGAAATACAAGGACATCTTCTCTGTGGAGTAGCCATGGTCTTTCCCTTAAGTAGAATCATAGAATCATAGAATCATAGACTGGCTAGAGTTGGAAGGGACTCCCAGAGGTCATCTAGTCCAACCTCCCTGCAAGAAGCAGGGACACCCCCAACTAGATCAGCTTGCTCAGGGCCTCATCCAACCTGGCCTTGAACGTCTCCAGGGATGGGACATCCACCACCTCTCTGGGCAACCTGTTCCAGTGCTCCACAACTCTCACAGGAAAGAACTTTTTTCTAATATCCAATCTAAATCTCCCTCCCTCTATTTTAAAACCATCACCCCTTGTCCTGTCACAACAGGCCCTACTGAACAGCCTCTCCCCATCTTTCTTGTAGGCCCCCTTGAGGTACTGGCAGACCGCTAGAAGGTCTCCCCGGAGCCTCCTCTTCTCCAGGCTGAACAGCCCCAACTCTCTCAGCCTGTCCTTGTAGGAAAGGTGCTCCAGCCCCTTTATCATCTTTGTGGCCTCCTCTGGACCCTCTCCAACTGCTCCATGTCCTTCTCATGTTGGGGGTTCCAGCACTGGACACAGTACTCCAGGTGAGGTCTCACAGGGCAGAGTAGAGGGGGAGAATCCCCTCCCTCGACCTGCTGGCCACGCTCCTCTGGATGTAGCCCAGGATGCGGTTGGCTGCTGGGCCGCCAGAGCACATTGTCGGCTCATGTTGAGCTTCTCATCCACCAGTACTCCAAGTAGGTTTCCTTCCACCAGAAGGTAGTTTGCATTATGCCATTATAAGGATGGCTCCTGGTCCAATTTGAAGTTCTGATCCTTTTCATGGTAGGGCTTTATAAAGAGATGGCATGTCTCTGGGTCTTCAAAAGATGTGTGTGATGATATTGAACCTGCCATACCACACTCACTAGGCCGTGGTGACCCTGAGACCATGTGGGGTGGTTCAAAAATGGGCTACTAATCATTCCTAGTCAAAATGAGCTCAGGCTCTTAAAGTTCATCAGTGAGCTTAGCCAAAAAATGAAGCTTGTGAAATGCCTTTCTTAGGCTGTCACAGCATGTGCTGACAGCACCCATTATACACTACAAAATTAGAAGAGATTTCAAAATCCCCTCTCTCCCTCCTGTGCTGTTTCAAACCCCCAAAGAGACAATAATTATCAGGTGGTAAGAAAGCACCTTCCCACATAACAGCAGGTTTCCCAAGTGAGTGATGCATTGTGTTAATAAGGTTATGTCAGGGGAACAGCCTCTTTCTTTTCCACCTGCCTGAGTTCTGGCAGATTATTCCTGGTTTTCCTAGCCAGTTTGTGATCACTCAACTCCTCGTGCACGGGAGGTTGCTTGTGAGGAGAAAGATCACTTGTGTGCAAGCTAGGAGATGTCTTGGGAAGCTGGATGGAAACAGAGACCAAGGAGCACTGCAGACAGTCCCATCTTGCACACAGAGTGCTAAACACATATCTTTGATCTGCCTTTTCTGATTCATAAGGTGGTGTGTGCATGCAAACAACCTTCACAGAACAATGTGGTCCTTCACAGTTCCCTCTCAAAATTCATCATAAGTTTTTTTTTTTCGCTTCCTTTTTTGATATCACTTGCAAACAAATTTCCTGGTCTCTGTCCAGTGCTAGCATACATGAGATCAAATATTCTTTTTCTTGGGTTTCTGTTCTCAAAGTGTTGACACAGGCTGTAGTGTAGATTGTCTTGATTTGTGTTCATGCTATGCTTTGGAAAAGGATGCAAATCCCCACAGAGTTTACAGCAATGGAAATGCTAATATCTAACATAGGAAGGGGATCCCTGGGTGTTTTAAGCAGTTGGTGGACTTTCAAATTCAGGCCCAGGCTCTGTGAAACAGGTACATGATCAGTGTTGCCCACAGCATATCTAGAGTCAGCTAATTCCCACCTCCCTTCTTACCAGGTAAAGCATCTTTGGACACAGTGTTCTCCATAGTAGTGTTCTGCTTGGTATATCCTATTTATTCAGTAAACCTTTTGGCACTGGTTTCAAGGATGGGAAGAGAAAACTGGTAGACAGGGAGGCAAAACTGGAGCTCAACCTGGCGGTCTTTAAGGTAATTTCTTTAATGAATGTTTCCTGTTCCTCATTGTGGCCATGTAAGAAAGAATATATGATCTGGGTGTTGCTTTTCTCCTGGCAAGTGTTTTTATGAGGTTGTTTTTCAACCTGATTCTACTCCTCAGTGGGAGGAGGGTATTTATAGGGAGAGACAGTTAACAGAAAGTGTAGTGCTATTATTAACAGAAATAGGCATTTAAGATTTAGAATTACTGTCGTATTTCCCTGTATCTGCAGGGACTTAATTTTCCATCTCAAACAAACCTAATCTCTGATGGCTTATAGAAGCTATTTATAACCTGTCACATCAGCAGTCATCACAATCAAAATTTAGGCTCTTGGTACTGCTGAATATTTTGCTTATCCTGTAAAAATCTATGATTATTGGGGCTTTTGTATTAAGGAGAATCAAATTGACTTCACAGAAATTGGGAAAACTTGCCCGTTCTTATACCCTTCTTAGACTTTTAGAAGTAGAATTGTGGTTCAGGAAAACGGCCTCATATCTGCCAAGAAGTACCTGGAATTTTTATGCTCTTATATCAGATTTTATTATGAGATCTGGCAGGTATGATTCTGGCAAATGGTCATCCACCTTGTGCTTGCAATCTTTGCCTTTTTTTTTTCTATTTATTTTTAGGGAGGTTGTTGGGTGTTTTAGTGGTTTTGGGGTTTTTTTTTTGTCTCTGTGTTTGTGGGTTTGGGTTTGTTGCTTTTGGGTTTTTTTTTAGTTTGTAGACAGTCTGTTCCTTCCCTGAACATCCCTGCTGCATATTTAGGCTTGAGGAGGACACCGTGCTTTCTAGCAACCAAACACAGCATAAGCTGACAGTCACATATGTTCTGTTTTTGTCCAGACAGCCTAAGACATGCAAGTGTGACAGGATCTGTCTGAATCATCCTGTAAGGCTGTAACTTTCTAAAAGAATATGATTTTTGCAAAATCCATTTATCTGGACAAGAGTTTGGCATAAAAAAAATATAAAAATTTTCCCTCTAAATCTGAATAACTATTCTGGTTCCTGATGGATGTTATTGTGGTATAGACAAAACTCCAGCACTGACTCTCTGATAATCATGTTTTTGTAGATCTTTTTGATCTCTTAGCAATCCCCATTACCTGTGTTGTGTGTAATATCTTCCATTGTGTTCCTTGGTTGCTCTTGTTTTCTGAGGGCTCTTGTCTCTCCTGTATGCTGCTTTCCTTTCACAGCCTCTGTTGTTGGACTGGAAGTTTCATCTGAATTCCATGTCAAAAGATATTTGAATCTTACCAGGAAAATATCACATGAATGGGCAGTTGGAATCCATTTCCATCCCTAGCACCACCACCTTCTTTTTCCAACCATCTTTCTCATTCCTTTTACAGAACTGACTGGCTCTGTGCTCCATCACAAGCCATTCATACAGCTGCCATGCTTACATGAATAAAACTCAGATTTCATAAGGTCACCAGGTTCCTGATACATTTCAGACAGTGAAGGCTCTGTGAGAAGAACATGGTTCCCCACATTCCCACTTACCTCAGCAGAAAATGAGCTAAAGGAAGGCTGCACTCTGAGACTCATTTACTCCAACAGACTGTACAAATTGTCTTCTTGAGTCAGCTGTCCTAGGAGAAATCCAGCCCCGGGCTCTCTTCCTCTCTCCCCCACTATTGTGTTAATCAGATCATAGTGCTTCTCAATTCCACAGTGCTTTACTACAGGTAATAAAGAACAGTTACACCTCTCATTGTCATTGCCATCCCTTTCCATGTTCAGTAATTATGGCAAGTGACTAATTGAATTCTGAATTTCAACTACGAGGCAATTACTATAAAGATCAAACATTATCAGCTGGTGCCTTGCAGACTTCCAGAAGGGGGTTAGGCAGGGAGCTTCATAGCTCTGTGCTCTCCTGCTCTGTCAGGCTGAGAAACAAACTGTGCTTCAGCCCTTGGTAATGACTTTCCCTCTCCAGCCCTAGTGCATCTCAAAACCTCACTGCCACTGCACAGCAGTGGGAGAATTAATGACCTGCTGGACTAACCATCACCGAGAACCTTTTCTTAGACTGCACCTTTCACACTCACTGTTTTTTAGGTAGCTGAGTCAGTGGATGTTCCCATCTGTTTTGGGCCATTGAAATTTTCCTGGCAATTTATGCAGGATTCCAATGAGTGCTAGTTGGATAATTGCCTGTGCTTCTTAAAACAATTACATCATCCATACTCAAGTGAGGGGGTTCTTTAGAACAGACAGAGCAGTGGTTTTTCAAGATCAATTTACAGGCCCATCCAGAGCATTATTTTGTTTAGCACAGACACCTATATTTAGTTGTCCATATCACAGGGCTTATATGTGCTCTAGGTGGTTGTTCCCCCCATTGTCAATAAAGATATAGTCAACAGAAGAACAATTCAGCTCTGTGAAGTAAACAGCCCCAATCAGCTGAATCTCAGTCTAGACTGTGGTTGCTGCAATCACTAAGAGTCAATTCAGTTGCTTAAACTTAAGAATCTGGTGCTGTTTGGATGCCCTAGATGGATTGAATAGAGGCCAAGGACACCACAGGCCATCTCAGAGAGTACTAGATGTCTGTCATACACTATAACCTATACTTACATTAGGAGCATCTGCATCACAGAATCACAGACTGCTCTGGGTTGGAAGGGACCCTGAGGATCATCGAGTTCCAACCCCCCTGCCACAGGCAGGGCCACCAACCTCCAGGCCTGCATCTAGACAAGGTTGCCCAGGGCCTATCCAACTTGGCCTTGAACACCTTCAGGGCTGGGGCATCCATGACATCAGATTTTACATGTGTTCATCTTGAGCTCAAATTTATCTGTAGGGAGGAGTATAAAAATAGAGTAACCATGAGGAGAGATTGCTCTTGGGTGCTATTCTAGTTTCCAGTAGTTTCTGTGACTTGCTGAACTAGAGGTGGTCTCTGCATGTTAAATGAGTGACAAATGTCTAGCTTGTATTGCACGTGATACGAGGGGGAATGGTTTAAATCAGAAGGGGGTAGATTTAGTTCAGATATTAGGAAGAAATTCTTCCCTCTGAGAGTGGTGAGGCCCTGGCACAGGTTGCCCAGGGAAGTGCTGGCTGCCCCCTCCCTGGAGGTGTTCAGGACCAGGTTGGACAGGGCCTTGAGCAGCCTGGTCTGGTGAGAGGTGTCCCTGCCCATGGCAGGGAGTTTAGAACTTGATGAACTTTAAGGTTCCTTCCAGCCAGAACCATTCCATGATTCTGTGATTCTATGACACTTGGCCTTTCATCAAACATTAATTTCTGTAGAGGTGTGTGTATTAATAGCAAGCCCAGCATGAATTTCAGCCTTCTCTCTCACCACAGATTTTTTTGGGCAGTCTGACTTCTGTTCATCTGGAATGAAAAAGTTTAGTTGCTTTGCTGCTTTTTTTTTTCCCATCTGCTGATAATCAAATGAAAGGGAAAGATGATAACCAGAGGAATGGTTCAATAGAGATTGCTTCAAAATCTCCCTCTGTTATCTTTCTCCTTTAATGATACACACAGGTCTGCGTTGAAAACCACTGGGTTCTAGGCACATTCACATTCCTAACTCAGGAGAGATTATTTTCCTTTTTGCCCTTTCTTAGCAGTTTTGACACATGTGGCCCAAACTCTGTCATTTCAATCATTATGAGGAAAAACCTCTGCATTTTTGTGTATGTGAAAACAGCTTAACCGAGCATTTATCAAATGCTAGTGAGCCTGTTCACTGTTTCTCTGTGTCCCTGTCTTGGTGTTCCCTCAGTTGTTCCTGTAACAACATGATCCTGGCATTTCAAAATAAGAATTTTCTTACTCACAAGCTATGAAATAATATCCTAAGGAAATTAACAGCATATTGGGATAATAATTTTAGACACAAATAATAATTCTGCTTTGTTGAACAATTAATAGACGGCTTAGAAAAGGAGGTGTAAGAAAATGTGACAAAGAAAACAACTTCCAGGATAATTTCCCAATCATTCTTCTGAGTAGTAATTATTTTGGCAGATGGCAACTGTTTGGGGATTCCCCACCATTGTCCACACTTCAGTGTTGAAATAGTTCAAAGGGAAGGTATATAGATACAGAATATGTATGGTGAAAGTGGTGTGTCAAAATGAAATTGTGGTTTTATGTCCTGAGAACTGTGTGGGGTTAACTTGCAAGGGATTGGAAAGCCAAAATGAATGTGTGCTTTCTTTGGTGTTTAGCTTTGTATTAACAAGTATTTCATTGAACAAGGTTTAAAAAGAGGAGCTTTTCTGTCAGATTTCCACAATTCATCCTATGGGATCTCTCTTAAGGTGCTAAAATGGCAACGCGTGCTGCCAGGCAGCCCCAACCTAGGACAAGAGTGACCTGCTGAGAACAACAGGTACATCAGAAACTTTGGATTGGGACCTGCTTATGTCAGTGATGGGAGTGTGGAGAAAAGAGGTAGGGACATGGAGGCCAGGATGTGGGTCCTGGTATCCGCTGAGGTTAAGAAGGTGCAAAAGTAGCCCAAGATCTACCAATAGCGCAGTAGTGAGGAGCATCTCAGATATGAGGAGCAAGGGAATTACTGCCTGTCCCAGGAAGGTAAGGTTTGCAGTGAACAGGGCCACTCACTGTGTAGGTTACTAGCTGTTAGGTTACTACTGTCTAGGATGCAGCCAGGGTTTGCCTGGAGAAGCTTTCATAAAGGTTGATTCTTGGACCTCAGCATTTGGGTGGTACGTAGGAGATGGAGAAAGAAGTACAAACCAATAGAACTATATACATTGGATGCCCTTCTATACTCCTACAGTCTAGCAAGCATTAAATCTGGTCAGCTTGTCCAAGGAAGGCTTTGTTCAGAAGGGCCATATGCATGAGCAAGATGGTGTGTGAAGGAGTGAGCACAAAGGTGTGGGCAAGACAATAGCAAACTTTATTGGTATTCCTGATGGAGTACACCTCGGGCTAGAAATCCAGCTAAATGTATTTCTGAACTGTTGAAGACTGGAGGATTTCTAAACTTCTGAAAGGTTCTATTCCTCCCTTAGCTTTTGACACGTTATGTGACCTGGGTGAATCACTTGAGCTCGTTAGCAGATAGGAAATCAATACAGAAAGTGAGCATAACCAGACTGCTTTAGCTTCTCATAAAACATTTGAGGACTTCTTGGCAAAGGAAAACAATAGAAAGCTGACAAAGAGAAAGCATGAAGAAACATTAGGTTGGTGAGCTAGACAGAGCTGATGTCAGAAATACTTTTCTAAGAGAGAGTTTCTTGTCCAAAGTATTATTTATCTGCCTTCCAAGACTCTCCTATAAGTTCTATTCCCATTTTAGTTCTACATGAATGTAAAAAAACCCTCACCTATATCCATGACATCCGAGAATCTCTCTTTGCACAAAGTTTGGCTTTCAAGATGATGTTGGCTGATGTACAAAGTAATAAGTATTGGTTGGATAACTGTGCTTCCCTCTCCTTATTTTTGCCTGAATAACCCTCATTCACAAATAAAATATGTGGAAGGATATTTTTCTTTCCAATCTCATGGATGTCTGACTACAATTATACCACTGTCCCTTATGTTTGCTAGAAATAGCAAGTGCAGTGTACGGGTGCGTTGTGAATCCTACCTGGCTCTAGCTTGTCACTGCAACCATCAGAAGAAACCCACCAAAGAGGAAGGATGGCACATGAATAAATAATTTATAGCCCTATGATTCAGTCCCTATTTTTAGATCCTTGCTGTTTTTCTAAGACTTTGAAAAAAGGGCTAAATATAGTGTATACAAGAAGTGACATATCCTTTATGCAACACAGGTTTTTTCTGTCTCATTCGATCTGAATCCTATGAAATCTGAGAAGCCAATCTAAGGAATTTATATCATGAAATTCCTGTTGGATTTACTGGGGATCATGGCAGATTAGTACCCAAGAGAAAAATTTTTGCTTAATACCAAGCAAAATGTTTTATTTTTAATGTCAAATGAATAAAACTTTGGGGTACCACTGGGAGAATCTTGCAATATCCCAGTGATTAGGACACTGAAAGGAAGGAATTTATTGAACTGGGTTCAAGTTCTTCTTGAAGTCCAACAATGGAAAGACCAGAGTCTTAGGTACTCTGATGTGAGTAACTCACAGGCTACAGTGGTCAATGATGGATTGGTTTGGTTTGGTTTATTCCTGTCTTCTTTGAATTTTTAAATTTTCTTTTGGCAGATAAAACCTGTGTCCAATTTACCAGTCTTAACAAGCGATTCCCATTGCCCCCAAACTGTATATTTAAAAAATAATTCATTCAGATATGAGAATGTCATCCAGCTTTAGGCCTAGCACTGCGACAAGACAGGTTTTCTCCGCTGTCTCTGCTGATTTTCCCAGCCAACATTTCAGAGAAATCATTTTAATGTTGCATACCTAAGGAAAAACCTCCTTTATTTCTGCTTGCTTTCCAGTGGCAAACTTCTCATAAATACCTCCCTGTTGGGAGCACCGTTGTCTGGCAGCTCTACAGCCTACTTTGCTGTGCCCCCAAGCCAGTCTAGGAAGGAACTGGTAGGTAGGAACTGGTAGGACCTACTGAACAAGGCTAATGGCAAGTTGATATTCTAAAGTTCCAAGGTTGAACTCTGCCTGTGGTAAATATGCTGGCCTAAGTGACCCCAAAAAAAGAACCCAAGTTACTCAACTTGGTCAGAGGGCAAAACAGAGTTTAATAGTGACACAGAGAAAACTAAAATTTATGGGGTGTCCCATATTTTAGCCAGTGCATGGTTAGACATACAAAGTAACAGGCAGTGTGGTCTGTGAAAGCAAGGAGAGCTTGGTGGGAAAAGGGGAGTTGAGATAGAGAAGCTGGTGTATAACCTTGGAGCTATTTCCATAGACACAGCTGAGCTTGAGGAATAGGGGAACACCCCTAAAATGTGAAAGCAGAATGACCTTGAAGATAGAGAAGGAAAGAGCTGATGCACTTGTGAAGAAAACCAGTTTGAGCTTCTCGTGGTTACATAAAGCAGTCAGGGGCAAAAGTTTAAAGCTGAGGAAGACTACAAGCCTTCATCAAAAGCTTCACCAGCAGTGACCACCCAGAGACTGAAATGTGCATGCGATAGTAGGTGGGAACCTGTGACAATGACTTGGAAAGGTGTTCAATATGTAACCAACTTAGAGGGAATGTAATGAATATGTATGTAGTTTAACAATAGAGACCTACTCCTTCTAACCCTCCATGTGTATATTGGGTGGAGAGATCCCCTGTACACCCATTGCTGGAAATGAAGACTACCTGCTTAATAACTTCAGTTATTGAAGTTTCACTGCTTAAAAAGGGGGTAAATGGTTATTTAGGATATCAGAGAAAAAAATATTTCCAGAAAAATTTAGCAGACTGTGTGAAATAGTTTTACAAATCAATTACTAGAAATTTTTGGGACTTACTTTTTAATCTTGATAGAGGATGGACAACATGACTCATTGTGCTCTTTCAGTTGTTTGCTGCATCTGTGATACTCTGAAATTGCCACAGTTGCTGCTATCTCCACTTTCCCAAACTTTGTACTTTCTAGGGAGCTTGTTCAGTGAGGGTTCTGGTTTTCTGGTTGATAGAACTTTCACTTCAGCTTGGCTGACATATTACATGGATCATCAAGCTGTCAAAGCAGTCAGATACCCTTAGGTATGCACAGCTTTATTTATTAATTTGCCTATTTATTCCCTTCACTCCAGCAGCAGATGAACTTGTCTCGTGATTATAGGGCCACCCTGTGTTCATGGCACCCAGGATGAAAGGCATAAGTAGTCGACAAAGAGAGATTTCCATTTTAATGATGACTGGAAATGCAAACCTTGTCAGAAAGTCATCTGCATGAAACACAGCAAGATGACTAAAATATTTTTCAAAACCAGCTCAGTTCCAGTTGTCAGAGTCAAGATGTGATACAGCAGTGCTTGCATGCAGTGTCTGGAGTTGTCTTTCACCTGCTAATGACTGAAAGGATGTGGTTAACTTCCTGCTGAGAATTATGTCCACTTACCTTTACCCTGTGCTCCTGTCTCTTGTTTGGTTCATGCTTTTAATGGACTTTTACCAACGAAATACAAGCCTGCCAATCTATACAGATTGTGTTACTGCTACCTAAAAGGCTTTATGTTCTTCATCAGGGTCAATAACAAAATAAATTGGATAAATTGAAGAACACCACTCATCAAATACTACTCTTTGCATATTCAGTTCAGAATTGCAACATCATCAGCTGTTGGAAGTGAAATTATGGTCAAGGTTTTACCTCTCAAACTGATGTAAAACATGGAATCAAAACTTTGTTTTAAGGTTATTTCAGTGCATGGCAGTGTCCTGTAAATCACAGAAAAGTACTGCTGGGGCTCATCTGGTCCAAGCCCTCTGTTCAAGCAGAGCCACCAAGAGCTGGTTTCTTTCACCTGCGTCCAGACAGCTTTTAAATATTCCCAGAGAGGGAGACTCCACAACTTCCCTGGTCAACCTACTCCAGTGCTTTGTCACCCTCACAGTAAACATCTTTATCAGTGACCGGGATGAAGGGATTGAATGTTCCCTCAGTAAGTTCGCAGACGACACTAACCTGTGAGGAAGTGTCCCTCTGCTTGAGGGAAGGGTGACTCTTCAAAGGGACCTGAACAAGTTGGATTTATGGGCTGAGTCCTACAGAATGAGGTTCAACAAGGCCAAGTACTGAGTCCTACACTTCACAGAATCACAGAATGTCAGGAGTTGGGAGGGACCTCCAAAGATCACCTAGTCCAATCCCCCTGCCCAAGCAGGATCACCTAGATTAGATCACACAGGAATGTGTCCAGATTGGTCTTGAATGTCTCCAGAGAAGGAGACTCCACAACCTCTCTAGGCAGACTTGGGACATAAAAACCCCTTGCAGTACTACAGGCTTGGAGAAGAGTGTCTGGACAGCTGCCAGGCAGAGAAGGACTTGGGGGTGTTGGTGGGCTGCAGGTGGCCAAGAAGGCCAATGGCATCCAGGCTTGTATCAGAAACTGCGTGGCCAGCAGGTCTGGGGGGGTGATTGTGCCCTGGTGAGGCAACACCTCAAGTACTGTGTTCAGTTCTGGGCCCCTCACTACAAGAAGGACATTGAGGTCCTGAAATGTGTCCAGAGAAGGGCAACCAGGCTGGGGAAGGGTCTGGAGAACAAACCTTATGAGGAGCAGCTGGGGGAGCTGGGGAGGATTTAGTCTGGAGAAGAGGAGGCCAAGGGGAAACCTTATTGCTGCCTACAGTGGCCTGAAAGGAGGTTGTAGAGAGGTGGGTGATGGTCTCTTCTGCCGAGTGACAGGTGATAGGACATGGGGAAATGGCCTCAAACTGCACCAGGGCAGGTTCAGATTGGATGTCAGGAAAAGGTTCTTCACTGAAAGAGTTGTTGGGATGTGGAACAGGCTGCCCAGGGAGGTGGTTGAGTCACCATTCCTGGATGTATATATGGTTCAGTAGAGGACAGGAACAGTTGGTCTTGATGATCTTAAATGTCTTTTCAAACCTAGTCATTCTGTGATTCTGTAAAAATGTGGTTTCTGATTTTTATATGGAACCTCCTGTGCTTTAATTTGTGCTCATGGCCTCAGCTCCTGTAACTAGGCACCACTGAAAAGAGCCTGGCTCCCTCCTTTTTGAACCCTTCCTTCAGGTATTCATATACACTGATGAGATCCCTCCCCTGAAACTTCTCTTTTCCAGGCTGAACTGTCCCAGCTCTCAGCTTTTCCTCCAGTGTGAGATGCTCCAGTGCCTTAGTCATCCTTGTGGCCCTGTGTTCAGTTCTCTCTACTATGTCCAGGTATCTCTTGTACTGGGGAGCCTCAGAATGAACCCCGTACTCTAGAGATGTCCATGCCAGTGCTGAGCAGGGGGAAAGAACATGTCCCTTGATCTCCTGGTAATACTTTATGTAATGCAGCCCAGAATAACATTCAGTGCCATTGCAGCAAGGGCACATTGCTAGTTCACATTCAAACTGGGGTCTACCAGGACCATTAGGTCCTTTCCTGCCAATCTGCTTTCCAGCTGGTTGGTCCCCAGCTTATACTGGGGCATGTGGTTGTTGAACTTTGTGCTTCCCCATGTTGAAGTTCATAAGATTTCCATCCACCCATTTCTCCAGCTTGTCAAGTTCCCTTTCACATAAAGATCCCTTTTACATCCCCCTTGAGCCCATGGGAACTACATATGTTGATACTTCTACTTTGTGTACATTCATCTCTACTGTGTATGGAGTTGAAATGTTGGCTTGTGTAGAATCAAGGTCTGGCACTGGGCTACCAAAGCCACAGCCACCACTACAGAGGAGGAACGTCGGTGGAAGGCATTGCTGCCCACTGTCTGAGGGGCTCCAGTTGCTGGGTTTGACTCTGGGAATATTGCCATGGCTGTCATCCTCTGTATTCATAGAATGTGCCTGTGATCAGCATGACTGAATCAACTGCTAGAGGAAATATGAAAATGCTGGATGCTGGTTGGCCTGGTGGGGATGCAGTTTGTCTTCTGGAAGTCAGCAGCATGAGTGACACTCTGAGCACTGCTGGATATTTCTGTCTTTTTAGGGAGTTCCCTTTTACATCCTTGCCTATCCCCTGGCCTGATGGTTAAGCAGAAGGAATCAAGTGCCACAAATATGCCACAAATAATCTTCAACAAAAGGAAATGAGCGTTTTCAAAGTCAAAGCAGAGGCTGTAGTCTGAAGCACAGAAATTAATATTGGATGATGTGTCAAAAGCTGTGTGTTATAATGGTTGTTTGTTGCCTGTGTCATCATGAGTCAATTACTGCTCATTGTTTGTTTGCATGAAGATTAAATCTGCTTGTCCAGTTGCATTGCATGAGGGCAAGTGCATACAGAAAGCAAATAACAACAGGTCATAAACACCAAAAATCTCTTTGTTTTGTGTATCTGTTCTTCAGAATAAAGTCAGAAAGAAAGGAGACATTATAAGAAGAGAAAATACACTGAGTTCTTCAGTGTGCCTTTGTCTGAGGAAATGAAAATTGGCACAACAGCTCTTTTAGCTAGGAAAAAAAAGAAATAATGTGCTAATAGCTCTCATTACCTATTGTTGCCCTAGAAAGATCATGTAACTGTTCCTTTCTTCCTGGGTGTTCATTGTTTCTACAACGGAGCTCTACATCATGACTCCTCCATTTTCTCCTTATTTTTCATGACAATCATTAAGAAGAACTGAACTCAATGGAGTCTCTTTCTGTATGTAGTAGTTTAACACAAAGGGCAAGAATGATTTTAGCACAAAGCACATTGATCCCAGTTCTCACCTGGAGAAGGAATATTCTTCAGCGTGTTCGATCACCAAATACATCACTGAAGTGTCTTGGTAGATCAGTGACTGATGGTTTCCCTCTTTTCCTTTACATAGTCTGAAGCTGGGGAGCACTTATCTTCCATCACTGTCTTTCACAGAACCAATATATGTGTCATGCTGTTGGTGTCTCTTTGCTGCTGTGATCACCTCTACAACTCAGCATGTCCCAGTGACTCAGCCTGTCACTGAGTCCAGCATCTGTTATTTCTTCACCTTCTCTGTGATGGTTTTGACAGTAAGTTGAGATCCTATGAAGCAGATGTTTGCTGCTATGGAAAAGACTAAGATAGTTGTCTGAAGTTGGTATTATTTTATCCTGGGTCTTCTGTGCAGAGATGTATATACAAGCAAAAAACAGTCTATTCAGCTTGTGATACAGGATCACAGAATCACAAGGTTGGAAAAGGCCATTTAGATCGAGTCCAAATGTCCCTGTCCTCTCCTAAACCGTCTCCCTGAGCACCTCATCTCCCCATCTGTTAAATACACCCAGGGGTGGGGACTCCAGCACCTCCCTGGGCAGCCTGTTCCACACCCCAACAGCTCTTTAGGTGAAGAATTTCTCCCCAACATCTCATCTGAACCTGCCCTGGTGCAGCTTGAGGCCATTTCCCCTTGTCCTATCACCTGTCACTGGGCAGAAGAGACCATCACCCACCTCTCTACAACCTCCTGTCAGGGAGTTAGATGCAGTGATAAGGTCTCCCCTCAGCCTCCTCTTCTCTAGACTAACCCCCCCCAGCTCCCTCAGCTGCTCCTCATAAGATCTGACTGACTGCAATAAACCTCTGTCCCATGGATATGCAATTGGTCCAGTGTCCCCAACAACTGCAAAACTGACTCACTCTGTGCCATGGGATTCATCTGTGCATGAGCAAGAGCTGCTTCTTCCAGAGGCATGTAGTGAGGGCCTTACTTTCTAATATTACCTCACTTTCTAAATCAGATATTTCTCTTTTAAATCTCTGGGTAAAGATCTGTATTATGTTATGTCATTAAAATAAGATATATGAAAATATATTCAGCATGATTGAAAACTTGTTTCCATGTGGCTGTTGGAACTAATGCTGTAAAGCATGTGGAAAAAAAGAAAGGAAGACATTTGCTTCAGGGTATAAATTACTTACTAGAGTTTGGAATGAGACATTCCCAGAAGTCACATCTATTTTCTGCATTAGTTTCTGAGAAGTGGCTGATACTGGAGGAGATTCTGGGCTAGAGAAATTTAGAGTTCAATTTTATCCTCCTCTTGGCTAGGTAAGAGACCTGGTGTAGCAGCTCATAGACCCAGATCACTGTTCCTCAAAGAACTGCTGTGATGTGGGTGTTGTATGGGATTCCTGCATTTGCACTGAAAGAGAAGGCAGGGGCACATTTTATGGCTCCTGATGTTCTAAGTGGAGGGGTTGCACATCAAAATGGAGGTGGAAATGAATGGCATTCATTACTCCTGATTTGCCTTGCTGATTATGGTCTGTTCCCTAACACTTCTTTTGGACAAGAATTTATCCTTCTAAAAAGAAGGTTGTAATGAGCAGGAGACAATGGCATCATGGTTTGATAAGGTTGAATACATGTTTGTGATGTGCTCCTGCTCTGCCATGGTCACACCAGGACATTTTCAGGAATTCATGGACAGGTGTTTTGCTTCTGTTTCCTTACTAAATGGAAAGAGCAATAACAGGAGCAGAGGAAGAAGTTAGTGTTGATAAGAGGGGCACTCCTAGTATTTGCTTCCTTTTTGAAGTAAGAAAAATCTTTGGAAGGAGCTTTGAGATCAAATGAATCTTCTTTCCCTAGCTTTGACACTCACCCCCATCTTTCACCCAACTTCAAGCTATTTCTGGCTTTTTGTCAGTATATCACCTAGTGGGAAATCAAAAAAAGAAGTGAGATTTTACTTTTATGTGGATCTATAAATGCTTGATTCACATGCACCCTTCTCAGGTGCATACCTGATGGGTATGTTCTAATTGTCTCACAATATTGCTTGTGTTTGTGGTCTCCACACCTGAACTGGAAAGATAGGGTGAGGTAAAGGAAGAGTCAGAATGAGAAAGTTAAGAGTTTCATATAAATGCTGTCCTGGAAATGGGATTCAATGACTGACTAAGCACCAAGTTTCCCACTCAGTGTGTGGAGAGTCAGATGTTGGCTACAGAGACTCAAAATCAGCAACCATTCTGCACAGAGAGCTTCAGCACTGGCCTAAAGGAGGGGCCAACTACAAGGGATTTCAGGGATCCAACTTAGATCCAACTGCCTGAATCCCACTCTAGATCTGATCTCAGATTGATGGGGTAAAAGATGCCCCAAGACACATTTAACTTGGGATGTTGAATAATTATAAGCAGAGCAGGGGGGAAAGAAATCTAATCAGATGTTTAGCCTTTGGGGAAAATGTCACAAAATATTGCACAGAAAATGTCAGTCTTTATCTGATTCTCCAGTAAGAAAAGGAGAGACGTGTGTGAATTTGTCTGCAAACTAGTGACAGGAATGGAAACTGAGGTCCTTGACCTTTAGAACAAGTTTAGTTGAGTCAAATATCACCAGTCATTTTATTCTGTGTTATTTGGCCTTGTCACCCCAACAGAGAAAAGTGAAAAAGTGCAAATAGGCAGTAGCAGCATGAAATTCAGTGCTCTGAATGGGTATGGTATAATCTGGAGCATCTCAGTGAAGTGTTCCTTGGGTATGGTATAATCTGGAGCATCTCAGTGAAGTGTTCCTTGGGTATGGTATAATCTGGAGCATCTCAGTGAAGTGTTCCTTGGGTATGGTATAATCTGGAGCATCTCAGTGAAGTGTTCCTTGTTGCTTTCCATGTGGACTTTCCTTCCCTGTGGGAAAAGCACCCTTCCAAAAGTCTTTCTACCTTTTTCAATGGTTATCAGCATTACTTTAGAAACATTTAATCCAATGCTTTTGTCTGAATTCCTCTTATTTTTCTGATGGCTGGGTGCTGAACTGGTGCTGAATCACCATGGCAAAGGCCCAGGAAGAAATAGGGGAAAGAGCAGCAAGAACATCATGAAGAGTTCATTAGGAAGTAGTCAGGATATGTCCTTTGGGGATCTTTCTGAATTTCCTGCTTTATTTTAATTCTCTCGTTTCTAAGACACAGTTCAAAACAACCATGGAAAAAACCCATTCCTGGGGATTGGATGTGCTTTTGGTGGGTGGAGGAAGGTAGTTTGTACAGCAAAACTGCACAGTTTTCTCTCTGAGAAAACTCTTTGAGATGAAGAGGAGTTCTTGCCAGAAACTGAACTCCCCCACCACTCACCCCCAGCATTACTACATGCAGTTCCCAGAGCTCCTCAGGGTGCCATTCAGTTGGACATGAAACCTCTCTGCCTCAGTAAAGTGATTCAGGATTTCACCTAGATTCTGGGAGAGCTGGTGCCTTGCAATAAGATCAGGAGTGGTAAAGGCATACATCTATGTTAAGACTTGCTCACTCTCACTTGCTCATGGGTGAGCAAGTCTTAACATAGATGTATGCCTTTACAAAATCTGTTCCAAGGCAGCCTTGTGTGGCCTCCCCAGCCTGCCTGCCCCGGGGCTGGGAGATGGGGTTATCTTGCTCCTTTCTCAAGTTCTTTGCAGAAGTTTCACCACTAATGTTGTTACACAGGAGACTCTAGAAAATCTCTAGGAATGTTTCTTCTGGTTTACAGTGGGATCTATGGCAGGGGAGTAAAGCAGTAAATTTACAATACACATACCATTGTCCTACATGGAGCTGAAAACCTAAACTTATCTACATAGTTCTCAATACATTATTTCACTTAATTATTTTTAAAGGACTTGCTTTCTCTTACAACACTTTTCTCATAATTTTGGTGTCTTCCAAACCCATATGCTGTAAGAAAACATTATCTATGAGTGTCATTAAATGCTTGTCTTTAGAGGTGCTTACATCCTTTATTTCTCCTCTTCCCTTGGCAGGCTCTTCTAGTCCTCACAGAGCTGGGAAAGTTGATTTATCTTGTGAATAATCTGTTCTGTAACCTTTTCTTAAATCTGTGAATTTTCTAGGCTGTTTAAAGTCCAGTATAGAGTGTTCATCTCTCTTTTATTTTGGTCTGTACCAGGAAATGCCTACAGAGAGTGCCTGGGCAATGGGACATGGGCCTCCAAGATAAACTATTCCCAGTGTGAGCCTATTCTGGATGACAAGGTCTGTATTTTTCCCTTTGTTCTTCTCAATGACATTGTTCAGCATACATGCATGCAAATATAATCTTGAGGTTGACATACTAATTTGGGGCTTCTGAGATGTACTCCATTTCTGACTCTGCAACAAACCCTTTCTGTGAATTCAGGAGAATCACTTACCCTCTCTCCATATCCCCTACTCCCATGGTTTATTTAAAAAAGGGTGCTTTATTGCACTCTGTCCCTGATGATGTATGTGTATGCAGATCCTTCCCAGCTTAGTTCAGAGCCTACAGCTGCTACAGTAAATGTTAGTAATAATTACAATAAGACCAAAAGCTTCTTTGGCATGGAAAAATAAGCTTTCACCCGCTGACTCCACCCTGTAGCTATCAGTTTTACAGTCTCATCAACAACTGGGCTTTACAGGTCTCAATGCCATTTTTGTTCAGCAAATATGTTTTTACTGCAACAGAAAAATACATAAAAAGCAGACTTGGATCCCTGCTGTATTTAATAGTTCAAGCCAGTCCTGGATTATGTAAGAGTTTAGAGAATTAAATTAGTCTATAGGGTTAAGCTCCTTCAGAAAGGCTGCAAGCAATTATGCAAAACCCTTGTCAAATGTCTCAGCTTTTCCTGGAGGCATCACAAACATTCATCCTCACAGAGTTCAAACCTTGAAGCCTTTCATGCTATGTTCTCCTTCTCTTCCTCCTGTTTTGTGTGCTAAGGTGAGACAAAGGCTTGGTGCTGCCTCGCTGCCAGGGATGAATTTCCCCTCTAAGGACTAGGGTGGAGACATGTTCACGTTTTGGGGTTCATTCCACTCACCCTGTCATTGGATTTGTGCCATGGCAGTTGTGAACAGAGAGGAGGAAGATGAGGTCTCACCTGCTGAGGGCTGTTTGCAGAGCTAATCTGGATTTAGTACTCAGAATCTGTCTGGACTAGTGCTGTACCCAATACAGACATGATGGCGTTTGGCTGCAGCCCAGCATCCGTCTAAGATCCTTGTTGTTGCTGAGTGGGGACCTTGACAAGTGAATCAGAAAACAGATAACTACACACCAGCTGCACAGGAGTGCCTACTCTTGCCCACTGGCTAAGTAATTTGGTAGTAACCCACCCCACTCAGCCCCCCACACCAGCATTTGGTAGAGGTTTCTAGAAAATAAGAAAAAACCATACCAGAACACGAATGCCATCCAGAGGCACTGATACACACTCAAGGTGGTCTAGCACAGTGGAGAGACTCCCATAGCAATTTCAACTGATTAAGTTGGGGTGACCCCAGCAGCCCCAGACTGCTATACCAGCTCAGGAAAGTGCTGCTGTATTTTAATGACACTCTTTATGTGTTTGTCTGCATGGCTTGAAGAGTTGCTGCCTGTGCACAAGCAAACAGTGAGGAGTTTTATTTTAAGAGACTGAGGAAGTTCAGTGACTAGAGGACAGGATTATTTCCTTTATTCTGTTTTTTGCTTTCAAAAACTTTGCAGCTATGGTGATAGCTTTAAACTTCTTAAATAGCATGTTCCTTAAACAGATGAAAATGCAGACGTTCCCCCACCCTTCTTTGCAAAAGCTTAAAAACTCATTTATTAGATCTTTAAAGATTTGCAAGAAGCTTTGCAGATAGTAATATTTGTGAATAATTTTGAAATCTCTACATAATGCTCAGTGTTACAGATGAATACTTGGGTAGCTTTATGAACTCAAGAAAAAAAACATTTCCCCACAGATTTCCATAATCCTCTGTTTTGATTGAAGGTGAGATGTGAGCACACATGTGGGTCTACTGTATATTGACCCAATCTAGCAGATGCTAAGCACCAGCCAGGAGGTACACCCTGTGTTTCATGCTTATTTTTAATCCAGAAAACACCACTACTTTCAAGCTTGGCCACTCAGAGCCAGAGCACTAAAGAATTACCTGGTTTCACTTCAGATGCAGTGATACATGGGGCAGGAACAGGACTTCTCAAGACCAACCCCATGTCCAGTGCTACTTGCTTTATGTTGGTGTTGGTAATGTAGCAAGGGAAATACTACTTGTTTCAGCTGTGGGTCAATCTTAGGGAACACAAATTCCTATAATAGATATTCACTGGATTATATTAATGCATCACTGCTTCACTTTTGGTCAAGAGCTGTGGCAGTAGCTCATAAAACTGCTCTGGATCCTTGTTGCTCCTAGATTTCCACTTTGTCTGGGATCTAGTTGCCTGCATGTAGTTATGTGATGTAGTTTAGAATGCCCCAGTGTGTCTCCATGCATTTGGCAGGTGGGACAGAGACCTTCTAGAATACTTGTGTCCTTCAGCAGCAGCAATTGGAGGTTTGTCACCAGGACCAGGAAGCACAGGGACTCCTAAGTGTACCTCAAAGGACTCTAGATACCTGTGTGAGCACTTCTAGCCCTTGTTTCAGGTACTGGTTCACATGTTGGGTAGATACCCAAATGTAGATGTCCTAACATCAGAATCCCATCCTCTGAACAATCAGCTGCTTCTCCAGGCATAGAAATCAGTTACATAAACAGTTTTGATCCAACTGACCGATGGCATAATGTTGTCTAATGGAAAACTTCTACTCAGCCTGCAGGCTCCTGTGTCAGAGGGACCTCTTCTGCATCTGTCACAAATCTCTCTCAGACAGCAAAAAAATACATCTTGGTCTCCAAAAGGAGCTATAAATTAGGAACATTGGGCTTGTCTATGTGTCCTGTGACAGCTGGATATAAATTTGGTTCTGCTAATGTTTTGAGGTGGCTTCAAGCTGCCTAGCTGAGTTAGAACCACATGGGCTTAAGCTAATATATCCTGCTTAGGAGCACAGTCACCTTAAGCCTCAGTTACCCAGATGGCTCAGGACAGGAAAGCACTGAAGTCAGAGGTATCTTGGATGACAAGATACTTCCTAGTTAGTTCTGAACATCATTGGAGAGGAGACATGGTGTCTTGAAACTGCCCTGCTGATGAGATCATCCTGGCAACAGGACGAAATCTGAAGTGACTGAACTGGAAATGAAGTTCAGAGCCTCACAGTGTGTGCTGTAAACACTGGCAGAACCTCTCAGGAAGTTCTGTTAGAGGGAGAGTGGTCCTTGCCATTTGGAGAGCTAAGGGTGCTGTTATTAGATGGTTATTAGTTCAAATCATTAGCTGATTTGGACAGGTTAGCAGTCACATCCAAGCTGAAGTGTAGGGAAAAGTCCTCTAGACAGAATGACTCCATCACTAACCTGAAAGCTGCAGGGAGCCCAGTGTGACAGCAAAGCTGGTGCAGATAAAGTCATAGAGCTGTTCTTCCTCAGTTTACCTGAGAGAAGCTGGATGGAAGATAAATCTACATTGCCTGAGGAAACATGATTGTCATGCATAAGGTATGGCAGGGAAGAGGACTCCAGTGATGGGACCTGCAGTGGTTTGGAGAGACGTCTCCTCTATTTTCCAGCAAGCAGAGGAATATTGAGCAACAGTCAAAGGTTGTTATTATTTTAAATGTTACCAGTCTTCAAAAGGGTGAGACAGAAAAGAGTTATGCAAGTTTTTTTACATACATCTTTGGCTAACATATGACTGATTCTGGGCACATGTTTTTCCACCCTGAAGGTGTTGTCTCCAATTCTACCAGAGATGCAGATTGCATGTAGGCTGGTGGAAAGTGACCTTGCCACCCTGTCAGTGTAGTTTCTCCAAGGCACTGAGGCATTTCTTGTTTCTACAATATTTGATTTTGCCTTCAGGAAACCTTGTTAGTATCAGCAACAGAAAAAAAAAAAGAAACCATGCCTGGTTTTTGTTCAGCTTCACTGTTTCAAGGAGGAGTTTAATTGTATTTTTCTATTTTTTTTTTCCAATTAATTTTCTTGTGTTTTGAACCATACCTTCTTAAAACTTCAGTGAAATTGAAATAGTGGTTAGGAGCCAAAGGAGGGAGCTTGTCAGATTCAAAGAGCAGGATCTGACCTGGGAGAAACATTAGCGTTTTACAGAAGATTTCTAACACTACATGTGCAATTCTGGGTGATGCTCTAAGTCATATGGTTTAGTTTTAGAGAGTCCTGTAAGAAACAAGCAGTTGGACTCAGTGATCCTTATGGGTCCCTTTCAACTTGAGATACTCTACAATTCTGTGAATTAAGCAGGAGAGTAAATAAGTAAAGTGGTTTGCCAGGGCAGTAAATGAATGGTGCTACATTGTGTTTCAGGTAGGCACATCAGGTCAAGTGTGTTTTCTTCCTCAGGTGTCCCTGTAACTTAAGAATAAATAAATTTCAGTCTGAAATTCAGATCTTGCAGATTTGCTGTGGTGTTTGTTTTGTTGTGGTTTGGTTTTTTTGGTTTTTTTTTTTCTTCTCCTCAAGGCTACTCAGAAAATGGGCCTGTGCATGGAGAAGTTTATTTTAGGGGATTTTATAATAGACTTAAAAATACCTTGCATGGTTGAGTTCTGTCCAGAAACAACGGCACATTACTCCGTGTGCTGAAGATATAGTCAGGTTTCATCATGAAAATGGTTCCAAGAGTTCTTGTTGGGTGTCTGGCAAAGTGCTGGAAGATGCTATCTTCACACAACAATGGAACAAATTAACAACAGCTGCTGGTGTGGTTTCATCCAAGCATCCATTCACTAACAAATTCCTTTGACTGGAATAAAATGTTAAGGGAAATTGTTAGAAAAAAAAGTGAATCAAAGGAAGTTCAACCAAAATTAGAAAACTGATGCCATTTGAAGGACTTTTATATTTTTGTCACGAGGGAGGAAATTTAGGTGGTTGGTTTTCAAAAGTCTCATTCTTCTGGAGGAGGACATGATCCCAAAGTGAGGAAAGATCTGCTTAACCTGAAAAGAAACAAATGTCACAACGAAGAAATAAATAAAGATTATTTTTTTCACAGCAGGGTTATTCTTTAAATAACAAACCTCTGCCAGTTTTTAATAAGCTTCAGTATTTACCTGAAAAGTGGTTTTCTACTTCTTCCTATCCATCAGGCAAAGAGAGGAGATGCTTCTCTTTTCTCTGAAGCCAGCAGCAGCTCACCAATAAAGAACGTTCCAGTTACTTCAAGGTCAAATTTTGGTCACATCACTAAATTCACTGTTTTAGGTGGGAGCACTTATGTACTTATTTTTTTATTTAGAGGATCAAGGACCTACCAATAATCTCAGCACCCTAGGAATTAGACACTAGTACGTTAAATTTCACCACATACTCAGGTTGCTGCTAGAAACCAACAGGATCTCTGGTTTGTCAGGCTCCCTTGAAACTGAAAGGACACAATCAGCTTCCAGGTCGTAACTCAGAGAAACATCTGCCTGTATAGAAAGGGCTTATTACTTATTCTTATTGGCAACTGATTAATTCTTGTATGAAACACAAACCATATGAGTAGGAAATTAAAATAACCTGGCTCATTAAGACCACGCAGTTTCCAAACAAAACAGAGGTTTATAACTTCTGAAACTGTGCAAAGAGGTGCCTGCAGAAACATTGTCAGCTTAAAATGACACAGATTTAAAATAGCATAGTGATGAAAATAAGAAATCCTGAGGAAATTGCAGAGTAAAGGGTTAGGGGTGAGGTGGTGTAATAACTTTTTTTTTTCCTGAGATTTGAAGAACCTGTGGACAAATCTCAAACTGAACTGAATCCAAGCCTGTACCGTGCCAGGCAGCATGTTTGGCTTATACATAGGCATTAGCCCGAGGGCTATTATATCATTTTAAAGTCAAGAAAAGTAATTACTGTTTTCCTAAACTGATTAACTGTTCCTTAATGTCAGTGCTTAGAGATTCATGCTGATTTAATCATGTTATCTCTTTACCTCCAGAGGAAGTATGCGCTCCATTACAAGATTGCTCTCATCATAAACTACCTGGGGCACTGTATATCAGTAGGGGCCCTTATAGTTGCCTTTATGCTTTTCTTGTGCTTGAGGTGAGTAATCTCTTTGCATGCTTCTAACATGGTTGGGTGTATGACACTTACTGGGTTACTCAAGCCCTCCAATAACACTGTTCATGTGTGGTCATGGCTTTTACACTCCCAAGCATGTACGTGGTTTCAGTGACTGATGCATTGGATGAGCTGTAGTGGTGGCTTCCATGCATAGGACCTAATGCCTGTTTGTATTCAGGAAGAGAACTGAACATGATTTATTGATGCACCAAAATATTCAGTAAGCACAGAGTGCTTCATTAAGGGAAGCTGGGATTTGAGTATGTCAAGTTGCAAGTTTTAAGGGCTAGTTTTCTTTTTTACAAGGCAGTGCATGATAACATAAGTCATTTTGCATTCCCTGGCAGGTAACACCCAGATCTAGACCAAAGGAGATAGAGTGAAATCATTCCAATTTGCTTGGGGTTGATTTCCATTTTTCTTCCATTAGATAACTTAGAAGCTTTCTAAATAACTCAATAAACATCTTTGGAGAAGCTTTATCCCCACCAGTCCTCATGAAAAGATGAATGTAAATCAGTGAAAATTCATGGAAACCCTTCCCTGGTTCAGTGGTGCAGGAGGGAGTCTGACAGGTGAAACAGATCGGTGAAAGAAAATCTGTGAAGAGTTAAGGCTGCAAGGAGAAAAGAAAGGGCAGGAGGGAAGGAATTGTTATGGAAAATAATAGGTCAATGTTCATCAGTCATCATTTAGGAAAAAATTCTTTGTTCTGAGAGTGGTGGATCATTGGCACAGGTTGCCCAGAGAGGTGGTGGAGGCCCCATCCCTGGAGATACTCAAGGTCAGGCTTGATGGGGCTCTGAGCAACGTGATCTAGTGAAGATGTCCCTGCTCACTGTGGGGGGGGATTGACTAGATGGCTTTTTAAGGTCCCTTCCAACCCATCCCATTCAATGACTCTATGATATGTTGTATGTACACAGCCTGAGTCATGGGAATATGTTTTAATAGGAGTGGCCTCTATTATTTGTTAGATTATGTGATTGGTATTGCTATATCTGTGCTATCTTGTCTAGGGCCATTCAACCTGAACATACAACTGCACTAACATTAATGCAACAATAATCCTTGAGAAAAATCTTATACTAGTAGCAGATGAGAACTGTGCAGAGGAGAGTACCCCCCAAGATTACAGCACGATGATTGACAGTGACACTTGTACTTCCTTGTACCTGCTGTGAATAAAGATACTCCATCTTTTTGAAGTTCCACTGTATCATGCAACAAAATACTCCCAAAAACTAGTATCCAGCTAGCATAAACCAGCATGAGCTACCTCACTATCTGTAGAGTTACAGCTGTTTTCAGAAACTCTAAAGGTGCTCTGATGAATACTGTTCAGCTTCGTATTGCATTACAGAGGTCCCCTACACAAATTCTATGTTACTCACATCTTCATCACATTTCCTTCTTCAAGAAAAAAAAATCAGTTTTGGTATTTGAGTCCTATTATTTTGGGGCTTTTTTACCTGTTTTAGTTTGGATGGAATAAGGCATCTACTATTTGGGTGAAATGAGAGAATTTAGATAATTCCTTGCCAAAAAACATTAGAAGACTCTGTAGACTAGACCTGATAGCCCAAGTAGCTGCTGCATTGATGAGGAGCTTAGTCCTCAGTTGTGCTGAGGCAGGAAGGGGAAAGAACTGGATCTGATCCCTATTCTTCCAAATTTATCCTGTGTAACCTTGTCCCCAGTACTTCTCTTAGCTCCTTATGCAACCTTCTGTCCTCCTTTCACAACCCACCACCCATGCCAGTAGAAATTTTCTACTGTCCTAAACTCTAAGGAACCATATTCCAAAAGATATTTTGAGGGTTAGAAAGCTGAGATGCAGCAGCAGGTAGTTAAATCATCTGCCATCTGTATTTGAGTTGTCAGATTCCAACACAACTGAGAAGGGAGGAGACCTCAGCCAGAAACTCCCTTTTGCTGCAAAGACCTATTCCTGCCTTGGTTTCTCCAGCTTTGTCACATAGGAACCAATCCTACTTTCTTTAATGTGCAATAAAAATAAGCCAGTAAACATTTAATTTAGCACCTAAATAATAAAAAGCAAAGCCAGATTTATGGGAGAGGACATGATTTTTGTTGGCATGCTGGCTGAATGGCAATGAGTCACTGATAACTGCTTCTAAAGATCTGAGTCAAGGATGGTTCCTCAAGGTCTGAATGTAGGCAGTCTTAAAAGAGTCATGCTGTTTTTACAACACCAAAGCACACAAAGAAAAAGAAATATGCTGAGAAGGAAAAATGATGAATTTGTTCATAAACCAAAAGTGCTGTAAAGCTGTGTTGATCTCCAGCACAGGATCTGGAGAGATTTGCTCAGGGGATCTTCTCGGGGCGTTGTTAAAAGGATCTGCCCTGCTGTGAATCGCCTTGTCTGTGAGTTCTCATTAATAGTAAAGGTTTCATCCGTCCCTCAGGTACACACAGGCTGTTCCTCTCCTCCCACATAATCACATTCTCACAGTAGTAAAGGAGTAGTTACCTATAGGAGGAATCCTGCCATCAGTAATGCTAATTAGGCTGGGGGGAGGAGGAGGTAATGGGAAGGCAAAAGGATTAAAACACTTCTGTTCAATTATGTTTTACTCTTGCTGATAAGCCCAGAGTGCTTTGTCTTGGCTTTTGCCTTGTTGGTGTGCTGTTACACCAAAGAGTCCTTTGTAAAACTCCTGACTTTGAGGGGAGACCTTATTGCTCTCTACAACTACCTGAAAGGAGGTTGCAGTGAGGTCGTGGGGGTTGGTCTCTTCTCCCCAGTAACAGGCGACAGAACTCAAGGTAATGGCCTCAAGCTGCACCAGGGAAAATTTAGGTTGGATATTAGGAAGAACTTCTGTACTGAGAGAGTCCTCAAGCATTGGAACAGGCTGCCCAGGGAGGTGGTTGAGTCCCCATCTCTTGAGGTGTTTAACAGACGGGTAGATGCGGTGCTTGAGGACATGGTCTAAGGGTAGACTTGGTGGCGGTGGGTTAATGGTTGGACTGGATGATCTTAGGGGTCATTTCCAGCCTTAAAAATTCTATGATTCTATGATTCTATGACTTGATATCAAACAGTGTGCTGGCAGTGACCAGCAGTCACCTGGCTGGATTCAATCAGAAGACATTTTATTTGTACAGTAGTGACTGGAGAAGTGTGGGAAGACATTTATTCTGGGAAACATCTCAGTCTGTGCTGAGCTTTGAATCCAATAAAGAAGGATGATGCTCAAAGGAAGATAAGGTGAAGATTAAAAATGACATGTCCTTTACAGGTTGCTGGACAAAGGCAGCTCACTCAAACCCAAACCCACAAACACTGGTGTAACTTGTCACTGTTATGGTGGTAACACAAGTAAATTGAGGTCTTGAGGAAGACTTTGCTTTTGCAATGCCACTAAATCTACCTATTTCCCCTTTAAAATACCTGGGTTTTTTTCTCATTATCTGGAGGCAGTGTCCTCTTTCTTTCTTGTGATTACAGACAATTATCACATATTTTTCCTTCCAAAAGTCTGAAACACATTTTTCTTGAAAAAAATATAATAACTTTTTTTTTTTTACTTCCCATCCCAACCCCAACCATCTCCCAGGGTTCAGGAGGGTAATATCCACTTTCTTTTATTCTGTCCTGTTCCATCTCCTTCAAACTGCTTCTTCATCTTTAATCTCACACACAGTTGGTGAGACTGCTGCTGGAGGCTTGTGCTAGTAAGAATTTCATTAAAGTATTTGTAGAAACCTCTCAGAAGAAATGTAGGGCATCCATACAGAGCATGTTTCATTGAGCAGAGTGATCTGACACCTTGTAAAACCTAGATAGATACTGAGGATCTATTGAGTAGATGGTCTGCACAATTAGTATTGGTTTGCACTTAGGAGTCATGTGGTATCTGATGTGCTTAGAGCAGAGCAGACTCCAGAACTAAGGCACAGTCCTCACATACATACTTTCCTGTTGAGGAGCAAAGGGAGAAAGAGCAAGTCCCATGATTGAGTTATTGAGTTCATGTCAGTGCTCGATTTTTCTCTTCATCTCCTGGATTCCACCTAGCTTAGTTCAGTCTATTCCATCTGCCATGTAGAAGAGCAGAGCCTTAAATAATGATTCAGGCACAAGGCATTTTTAAAACTTCATCATAAGTACTGGTAAGTGCAGAGTATGTGTTCAGTGGACACTTGGTTTGGAGACAGCACTGTGTCCCACCCTCAGAGTTCTCAAAGCAAGTCAGGAATGAAAGCAATGCTCTGTAAATAAACACATATGCAATGAGATGGTCGTCCTTGTGTACAAAACATCTGAAGTGCCTGTACTGCCTGCAGCCATCTGAAGTGTCTCATCTCACTAATGGTAAAGGACATATTTCCTATTGATTAACCTTAGGCCAATGTCTTTGCTTCCCGCTGCCTTTATGCACCCCCTCTCGTCTCACATCTCTATGGCTTGTTCTTTAGAGTCTTTGTAAAAAGCTGACCTGGTGCAAAACCTACAGAGCAGAGAGCAAAGCTCTCCTGAAGTCCTGGAAAAATACCAGTAATGAAAAGTGCACCCAGAGACCTGTATTCTTAAAACATGGAAGGTTTCATAAGCTGCATCTGAAATGGTGGTATATTGTAGCCTAGCAATATGAAGGCTGGCAGGGAGTATTATTGCTGCCTATAAATACATCACTGTTGGATGAACATTAGAAACTGAAGAGCTACTTACAATCAAGGACAATGACAGTGCAAGAAGAAATAGATATAGGAGCATAGCCTTGTGAGTGGATATTAAAGGATGGTGTCCAACCCACAGAGCAGGGTGTTCCAGGAGCAGTGTAATAAAGGAAAAATTTAACTTGGAGTTAAACTAGAGTTCCAGGAATTTATGAAGGACTTTTACTCTGATTTTCTTGACATGGGTGGGGTTTGGATGATCAGGATATCACATCCTATCTTGTGCTCGAAATGTGTTCCAAGCAGTATTTTCCTGCTCTTGCAAAGATTTCAGCCATGAGACAATGTTTTGGGAGATGGACACTAACTTGGTTAGATTCTGCTCTGTGCAAGATTAGCTCTATGTTGACTGACTAGCTGGAATTTATCTGTGTTCTGTTCTCCTTTTGATGGCAATAGAATGGTTTTTTTGGAAGAGTGGAGCTAGCCTTGCAACTTTTCCAAAGTCTCAGAGGAAGGAAGAAAGTAAAGTTTGGTCTTTACAGTTCAAACATGAGTCATGCTTGGGAGAGCAATTTACTTCAAAAAAGAACACATCTTGAGTCACCTCTGGGAAGGAGAATCAAGAGTTTTCAAGTTAAGATGTTTAGTTACTACAAATGCACCTGCAAGTATTCAAATACTGCATGGTTTCATTTCAGTTGTCATCCAAAGAACTGCCCATCTCATCCCTTAGTAGCTCCAGCTGAATTTGTTCAGCACCCAGCCACCTCTTGTGTCTAATATTAAAGAACAATAAGGCTGCTCCACATTTCCCACCTTTCCTGTGTAAAACACAGGAAAACACAGGAAAGGTGGGAAATCCCTGCTTTGTGTCACCCCTAAGTGGGGTTTGTACCCTCCTGCAGCATGTGGAACCTCCTCTGCCTGGTATGGGAACAGCATCTTCCTGGGAGAAGAAGCATTTCCTCATGCACAGGGAGCACCATGAGACTTTAGACCAAGAAATTAGATCAAGAAATTTAGACCAACAAATTTAGACCAAGCATAGGAATGAATATCTGGGAGGAGCAGGCTGTGAATGATCCTATGTGGTGTTTCCTGAATTCCTGGCCAAATGTTCAAAAATAATGAAATATTTCACACCACACTTTGGTGGAAATGAGGCCAAGGAGGGCATGAGCAGCAGTATCATTGCCTCAGATTTTCCTCCTTTGGTTATGCACATGATATCTGCAAAGGTAGATAATTGAGTAAACATTGCTAATCATATAATTGTATTAAAAGGAAAAAAAAAAACCAACAAAACCCAAAACAACCAACCCTAACATAACCCCTGAATTCCCTAGCTGGTAATTTAAATTAATTTTATTTTGGATTTTCTTTTTTTTTTTTTTTAATAATAATACCACAAGGGGGTTATGAATGAGGACACACTGTGCACTCTTACATTTCCCAAACAGAAGCTGAAGGCAGATCAACCACTGTCAGCTCTCAGTTTCTGGCTTCTGAATTCCTAACCCTGATTTGTGCAATCCAGTCAGATGGCCATTGGGACTGATAACTACAACCTGTGTCAGCAGGGCAATGTGCTGATAAACCCCAGAGGCAGTCACAAACTGTGCCCCAGCTACTCTAAAGCTGGTTTTTAATGGGGTACTAAAACCTGAGCTGCAGGGCACCTTCTGCTGAGAAGATACTTTTCAAACTTGTTTCCTGTTTGGATCAAAAGATGAAATATCTGGCCTCCATTTAGCAAAGCAAATTAGAACAGATTCCCAAATATTTTTTCAAACTTCTGATCCAGAAGCACATGCTGTAGCAAATGAAGTCATCTGTATCTGACTTTGTCTTTGCTGTGAAAATAACAGTGGAATTTTCTTTGGTGGAAGAGTTTATTGCACTGCCAAGGTTGGAGCCATATTCAAAGACAAGAGTATCCAGTGCCTGGGTTTCAATTAGCCCATCTTGAACCACACAGATCCCAGGAGCAACATTCCTCTTTCTATACTGACTTGGAAGGAAGCACAGGCTGATGTGGTGTCCTGCAGTTACCCATACTGGTTTGTACTGTCAGGCTGCTCATGGGTAGTTTGAAGAGGGATGGATTTGTCCCCTGCTATTTGTCACCATGCTACGCAGCCAGACAGTGCTAGGCACAAACTCTGACAGCCAACACAGTCAATCTGGTCCTGCCCTGGGGTTGTCATGCCTGTGGTCCTGTTCTGTGTTGTGTTGGACACATCCTTCCAACCCGAGGAACATCACTAGGAACTCTTTGTGTCTGAATGTCCTCTGTGCTGTGATTAAACACTGGCTTGAAAATAGGAGAAAGAAGCTTTGGGAAAGGCTAAGCAGAGTACAGATGGTTCAGCAATGGTTCCTCTTTAGGGTCTATACATATCCTAAACAGTAATGGAAGCTGCTGCTTCTCCTCTCCACCTGAGCATAATCCATGCATCCTCATAGTAGAGCTGGTACTTGCTTCCAGGATTTCATTCTTCCCTTGCAACTGCCCCTCTCATTTCCTGCAGGAATATTTATATTCCCCCAGGCAACTGCCACCAAGAAACTCATTTTCCCTGCCAACCTCTCCAGCTGCTTTTCCCATCTGTAAGCATTAGTACCAGAATATATGCAGTGATTGAACATGAACACGCAGGGGAAGCCATGAGGACCTCAGGGGACCCTCCATGTGGATGAAAGCAAATAGGCCATGACAGACACAGAGCCTGGGAAATAACTTGCTGTTGAGTATTCTTCCCACTCCATGCCATTTATGGCCTGTCCATCAGCTTTGCCTGCCCTAGAAAAGACTAAAGGGGAAACTTTTCTCTTTTTTTTTCAAAGTATTGTCTGTGATTCTCTTTCCTGCATGTTCAACAGTCATGGAATGGGAAGTACTCCAGCAAAGAGCTCTCAGATTGCTCCTGCCAACTGTTTTCAGGCAGACTTTGGGACAGCAGTCTTAATTGAATATCATTATTAATGCAATACTCCACAACTTAATAGGTTTCCAAGTTTCTTTAATAAAGTTATCACCTGCAGTTATTCCTGTGCAGATGATTCAACTAATCCAGCTAGTGTTCAACCATGCTGGCACATTATTGTGATTGCTGACGTTAATTGTTCGTGTCACGCTTTGAATCAGAAAATCGCAGCTCTGTGCATCCCTGAGGAAAAATACCACTGAATGGACAGAGTGAGGGAAAAAAATAAATCAAGGAAAAAACCAGAAAGGCTACTTTGAGTTTTACCAGGGTTATTTTAGAAACTCTTTTGTAGATCTCCATATCTGAACCAGCAAGGCCACCTGTACAGAAAGACCTGAACAGATTCTCTGCCTTTTTTTATCTCAGCATTTTCCTAGTCACAAGAATGGATTTTCTCATTCTCTGCTTTCAGTATCCAACCATGCAATTAAGGTCATTTGACAGAAATAATTAGCAGAGTGTGCTTTCTCTACCAATAATCAGAAACTTTCTGCCCACTTCTGACAGGCTGCAGTCAACTTACCCAGAATTTGGTGGTTTTGGTGGTTTTGTTTTTTTTTTCCATTTGCTGCTCTCTTTCCTAATGTGGAAATCTGGTTGTGACATCCCACCCACCAAGCAGTTCAGGATGCCAGTGGTATGATACCGAATCAGGGAATGGCATTTGGGCTTGAAACAGGGTCTGTTCACAAATCAAATAAAGAGGTCATTATGTGTAATTTCCCACCATACACCTGGCTTTTGATTTCCTAATTATGAAGGCCAAGGAGAAGTATGTTTGCTTTCACCTAAATTGCTTCTGTGTGCCTAACCTGCTGCAGAGCTGAAGCTAATGTTCTTATGGGGCTCTGTGTGTGTGCAGCGGGTGGGAGAGTGTCCTCCCAGATCATCGTGTCTGGTTTTGGCCAGCACAGCCCCAGACACTCTCTAGGACTCCAGACTCACTGTACCACACACATTTTCCTGTAGCATTGTTCCCAAATTCCTGTAAATATCCAACCAAGGTATTGAGTTTCCCAGGAAAATGTGCTGTTGCTTGCTATGCTCTTCCACCCAAGAGGAAAGACATAAATCATGAGGAGCCTATAAACCCTTTCACTCACAGAATCCAGATGCTTCCAGTGGCAGTGACTTTTCTCCCTCTAAGTCAGAAACTGTACATCCTTCTCTCTCCTTTGCAAGGAAATCCTTTTCTTTCTGCCTGCTCCTTCACACAGTGTGACAGACACCACTTGCATGTGCCTGTCTGACACCACTTGCTGTGCTTCAGGGCAGTACTTCAAGCCCCAGATCTGCTCTCAGGCACAGCCAGAAATGAAACTGCTGCATGGACAGCACGACGTCAGGAGCACATGCTGGAGATACATGACCAACCAAACCACTCCTCCCAGATTTCTCCTGCAGCTCATGGGACTGGCAGATTGCTGCTGTCCAGTTCCAGGCTCTTTCCATCCCTCCTCCCTGCAGCTCCCAAAGGAAAAGAGAGAATGCAGTTGTGAGGAATTCACTCCTCAATGTTTTTATGTCTTTATGTTGTGACCTCAGTCTTTAAGTCTGTCCCAACTTAATTGCTGAAACTTATTCTCTTATTCCTTCCATCCTTGGACCCATAAACAAGGGAAGAATTTGTAGAAGAGTCCAGCTAAAGCCTTGACCAATACTTTTTGTCTTAAAAGGATCAGAATAGGAAGCAAATAGAGGAAAATGCTCTTTAATGGAAACCTGTAGCCTCAGTCCATGGTGTTTTGTGATGTGCCAGCCTTCAGGCTCTCTGGGATGGTGACTTGTGCAGCTGAAGAACAGCTGGGCTACACCTGTATCAAGTGATCCACATTCAGGGTTGTAAAACTAATGGAATGTGACCTGACATGAAGATGAATATGAAACCTTCTGTCATCTGATCTTTTGGGCATTTTAAATGGCTCTGTCACTCACAGTTTCCTCCTAGAGATGCTGTGAATGTGTCTGAAGCAGCAGTTCAGTAACCCAGTCCCCTCATCTCCCATCTCTTCCCTCTCTCATGTGACTGCCCTCTTGAGAAGGTCACTCCCTGCTATCTGTGCTCTCATTTTCCTGAAGCTGTCACTGCCACACTCTCCAAATTGTGCTATCTCCCTGCTCCCCAAATGTCTTAGCTTCTGAGTTGCGAGGGGAGGCATTCATGCCCATCACTGTAACTCTAGGAAGGCTCAATTCACTAACTTACAATACAGCTCAGTGTGTTTCAGATTCCATCTCCTGCTGCTTACAGTGTGATGTGAATTCCTTTTCAGTGCTGCCTGTGAGGGCAGTGATTGCTGCTGCTGAAGCACAGACCTGCTTATTTTTTCCCTCCACAGAGTGAAGGTGGTAGTTAATCAAGGAGAAAGGAACTGCAGAGCTCATTGTTGTAGGAGACTCTTATGGCTGTTTAATAAGTTTTCAAAAAGGGAGAGGTCATTTTCATTAATGAGAGGAATACTGAAATTTAAATGAAGGCTTACAGGTTTAAGCTAGCTTCTATATATGAAGAGACAGGAAAAGACCTGTGGAGGACAAATCACCCTTATGAGGATTATAAGTTTCTTCCTTGTGCTTTGAGATGTGTATGGAAATTCTGGCTTTGTCCTTTCACCAAACACTATCCAGGTGGCAGGTCTCCTCTTACTAACTTGCTCTGTTGCCCTGTCCAGGACATGTCCTTCATTCACTGTCCATCCCAGACTCCAATCTGACTACATGGGTAAACTTGATACACCAGGTAAGGTCCTGCACCCAGAAGAAGAGTCTTATGTGAATACTGCCCGAAACAAGGGGACCCTCCTCTCAGTCAGTATCCCTCTAGATGCTTTACCCACACTAAATTACCACCAGGACATTCACCAGCAGTGCCTGTAAGTGACACAGCAGCTTTCCCAGGTGCCTGGCAGGAGATCTTTCCTTCCACTGACTTAGCTCAGTGCTCCACTGCTGTGCCCCACAGCCTCCACACACTGTTTTAACCCTGCTGCTTCTTCCTCCCTTGTATGAACCTGACACAATTATTTCTGAAGCTTTTCCTGCCCTTGGCTATGAATTGAATTACTGTCACAGTGATTTCTGTGCTAGTACTAGTTAGGAGGCAGAAACAAACAGAAACCATGTGCTCTGGGCTCTCTACAAATGCAAACAAACTTTGAGGCTCCAGTTGGGACTCTTACTAAAAGGAAAAGGACAAACAAAACACACAAACAAACAAAAAAGAAAAGGTTAAAATCATTCTGTGCCTGGGGTTGCATCACTGCCTGAGCCACTGAGAAACTCTGCAGCACTTTTGAGATGTGTTTCTCAGCCTGGCTGTACTGGTGTCCCCATTAAAACCCTGATTGCCATTAACTCCAGCAGAGTAGTGGCCCAGGCATCATGACAGCCCCTCGCCTGCCTGTGCTGCTTCTCCAAGGCAGGAATGTGGTGGGGAACAGGACTGTGGACAGGCTGCAGCCAGAAAAGCAGAGTTTGCTTACAGCCTCTCCTTCTTTGCCTTGGTACCCTCAAAGACAAAAAGCTGGTGAGAGCATCTCCTTACCACCCATGCCATAGAGTGTCTCGAGGAGGGAACGAGGCTGAAGGCAGTGGGATGTAGGAGAGACATCAGGCTTCATTTTGGTAAATTCCAGCTTCTGGATACATTTATGATTTACTTAACTTTACACCAGGAACACATCTTCCCTCAGCACATATGTTTTGAAAACAAGGGGAGTTTTGATCATAATTAGCCTGCAGAGCCTGGGTATTCCCAACACAGACCAGAACTGCTTGATCTGGATCACAAACAGACATGGCTAGAGGTTTGCCTCTGTGCCAAGCTACTCGCAGTCCAAACAAAAGCCAATGGCTCGATGCAGGCAAAGAGGACAAAACAGCACGAACCAAGAAGTAGTGAAGACAGCAGAGATCAAGAAGCTGGTATATAATTTGTCATTATATTCCAACACACCAAAGACAATACAGTTTTGATGTCTTTGAATCTACTGGAGGGAAAAGTGTTTTTTTTTTAGGAACCGAACCAAAGAGTCTACAAATATTTGTTTGATCCGATTTGTCTCTACAGCCAGTCCAATATCCTGTGGTGAATCTTGTGGGAATAAGGTTTCTTCCAGCCAGATTTAGTGGCTGGATCATCCCAGGATATGGGATGATTAAATTACAAGTAAATGGGGGCATGCAGCAAGGACTTTTTTTTTTTCCCACTCCTTTATCTTGTCTCTTTCAAGAAATACATTCTGGTGGCAAGTACGTGGATCTGTTTTGTTGTTAGAGCTCTCAAAAGCAATTAATTTCATGCCAGTAACTCTATAGTTTGACCTAAATTTTCCTCAGTTTGTAGTCCCCTGCCTCCCTCTCCCCTCCAGAAGCAGCATTTCAAACTCCTCCATTACTCTGCTACTCCTTAACTTGATGGGAGAGTCAATAAAGCATTTAGATGAACAGCAGCCCCTGGACATTTATGTGCAAAACGATCAACAGAGAACAAACCTCAATAAAACATTTCAAAATCTGGGGGTTCTTGGGGTTCAGTGTGAAAGGTGGCAGGCACTTGTTACCTGGTTCCTTTGAAAGTCAAACTGAACCTTTGCTTTTTGTTAGAAATTACATTTTCCAAGTGAGACATGTTCTCTGGCAGCACAGAGAGCAACATTTCTGGGTTTTATAGCATAAATTAAAGCAAATAGGTCTAAACAGCTGGAGAATTTGCTTTCCAAACTGACTCCTGTCAAGAGTCAGTGAGGTTCTCAAGAGCAAATACCCAAAGACTGAGTGGTTAAGCTCAGAAACTATTTTAACATTGATTTAGTAGAGTTATACCTCTGGGCATCTCTCTGTGTTGCAGTATGTCACATGTGGGGGGTCTTCTATTTGGTTTTTTGCTTGACAGCTGTGAAATTTTTTGTGAGGCTCAATGACAAAGAAAAATTGCTTCTGGCCCTATGACCAAATAATCAAGTCCTAGAAAAAATACAATATGTGTTTTATGGTTGGGAAATACTGTTTTGTATTTAGAAGGCTGGATTGTTTGTCATGCACAAGACATAAGGAAATGGCAGAGCTGGTTACTGGATTGTGCCCTTTGCTGTCACTGGGGTGAGCTGCAGTCAGTTGAGCAGGTTTGGGAGCACCACTTTTTATTTAGCCCGTGTTATTTAACCGTTTCCTTGCAAGCAGGGAGACCAGTGTGGCAAATGCAGAATCCTATCCCAGTGATCCTTGGAAATTCAGTGGCTGTTTGAACCCCTGTGGAAGTTATTTTAGTAACAGGAGTATTTTGCATTTAGCTGAGAAAAGATCATTTCATCAAAGACTAGGTAACTGCAAAACTGCAACTCGGCACTTGTCTTCTTTTTTGCCATTTCACCAAGAAGAAGATAAAAAGATCTTTTCTTAGATGACTGAACCAGTGACGAGTAACTTTCTGTCTGGCTTCAGTGGGAATTTGGTTGCTGGCATCACCATCAGGCACTGGTTGCTGGCATCAGCATCAGGCACTGGCTGCCTCCTGGGGCCATTTCCAGCAGCAAGCACTATTTAAGATGTCCACTCTTGGTTTATGACACTGCATCCAACTTACTGCAGCTCACATTTTTGCACTGTGCTTATATGCTACATTGCCACTGGATGAAGCCTGGAGAAGAAAAGGCTTTGGGGAGACCTAATTATGGCCTACCAATACTTAAAGGGGTCCTGCAGGAAGGTGGGAGAGGGACTGTTCACCAGGGAGTGCAGGGATAGGACAAAGGGTGATGGCTTCAAGCTGAAAAACAGCAGGGTTAGATTAGATGCTAGGAAGAAATTCTTTACTCTGAGGATGGTGAGGCCCTGGCACAGGTAGGCCAGGTTGGATGGGGCCTTGGGCAATCTGGTCTAGTGAAGGTGTCCATGCCCACAGCAGGGGGTCGGGACTAGATAATCTCTGAGGTCTCTTCTAACCCAAAGCACTCCATGATTCTGTGAAGGCTGGAGAAGGACTAAAACCTCCTGATGGAGGAGAATATGCAGCTTTACTTTATTTAAGAGGGTTTGACTCAGCAGATTAACCCTGGGACTGAAACCCAGGTTCTCCTATTGCATCAGTGGGTCTGAAAACTTTGAACTTCACAGAGGTGAGCCTGTTTGAGAGACTAACCAAATGTAACCCTATTCTAGTTTTTCATCCATCCCAGATATTTATCACTATATTTCCCTCTGTGTACAATGCAACAGACTCTAGTGCAGCCTGGTTGTTCAGGGGCTTATCAACTCTAGTTGGCATTATAATAGAGCTGATGGGATGGAGTAGAGGGGAGCAACAATGATAGTCAAGGATGAAAACTCCATTTGAATATTGGAGTCATCCAAGTAGATCCTATTTCACTTGCTTGACTAGATTTTTGTCAAAGGGCTCCTCATGTTACCAAGACAAAATGTGGTACATGACTTTGCAAAAGTCACGCTGTGGTTGGTGAAAGAAATGTGTATAGCAAGGAAAAGAAGCACAAATTTACCCATTCTCCTGTCACTGTTCTATATTTATGTCATTTATTTGTGCTGTGACCACACTGTGAAATCCAACATCTGACTTTGGCACTGGCTGTGCAGTTTATCCTGAGAGCCAGAGAGTGGTCACAGACCCAGATACACTTGTTGTACAGGTATAATCTCAGACAGCCTCATAGCTTGTGGTTACTGACCCACTGGACAGAAACCTGTTCCATAGCATAACAGAGGGAATGGAGGGTGATAAACCATGAGGGGTTTTGCAAGTGAACATTAAATAATCTTGTTTATTTTTTAAAGCCATTAATGTGTGTATG
Organism: Heliornis fulica; assembly: GCA_013399135.1. Lineage (NCBI taxonomy): Eukaryota > Metazoa > Chordata > Aves > Gruiformes > Heliornithidae > Heliornis > Heliornis fulica. The sequence continues at coordinate 90,290 of VXBZ01001867.1, read as the reverse complement.
TATGCATTTGCTATATATGATGATTTAAATGTATCCCCCTGTTTAGGAGTATCAGATGCCTACGGAATATCATCCACTGGAACCTGATCACCACATTCATCCTGAGGAATGTGATGTGGTTTCTTCTTCAAATGATAGATCACAACATACATGAAAGCAATGAAGTAAGTGCTTGTGGGTGGCATGTCTCTGCCATGTAGTTTGGGGACAGGCAGGGGTGCTGAATTTGTTTAGTTGATAGAGATATTGCAAAGTTACCTATCCACATGCTCAGACTGACTTCATATAATTTCAAAAAGATGAAGAGAATGAGTTCAGATTTGTTAAATTTTATTTTATTTAATCACTACTGAATATCAAAGGAGTTTTTAAAGTAAAAATTGTTCCCAAAATTTTCTGTCATACCTTCATTGATGAGAGATACTCTCAAAATTTGTATACTGTGAGATAGTATTGTGTCAGACACTAAATTTGGTGGTTCTTGAGCATTTTTGTCAGAGCATCTTGCAGTGATGTGTGCAGGGAGTACATTCATTCCAGCAGGCAACATCTCCATGAACAGGGTACAAAAATAATTGGTTTGGCTGTTGAGGCTCTGAGTCATCTACTTGGTCTGATGACAGGGACCATCTTGCTGCCTGGGGTCAGTGTGAATCCACAAAAAACCCAAAGAAATAGGACCTGAAAAAAAGAAGTTTTGTTTGTTGATATCTTTGTGGTTGGTTTGTTTGTTTGTTTTACAGAACCTTTAGGGACTGAAGTCACTAAACTAGTAGAAAACTTACCTAGCCAACAAAAAAACAAGGAGAAATTTTCTGCTGACATAGCTACATCATCTCTCTGATGGGTAATTGATTGACAGAGACAGTCAAAGGGACCAGACAGATCCACATAAGAAAAAATGGGAAAGGTTGAAGGGGACAAGAAAGAAGTGTGTGTCTTCTTTGCATGGCATTGAGCACTCCTGAGAAATACTGCATATTACCATACTCCTATTTCTCCTACTCCCTGTGTAATTTCTTGTTCACTCATGTAACTCCCAGCTGCAGATGCTTGTCTGAGTGAGGACATGGGGTCAGTCCCTGTGTAAGTACTGTAACACCTCACCCCGTTAAATCACCCAACAACCCCAACCGTGGACTAAAAGCATCCACTCCAAAAACATAAAAAGCATTCTATTTATTTTCTAGAGCAATAATTCTACATTTCCTTGGCAAGAAGTCCTTTTTGATAGCCCCCTGGCAGGGATTTTAATGGTTCTCTTTCTATTCTAGTATTGTTGTGGTGGAGTATTCTCCTTTTAGAGCTTTTAGACCTGATAATTACCTCCATAATCAAGAAAAAAGTGTGCAATAAATGCACATGCACACACACACACACCCTTCATGCTCTTGGAAAGAGGGTGGATTAAAGTGCCTGTAGATTATGACCTGGCTCCATAGCTGATAACTGTCAGTGTGGTTTTACTCAGGTAGGAATTGGTCCTGTAGCAATTAACCACCACCCCCCAGAAGCCTGGGTATCCCTTCATTGTAGTGTCAGCTGGGAACTCATCATCACTGGTTAACTTTCCAGATGTAAATTTGACATCTGAACTTCAATCCCATACTTGGGGAAAACAAATAGAGAAGTGATTTATACCTAGACAAGGAATGCATCTATGCATAACTCTGTATTATTATTCAACTGGATGCTCCTTTGAGAAGATGTAGCTCCTATTAATTCACTGTCTGCTTTGTGCTTCTGACGTTTCCAGACTACAGAAGATCATGGTATATGAGCTTTATTGTTGACAGTGCCATGGTGTGTACTTTGCTTACATGACAACCCTGCAAACCTTAATACAGGCTTTTACAGATATTTAGGAAAAATGAGGGATTTAAATGCCTTTTAAAATGTAGCCACAGAAAGCCAAAGAAAATATAAGCTTGTAAATACAAGGACAGATCCTAACATGCCTCAGTTTTCATTAACTCATCTTTTCTCTGCCAAACACTGCAGTCTTTTGGGGAAGGTGTGTTGTACAAGCTTAGTAATAACTTCATTATGTTCATATTGCGGTATAAGTCAGAGTCAAAATAAACACACCAAAATCAATGGGAGCAACATCCTTTATGCTAGTTAATGATGTGATCTCTGTGCTCATCAGTGGAGATTAAATAATGCAGTTACAGAAGCATTGAGGATTCAGTGTGGAAATATTTTGCATGAAATTAGTGTGCTTATGCTAATAAATCAGGAAGGAGAATCGCTGAAGATATCTGGAGCCTAATGCATGTGGGGATCAAGAATCCTCAGTCAAATAAATGAAAAGGTATAAATTAATGAGTTCTGCTAATTGGGTTTATTATTCAATAAGAATAAATCCACAGTTCCAAAAGGAATTAATATTATTCTGGTTTCCTAAGGAAACGATGCAGAGGGAGTTCTCACCACCATTACATCTATCCGTCTGTATTGGTCCCAGACTCTTCCCAATCCACTGGCCAATTCCAGTCCATCCTGGCACCAACAGGCTCAGATATATATTCCTTTTTCAATTCTTATGTAAATAGGCACCTCTTATGAGGACAAAAACTTCATAGGCCTTTCATCTGAGACAAAGAGTGGAGCAAGAATCTAGATGTTAGAGAATTTTCATGAGATTGAGGCTGCGGGGAAAGATTCTGTTCATGTCCACACCTTCAAAAAATTGAATGTGAGACTTTGGAAAGCTAGTCTGTCTGGTTTGGGGGTCAATCAGGAATGAAGCAAAGATAATTATTCCAAAGGGAAGGAAGAAATAAAGACATTTTGGTTTAAACCAAACGTTGAAAATTATCATTTCATCTTCTGCTGAGTTGTTTAGGTTTTAATCCTATTTTAAAGATGATGTCAAGCAAAATTTCAAAACACAGAAATTAAAGCTTTAACTCATCCAAAATATTTATTTTATTTATTTCAGCTCAATGAACAGAAATGGTCACAAGTTTTAACAGGCTATCATTTTGTAACTGTTTTATTATCCATTATATCCTTAGTCCACAGAATCTTTCAGAGTTTGGTAGTCCATCTGCTGCTCTGTTGACTGCCTAGAGATCATCAATACTTCATGCATATGAAGTCTGAAATAAAGTTAACTGTGGGTCAAAAGTTTCAAATATTTTAGTGGAATTAATTAAAAATCTGGAGAATGGTGAAACCAACATGACATCAATGATGCCAGCTTACATAGGTAACTAATGTCATGCTTCAGGGAATATGCTGAATGCCTGCTTGGTCAGAAAGAAATTTTCCCAGAGTTCTGTGTGTAATACTATGGGAATTATCATCAGTGGTTACTTGTGATTATTTATTAATGTGACTGATCTGCCTCTCTATAGCTAATTGTGTATCCCACATCTGTGCTCTCACTGTGCAGCCATTAGGAGACGAACCCTTTACTGATGCATAAGCCTGACTCAAAATTCACATTGAAGTTAGGGCAAAATTCAGGGGTGATGTGTGTAGTGATGTGATCTACAGACTGGAGCAGTAATGGCAGGAATAGAAGGGATAAAGTAGCTGATAAAAGCATTTCTTAAAAGCAAAATAGCTTTTTTTCTAAATGTCAGTGGTGCTTGTTCCCTTCAGTGGAAGTGAAGCAAGACTGTGACATTATCTTCTATACTGTATGTTCTTTGAATTGCTCAGCAGGTGGGTTATACTGCCTTGGATGTGCTTAGACTCTTGTGTCATCTTTGGATGTGACCCAAGGCTATGGCTGTACCTCTCTGAAAAATCATCTGTGGTCAAATCACCTTCTTCCTCTTGTCTTCTTCCCACACGGCCGCTTCTTAAACCCCTTTCAGACTACTGGTGTGGATGTGCCTTTTGGCATGAGAACTTCCCAGGCATGCTCAAGTGCAGGAGGTCCTGGTGTTGTGCTCAAAGCAAAGCTTCACCCAAAAGTCACAGACATAGCTGTGAATCCTGGCAGCATCTAAGATACTGTGATTCCAGGTCAGAGGTATAAATCTGCATCCCATGAATGAATAATCTAATGATTTTTAAGAGAATAACAACATATAGAATCTCAGAAACAGGATCTCCTGAGGTGGAAGGGGCCCATAAGGATCATCAAGTCCAACTCCTGGCTCCACACAGGGCCAGTCATAGAATCACAGAATCATAGAATGATCAGATTTGGAAGGGACTCCCAGAGGTCATCTAGTCCAACTCCCCTGCAAGAAGCAGGGACACCCCCAACTAGATCAGGTTGCTCAGTCAAGTCAGAGTTTCTAAATGTTATCACCCTGATTTTAAAATATTATTTTCTCTTTCCTCTCCAGCCCTGGTGTCGATGTATTACCACTGTCTACAATTATTTTGTGGTGACCAACTTCTTCTGGATGTTTGTGGAAGGCTGCTACTTACACACTGCTATAGTGATGACTTATTCCACAGATAAGCTAAGGAAATGGGTCTTTCTCTTCATAGGATGGTGTAAGTGACTTGTGTGTTTAAAACAGTGTTACATGGTAATTAAACAGTGTTACCTGGCATTAAAGTGATTAGAGGCAAGAGGAGCAAGAAGGAACTTTAAATTTTCCCACTGTGGTGAAATACAACATTCAAACCTAATATTGTCAGAATAACGTGAGTTCAGGCTTAGTTCTTCACAGTGGTGATGACATAAATCTAATAGGTTATTGCTGGATTTATCTTCTTCATTTAAATCCTCATGCACCTGCTGTTAAGGGAAGAACAAGAGCTCCCAGGCTCAGCATTTTGGAAATGGAGTGGTTTGTACAGTGTCCCTTTCACTTCAACTGGCAAAGCAGTGATCACAATGCTCACAACCCCTTAGACTCTGTTGCTCAACACGACATGAAACAGAAAACTTTCTATGCCTTGCAGACCACTCAGTCTCAAGAGACTGAGTAAGAGAGGAGCTGACTAGAAGACAAACCTAATTATCTGCCAGTCCAACCTTACAGCTGTCTTCAGGACTGCTGAGGGATACCCTCCCAGAGAACTGCCTTTAACAAGTAGTCATGTGTCATCTTTGTACTGTATTTATGGCTACTCAGTTGCTCTTTTTCCCTAATGTTGTGGTTTCACCACAGCCAAGAGCCAAACAACACACAGCTGCTCTCTCAAAATTGTGGTGGAGGGAAGAGAGGGAAAAGAAAACTGACAAAAAAAGACAAACCTCGTGGGCTGGGATAAGAACATTTTACTGGGACAGCAGAGAGAGGTAACACTAACAGGACTTCATAGCAAAATATACAAAACTGGTGGTACAGGATGCAGTTTCTCACTGAACTGCACAACTCAGGCCATGCAGATATCCTGGCACCGGACCGTCCCCAAAACTGCACATCCTGAAGCCATGCCCTCCTCCCCCACCAGTCCCCCTTTATGCTGAGTGTGGTGGAATTGACCTGGAATACTCTCTTTGGCCAGTTTGGATCACCTCTCCTGGCCATGTCCACTCCCAGTTTCCTGGGTGCTCCCCACCTTCTTGTTAGTAGGGCAGTATGAACAACTGATGAGTCCTTGACTGCTTGACAACAACTGGAAACATTGAGGTGTCATCAGCACTGCTCTCATCCTAACTCCTAAACATGCATTCCAACAGCTGCTGGAAAGAAAATTAACTCTATCCTATCCAAAAGCAGGACACCTACCTGCATCAACAAAAGCTGGCCCATCAGTACAGGCTGGGAACCAACTGTCAGAGGAGAGTTCCAGCTGAAAAGGATGTAGGGCTTGCAGTGCCTACAGGCTGATGATCAGCTATTAGTGCCATCTTGTCATGAATGAGGTGAAACACATACTGGTCTGCACTAGGACTGTGGATAGAAGATTGAGGGAAGGTACTAATACTTTTCTACTCATCTTTGGTAAGACTGCCAGTGGTCAGTTTTAGGTTTCTTAGGTCAAAAGTAATATGGAAGAACTGGAGATTATCCAGTAGAAAGTTGCAGATAAGATCAGGAATCCAGAGGCTGTGAATCATAGAATCACTTGGGTTGGAAGAGACCTTTAAGATCATTGAGTCCAACCACAGCCTAACCCTGCCTAGTCCACCTCTAGATCATGTCCTTCAGCACCTCATCTATTCGCCTTTTTAATCCCTCCAGGGATGGTGACTCCACCACTGCCCTGGGCAGCCTGTTCCAACCCCTGACAACCCTTTCAGTGCAGAAGTTCTTCCTGATGTCCAACCTAAATCTCCCCTGGTGCAGTCTGTAACCATTTCCTTTCATCCTGTCACTTGCTTCCCAAGAGACCACCAACACCAACCTCCCTACACCCTCCTTGCAGGTACTTGTAGAAAGTGATAAGGTCTCTCCTCAGCCTCCTTTTCTCCAGATAAAAAAGCCACAGCTCCCTCAGATGCTCCTTGTAGGACTTGTTCTCCAGACTCTTCACTAGCTTTGCTGCCCTTCTCTGGACATGGTCCAGCATCTCAACATCCTTTCTGTAGTGAGGGGCCAAAAACTGCACCCAGCACTCAATTGGTGAGCACACTCTGGTGAGTGTGGCCTCACCAGAGCTGAATACAATGGCACAATCACCTCCCTACTCCTGCTGGTCACACTGTTCTTGATAAAAGCCAGGATTTTGTTGGCCTTCTTGGCCACCTGGGCATATTGCTGTCTCATGTTCAGCTGGCTGTCAACTAACACTCCAAGGTCCTTTTCCTCCAGGGAGCTCTCCAGATGCAGATCTGTTAGGGACCAAAATTGATTTGAAAACCATTCACAAAGATGCCAGAGACAAATTCTTCTTGGTAATAGCAATGTTATAAGGAGGGACAGTGACTATAAATTGCAGATTGGGAGGTTCCAGTTGGACATTAAAAAAACAGAAAATTTACCAAAAGGAAGTTCAAGACTGGAACAGATTATTTAGAAGCTGTGGAATCTGACCCTGGAGGTATTGAAAATTCAGCAAAGCTAAGCCCTGGCTGAGGTGGCCTGGCATTGATGGTTCTGCTTGTAGCAGGAGATTGGAGTGGATACCTTCAAAAGACTTCTCCAACCAATGTAACCATGCTTTGAACTTGTTCAGGAGAGGTTTGGCACCACAAGGTCCCATGCAGGCAACTTTTTTGCTTGAATGTAAAAATCTGAGGTCACACAGAACTATTGAATTTGGCAGTTCTTTTCTGTTTGAGGAAGAAAGGTGAAGAAAATAGAAAGTACTTTCTTTTCTGAAAGTAGAATGACATTTTGTTCAGAAATGCCTCTTCCTCTCAGAATTGAGCAGAAATAATTGAATTGCTGTTCTGAAGGCAGAAACAGCCTTTAAAACAAAATACATCATTCAATCCAAAAAAAAAGGGGAAGAAAGAGTAGTTGTAGAAAAAAATGTTATGTGGAGAATTGCTTCAATTTTTTTCCCAATATTTTTCAATTCTTTCACCAAACCAGAAAATCAGCTGCTTACAGAGCTCTTACAGACCCCCTGATTGGTTTGGTACCTCATATTTCCCCCCTTACCTTCCTCAGAGCCCTCGGGGTCACTGATTACTGAAGTAGGAATGGTATGAGCTGAATATACTTTTACTTTCACCCTTTTGGTTTTTTTTTCTGGCTCTGCAACAGTAAAATGTTTTCTTCTAGAAAGAGGACATGGTTACATTTTGTCTGCTCATGCCAAGCAAGAATATGGGTGAAACCAGCAGACTGGACCCTGTGAGCCAGTTGTGAACAAGATGGAAGACAACAGAATCACTTGCAAGGCACAACAGCCACCAGCAGGGATGGGGCAGAGCTTCTCTATAGTTCCTGTTGAGGTTCAAGATAATAGAATCATAGAATCATAGAATGATTAGGGTTAGAAGCGACTCCCAGAGGTCATCTAGTCCAACCCCCCTGCAAGAAGCAGGGACACCCCCAACTAGATCAGGTTGCTCAGGGCCTCATCCAACCTGGCCTTGAACGTCTCCAGGGATCCAGGGGCATCCACCACCTCCCTGGGCAACCTGTTCCAGTGCTCCACCACTCTCACAGGAAAGAACTTTTTCCTAATCTCCAATCTAAATCTCCCTCCCTCTATTTTAAAACCATCACCCCTTGTCCTGTCACAGCAGGCCCTACTGAACAGCCTCTCCCCATCTTTCTTGTAGGCCCCCTTGAGGTACTGGCAGACCGCTAGAAGGTCTCCCCGGAGCCTCCTCTTCTCCAGGCTGAACAGCCCCATCTCTCTCAGCCTGTCCTCGTAGGAAAGGTGCTCCAGCCCCTTTATCATCTTTGTGGCCTCCTCTGGACCCTCTCCAACTGGTCCATGTCCTTCTCATGTTGGGGGTTCCAGCACTGGACACAGTACTCCAGGTGAGGTCTCCCGAGGGCAGAGTAGAGGGGGAGAATCCCCTCCCTCGCCCTGCTGGCCACACTCCTCTGGATGCAGCCCAGGATGCGGTTGGCTGCTGGGCCGCCAGAGCACATTGTCGGCTCATGTTGAGCCTCTCATCCACCAGCACTCCCAAGCCCTTCTCCACGGGGCTGCTCTGGAGCCACTCTCCACCCAGTCTGTAGTTGTGCCTGGGATTGCCCCGAGCCAGATGCAGGACCTTGCACTAACCAATTAACAATTGTGTCCCATCTATACTGTGCTGAGGTTCTCTTTGCACCCTGCTTCATCTCTTTAAAACCTCAATTTTCCACAGAAGAGGCAATAAAAAGAGCTTAAAAGACAGTGTTACATAGACCTATGCTGACTCCAGCCTAACACAAACCAAGCACAAGGACAAGGCTCTGGACAGGAGACTGCTCTAACAGTAGAATTGGAAAGCAGAGGATATGGCACTCTTGGGGCATCAAGTGTACAAATACATCTTATCCAGCACACTGAGGTTGCACAGCCAAGGAACACTACTGTAGCACCTTCTGGGTAACACTGAGCCCTATGAGGCAAATGTATGGCCTTCAGAAGGGCTCATGCACACACAGAGCACATTGCCCATCGTAGGCAGAAGAATGAGATGTATAAAGAGTAGCTGGAGCCTTTAGAAATTGCAAAGAATTACTGAATTCTCATATTGCAAGATACCATCAGATTCTTTCCCATAATCCTGTTTCATAGGGAAGACTTGGAATTAAAAATTTTAAAAATGGGCTTCATCTAAAGATTGAGTATGTTTACAAGCTTCTTGCATCCCAGGAAATAACGTTCTAAACACTCACCTCTCGAGTACTGTCTTGAAGAGTTTGCTGCATCAATGAAAAGGGACCAAAATTTCCTTTAAGTCAGTCAGAATGGTTTTGATCACTTATGTAGAACTATAGGTATATATGTGGGTTTGTTAATATTTTATGTTTTTACCTCTTCTTACATGTACTAAGGTTTTCTTATGTTGATATGGGTTTTCTTTATTTATATGTAAAGAAGTTTTAGCAATGTGATGTCTTGAGGATACAAGTATGGGATCACTTGTATTTAAAGTCTTCAGGTTCATTTACAGAGAGTCTCCTCACACAAATCTGAATCTATTTTGCTACCATACCTGCACTGTGATTAATTCATGGGGTTTTTTTGCTTCTGCAGGTATTCCTTGCCCGATCATCATTGCCTGGGCTATTGGCAAGCTTTATTATGAAAATGAACAGTAAGTGAAGTTAACATTTATGCTTATGTGACTCTTGAAATAAATTAAGAAATGCCTACAGGCTGAACTGGTAATTTGGAAATTAGGCTGATTGATAATAAAAAAGAAAGGTCAAATCACCTCAATCCAAATCCAGATCATCTCAAATTTTAGAGCACCACTTGAGTCAACTTCTGAAAATAACTTTCCCAAATATCCTTGTCCAAGCCCCGAAGCTCTCATTTGATAGCTTTATGCATGATTTACAATCAGTGAAATCTCCTTCAATGGGAGTTTTTCTTGAGTTAAGACCTTTATAAAAACTAAGGTTGAGTGCTAAAGGTTTTAGCCTTCTGGGTGTGCAGAATTCAGCTGACAGTCTGTCAAGAACAGACTTATGGCTGAATTTTTTTGCATTTCTCTTTCTGGCTTTTCCAATTGGAAGCAGTTAGTGCATGAAATTGAAAAATCTGGGAGACAAAGAGGCATCTATGTTTGGAGAAGTTTTTCCCCAAATATCAATACTGGTCAGATATAGCTCAGCTTGTCCTTTTCAACTGATGTTTGGATCAATGTCTACTGCCTGCCACAGCTCCCTTCCCTAACCTTAAAAACTATTTTCTCCATAAATCTGTTTTTCATCTGACCACACTGTTTGTCTGTCTGTGGCACATCTGATTAAATCATGGGATCTTATGATCAGTCAAAACAGTAAATGCAGTCTGGTGGTGCATTTCATCTCATCTGGAAGGAAATGTCCAAAGTAGGTTGGATGAATTAGACTTACATGCATTATTTCTCCTGACCACAAGGGATAGATAGGCTGACTGAGCTTTAGGCATCCATGTTGTAGGCATGGGAGGAATTCTGTTTCTCACCACTAAGTTGTTCTTCTCTGTTACTTACAAACAGTCTGTCTTCTGCAGTTTTAATGATGAGTTTGAAGGTACTAATGTAATTCCCAGGATTTAAAATTAGTGGCAATCAGGCAGACACCCTTTCCACATGGAAAAGTTTTGTGTGATTCCATCCCTGCCTATAGTAACCATACAGGCAAAATTCAAAATTACATTAAAAAATTCACTTGGAACCTGTTCCTTGGGTGTCCAAGTCCGTCAGCCCTGGGATATAACCTCAGATCTCCAGATTTCCCTAATTTCTGTGCTCAGAGACCTTCTTGTTTCTGGATAGGTGAAGGATCACAATGTTCTGGGTCTGCTTCACAGTCAGGTTCCCTGTAGTTTTTTGCCTTGCATGAGCCAGGGCAGCATGGCAGCTGTCTTACTGTGTTGAAATAGAACTTCAGCTCTGTAGCTAAAGCTGAAGGAGCTGGTCAGCTTAAAGAACACAAATCAAAACAATCAAAACTTGGATCTGGAAACCTGGAGAGGCAGGAGTCCACATGCTTTAATAACAGTGATGGACATTAAACATTACTGTCGTGAGTTCAACACCAGCATTTGAACATGTCACTTTGGAAGACTGCTCATCACTTCCAAAAGAAGTAATGGAAAGTAGTACACCTGATAGAAACATGCCACAACATCTGTGACCCCACTGCACACAAGGAGAAACCACTGCATCATCTGTACTGTGCCATCTTTCACCTCCATTGTATACCTGCAGAATGAGTGTGAAAACATCTCCCGTTGGTGTATCATAGGTATGAAGAAAGGCATAGAATCATAGAATGAGTTAGGTTGGAAGGGACCTTTAAAGGCCATCTAGTCCATCTACAGTAAGCAGGAACATCTTCACTAGATCAGGTTGCTCAGAGACCCATCAAGCCTGACCTTGAATATCAGGGATGGGGCTTCCACCACCTCCTCTGGGAAACCTGTGCCACTGATCCACCATATTGAAGATTTTTTTTCCTAATATCCAACCTAAATCTCCCCTTTACTACTTAGAAACCATCACCCCTCATCCTGTCACTACATGATGTGTTTAGATGTGTTTATATGGGTATGTGTGCTACCTGTTACCAGCAAAGGTGGAACTGGCCCAGATCCCACAAAACCAAAAGAAAGGGAGATAGCAAATACAATCAGCAGGGCAAGAAAGACCAAGTGTTCCTGTTGGGTTGCAGAATATCCATGGTGTTTCTGTTTCTATCTGTAGGCTCAAGCTCTCTGCTTTCAGTAGATTGTAAAAGGAGCTTGTGCTTTTAAATCCATGTCACAGACAACCCTGTACACTCATGTCACAGACAACCCTGTACACTCTAACTCACTCATCACTTGTCTCACATGCTTGCTGATAAGGGAGGTCCCATGCTTGCTGATAAAGGAGGTTTGCCAAGTTACTCTTGGTAGACCCAGACAATTGAACCTCAAGTCTTGGGTCGTTTTCACCTTTCTGTCCTTAATGCTGGTGTTTGCCTTGGCATGAAACATTCACATACATCCTCACTGCACATCATAGCTACTCCATGTGCCCTGAGAAAGTCCTTTTGGTTTCTGCCCACCATAGTGTGAGGTGTAATGACCTGGAGCCTCAGGGTTTTGATCACTTACTGTGTCCAAAATTCACGTACTTTGCTCTGCTTGAGAAATGAACATGGGATGATTCAGTAGGGCCATTCCTTTGACCTAACACACACACTCAGGCTGATGAGCAGAGCTCTTGTAAATGAAGAGTTGATGAGGGCATTAAGCTGCAAGGCAAAGGCTGTTAAATGAAATCTGAAATATATAGCAATGTCTTATACAGGGGAGGCTCAGTGAAGTAAATGAACTGAAGTGAAACAAGAGGTGAATAACTTGCTGAGGGTCCATCAGTCATCATAAGTATTGCCACCTTCTCAAGCATTAAAGCCTGTGATACTTCAGATATGGAAAACTGAAAGCACATGTAGGAATGCATCTACATGTACATGTGAGATGTGCACACATGTATGTTTTACTTATGATCTGTTTTCCTCTCCAGTCCATCAGCCACTGGGACAATCTGGACTAAACTTTGTGGCATTTACAGAATACTTTCTCTGTGTTGGCATAATATAGAAATCATGTCTTTAACTTGAATTCTGGAAGTGTGTGCAAACACAGAGAGAAAACTAATCCCTGGGTTTGAGAAATAATTGCTGTCAGGATACTTGAGCATCTCTCATGCAAGGAGAAGCTGAGAGAGCTCAGAGTGTTTAGACTGAAAAGAAGGTTCAGGGAGATCTTGTCAGTGTTTATAAATATCTTATAAGAGTGTTTCTAGAAGGTGGAGCCAGACACTTCTCAGTGGTGCCCAGTGACAAATTGAATGGTAGTGACACAACTGTAGTGTGACACACTGTGACACAACTACATTTCAGTAGTGACACAACTGAAACACATGAAATTCCATCTGAACATCAGGAAACTTTTTACAGTGAGGGTGACAGAATACTGGTGGAGGTTGACCAGACAAATCGAGAAAATTTCATCCTTGGAGCTACTGAAAAGCTGTCTGGGCACACCTCTGAGCAGACTGTTTCAGCTGACTCAGGGAGGTGATAATCCCCCTGTATTCTGCACTGGTGAGGCCTCACCTCGAGTACTGTGTTCAGTTTTGGGCCCCTCACTTCAAGAAGGACGTTGAGGTGCTGGAGCGTGTCCAGAGAAGGGCAACGAGGATGGTGAAGGGTCTGGAGAACAGGCCCTACGAGGAGGCTGAGGGAGCTGGGGAAGGGTCTGGAGAACAGGCCCTACGAGGAGGCTGAGGGAGCTGGGGA
>VXBZ01001867.1:58771-76830 GCA_013399135.1 Heliornis fulica | reverse complement strand
CTATGACTCAGCTTTGAGCAGGAGGGTGGACCAGACAATCTCCAGAGGCCCCTGCCAATATCAGCTCTTTTGTGAAAGCCACTTGCTCTCCCACATCAGCCTCCCTGTTATGGTCCATTTATCCTGGCCACAGAGGAGAATATGTGTTATTCCCCATGAGATCAGACCTAGCCAGCTGGACACATGCAAAAAACATGTAGTCTCCTGCAGCTTCAGAGAGTGTTTGGATATCCCAAGAGACAGCTCAAAATGGGAAACTCATCTGAGTATGCATTTGAATTGTCACTTAAGTTGTTTGGAGGTTGAACTGGAGTTCAGGTTATGTAGCTCATAGTAGTTTAAGAGCTCAGAGTAGCACACAGGAAGAATGTTAAAACATTTCAACCATCTTCCTAATTGTTTAATTTTTGTTCATACTAGAGACCATGATCTGCATATTGAGGCAAATCAAATTGGTACCGTGGCAAATAACGTCTCCAGGGTTTAGCAGTTCTTCAGCAAGATCTGACACCTCTGAAAAAAATACATTTAAGTTTCAATAAAACACCCCACACAAATGATTAATAATTATTGTAGTGATTTCATTGATGGGCATTTGGCAAGGGGAAAAACATTAGTAAGTTCTAATTAACAAGAATGATAAAACCAGTGGTGTTTTTTGTTATACAAAGAGCTTTCAGAGAACCATGAAGAATATTAATTAGTGCTATTCAATAGAAGTATGTTTACATATCTGAGTCTAATCAGAACTGTCTCCCTAAATTGTCCTCTTCAGTATTCAGGGAGTATTTGTTATTCTTTCAGAGGTAAAAAAAAGAAAATGGCTTTTATTTTGCACAGATGGAATTAAAATTCTGATACACCAAGTGATTAAGTTTCTCTTTTTGGTTTTAAAGAAATGAGCAGTGCTATTTTATTGCAGAAATAATGGCTTATGTTGAATTTAGAGGAAGAGTTAAGATGACAGGCAGCAAAGCTTGCAATATCTCAGCTAAGATCCCAGTTTGAACAGATAGATTGTAAATATGAAATACAGCTAATGACTTGCAGATCTGTGTAATATCTCTGGATCCACACAATGTCACTGGCATATCTGTCCCCTCACCCTTACTCACCTGATTTAACAAGTGAATTAGAAACATTTAGATCACACTGTAACAGATCTGTTTTATAGTCTAATGAGATTAACCCCATCCTAGAAAAGCTGCTTTACTTTTTGCTTTTTTTTTCCCCCTTCACTAACACCTTGAGCTTGTCTTGTGGAAGGCTATCTTTGGCCACAACCTTGTTCCCTCAAATTGTGTGAAACTGTGTATATACATGTGATGCTTCACTCAACACAACCTTGATCTAATACTGGGCTTCAGATAATAACTGATCTTCAGCATGGTCTTACAGTTAAGCAGTATTTAAATTCTGGAGTGCAATGAGCACCCTTTACCATGAAAAAGTACCAGCTCTGTTCCAATTTCTTTGCTGACTTTTTCTAGCCCATTAATTTCTGCCACATGCTCTGTCCCTTTTTTTATTAGTCTCGCTGCAGATTCCTTTGATAGAACAGCCAGTTTCATGGAAACTCCTCTTCTAATAGTTCTCTGAGTTTCAGGTAATTTATAATAGCTGTCTCAAAATCCCCTCCAAAAAGCTCTCTCATATCACAGAATCACAGAATTGCAGAGTATTAGGAGCTGGAAGAGACCTCAAAAGATCACTCAGTCCAACCCCCTGCCTGAGCAGGATCATCTAGAGTAGATCACACAGGAACATGTAGGTCTTCCAAGTTCTCAAGAATTGTGTTTCCTGCCTTGGCATATCTTGCATTAATTTTTTTATAACTTTCTATCTCTGTGTCAAACAAATAAATAAAAAATTAAAATCAGTTCCCTTCATTTAAGGCTTCCCTGGGGATTCTTCTTGGACGATAACTTGGCTCCAGGAAGTACCTTATTCCAGCTCTTGCTCTCATCACCAAATTTTGGAAGAATAGTTGCAAAATTATCAATTTAAACTTATTTGTTGTCAGTGCACCAGGGAATAACAGGCATGTTTTATATTTATAAAATATTCAAAGCTGTCTCATTTTTCTGGAACTTGGTGTAGAAATTGAATCAAGAAAAGACATACAATTGTGTAATACTGAATTATGTTCCTAGATATCATACAGTTATAGAATCACAGGCCAGTTTAGGTTGGAAAGGACCTCAAAGACCATCTAGTTCCAAACCCCTTCCATGTGCAGGGACACCCTCTACTAGCCCAGGTTGTGGTTGGCAAACATTCTTGAGGGTGCACTCGATCCTACTGTCCATGTTGCTGACAAAGATGTTAAACAGAGTCAGTCCCAATACCAACCCCCTGAGGAAAGTCACATGTCACTGTCTCCACTTGGATGTTGAGTCATTGACCTCAACTCTTT
This sequence comes from Heliornis fulica, assembly GCA_013399135.1. Classification (NCBI taxonomy): domain Eukaryota; kingdom Metazoa; phylum Chordata; class Aves; order Gruiformes; family Heliornithidae; genus Heliornis; species Heliornis fulica. Next base: position 74,414 of record VXBZ01001867.1, on the reverse strand, counting down.
GTGTGTGACCACCCAGCCAATTCCTTATCCAGTCGGTGGTTCATCCATCAAATCCATGTCTCTCCAATTCAGAGACAAGGATGTTGTGCAAAACAGTGTCAAGTGCTTTGCACAAGTCCAGGTAGGTGACACTAGAAGTCACTCTTCCCTTGTCAACCAGTGCTGTAACCCAGAAAGCTACATCTACTGCATACAGGGTCTTACATTTCTTGTATTTATCTACATGGACAAGAGCCAAAACCATGGTGGGAACATGAATGGCCTATTGAGAGGGGAAAAATGGGGCTCAGATCTGGGCCCAAACAAAAAGTGGCTTTGTAGCAGAAAACTCAATCACCTGCTGATTATGTACATGATTAAACAACTCAGGTAATGAGGGAACATCTCTCTATGGTGTCCTTGATATTAACATCTAAAAGAATGCATTCCCCTTTATAAATTTGTTTTGTATTTGTTTTGTTTCTTACAGATGCTGGTTTGGAAAAGAGCCAGGAAAATATATCGACTACATATATCAAGGGCCAGTGATTCTTGTTCTTCTGGTAAGTATGTATGTGGGTGGAAGGACACTGCCATCTCCCATTGAGGGATAATTTGATAGGCATCTGTGATGTTCCACATGTACTTTTAAGTAAAATAAAACCCAAAGAAAGTCAAACAGCTTCAGCTGTTCTCTGAAGCTGCCACAGTAGCTAACAGTGCAAGTCAGAATTGCAGTGATCTGGTTTTTGGCTTTTTTCTTGACCTTAGACCATTCTTTTCTCCTCTCTCTGTAATGCAGTTTGCCTTCCTTTGTAGAATGTTTTGAGATACAAAAGGAAAATCTGTTCAAAAACAGGAGGTAAATTATAACATCTGTTCATACACTTGAGGCTCTTGAGAACCAGGGCGATTCCATTATGCACATTGATTAGGAAAATGTTGTAATTATGGTAAGGAATTGCATCTCCTTGTACAGTCATCTACATCTTCAGCCCCATCACTGATGCTATTTGTTTGTAGCTTCCTGTTGTAAGCCTCCTTTGCAGTACTGCCTACAGTTAACAGGATATTTTTCTGTTTATCCAACACTGTCCCCCCTGTACCAGGGAACAGTGGGCAGAGGAAGGAGGAAGCTCATTCATAAACCATGTTGTACCTTCAACTAAAATGCAGCAATGTTTTCCTAGAATATATTGGGTGTGGGTAGAAAGGATCAATGCTATGGGGAAGGACAGTGCTGAAAACCCCAATTTTACTCTTCCACTCCTTTGCAGTGGAAGCCACCTAGGAAGCAGGCAGATGTCCTAACAGAGAATTCACAGGGCTCAGTGGGGTCCCCTCTTTTTGGGAACCAAGATTTGATGTAAGTATCCATTAAACTGCTCCAACACCCATGGAGGAGGTGCCAAAGCTCAAGAATAGGTAGCTGCTGCCAGCCTTTTCAAGGCTGAGAAGTCTTGCACTCTCACCTTCTCATTGCTGCATCTTACATGGAAAAAATTTCACTGTTGCCTAGGAAGCCAGCTGCTAATCTGAATGTTTTCTAACCTAAAATTCTGTTTTAATTGTTAAGATGCAGCAAACAGATGATATTGTGAGTAGCTGAAAGGAGAAAATATGTAGTGGGAGTCTGTTTTTATGTATAAAATTCTTTTATGTTTTCAGAAGAGAAAAAAAATGAATTGGTGTGATACACACAGTATAATTGTGTGTCACTAATGGAGCCATCCCAAAACCACAAACAGTCTCACAGTAAATTGACTCACTGATAGAGGCATAGAAATTAACTGTCATGGTTTAACCCAGCTGGCAGCTACAACAACCACACAGTTGTCCACTCACACTCCCCATGGGTAGAGAATCTAAAAGGGGGAAAAAAGAGTAAAACTCATGGGTTGAGATAAAGACAGTTAAATAGGACAGAAAAAAGAAGATGATGATGTTGATAATGATAATAGAATATACAAAACAAGTGATGAACAGCACAATTTCTCACCACCCACAGTCAATGCTCAGCTAGTTCCCAAACTGCCCCACCTCCTAGACCACTCCCCAGTTATATAGGGAGCATGACATCATATAGTATGGAATCTCTTTGGCCAGTTTGGGTCAGCTGTCCTGGCTCTGTTCCCTCCCAGCTTCTTTGGTGTCTCCCCACCTCCTTGCTTGCAGGCCAGTATGAGAAGCAGAAAAGCCCTTTCCTGCTTGGCAACAACTAAAATTTTAATGAATTGTCGACATGATTCTCATCCTAAATCCAAAACAAAGCATTAACCAGATGCTAGGAATTAAATTAACTCTTTCTCTACCAAAACCAGGACACTAACAAAATCCTTTCACAAATCCTATTTAGAAAACATGAGGTAGCTGGTTTGCTTTACTTGGAGCATTTAGTTTTCTTATCATTTCCTAGCAGTCTGTGAATCTGTGAAATAACCCCTTTAGTTAACAAGGACTGAAAAGTCCTTTGACAACACCTCTGGCAGATACCATAGGTAGCTTAGAGTCATGAAAATAGCTTTGTTCTCCCCAGAGCATCACTTTCTATTTAAAGACCCCAAAAAAGCACAGAAAATGGTGGCACAGTTGGAGGCTTCCTCTTTACATAGAGGTCATTATATCTGCTTCTAATTTAGAGCAGCCTTGAGACCCCTCTAAACTGAGACAATAGCTCTACCACCCTGTACTGACACTGTGTATTGAACCTTTCTACATTGGTGTGCACTTGAGCTCTAATTAAAACACTAATGAGATAAGAGCATTAATTACACTGTGGGTTGAACAGAGAGCTTTGGTTGGAATTCAGGAAAAAATGGAGAGGTTATGACCTTTGAAAGAAAGTCAGGCAACTCAGGACTTAGGTCATGAGGTTATGCAGTAAGAAAGTAAGAAGGGCCAAAGCCTAACTGGAACTTAATCCCCATAAGTGGTCTGGATGATGGGATCACTCTGATGAAGTCTGCTGGTGATACCAAACTGAGTAGGAAAGTGGACACTGTGGAAGGGAGAGACACCCTGCAGGAAGACCTGGATAGGTGGGAAGAGTGAGCTAACAAGAACCATGTGAAGTTCAAGGAAGACATATGTGGGGTCTTGCACCTGGGAAAACATAACCCAGCACAGGCTGGGATCCAGCCCACGGGAGAGCAGCTCTGAAAGGGACCTTATGGTCCTGATGGACTGCAATATGAGCAAACAGTGTGCAAAGAGAGGCAGCAGGGTACTGGGTTGCATCAACAGGGGCATCACCAGCAAAGATAAAGAAGTCATTATCCCACCCTACTTAGCACTTATCAGGCCACACTTCAAATATTGCATTCAGTTTTGGTCCCCACCATGGAAAAATATGTGGATAGGCTGGAGAGGGTCCAGAGAAGGGGAACAAAGATGATCAAAGCACTGGGAAGCCTGTCATGTGAGAAAAGGCTGAGAGAGCCAGGTTTGTTCAGCTTTGAGAAAAGAAGGCTTAAGAGAGCCCTTATCACCATGTTCCAGTACTTAACAGGTGGCTACAGATAGAGTGTCCCTTTTTACACATGGAAGAGTGGCTGCAAGTTACTCCTGGGTAGACTCTGATTGAATATGTGAGGAAAATTTTTCACAATGAGAACAATCATCCATTGAAATAATGTCCCCAGATAAGTGGTGTTTTGACCAACAGTGAACATTTTAAAGATTCTATCTGGACAGAGTGTTGAGCCATCTTGTCCAGATGGAGATTTTGCCAGGAAAGGTTGGGCTGGATTATCCTTTAGGTCCCTTCCAAACTGGTATTCAGGGATTCTGTGATTTTATGATTAATCTGGCTACTGCCATAAAAGAAAATAAACCTGCTCATTGATGAAGGAAAGACTGTAGATGTCCACCTAGATCTTAATAAAGCTTTTGACACCATTTCCCACAGCATTCTCCTGGATGAACTGGCTGCTCACATCTTAGACAAATGTACTGTTTGCTGGGTCAAAAACTGGCTGTCTGGCCAGGCAAAGAGTCAAATCCAGTTGGTGTCCAGTCACAAGTGGTGCCCTCCAGGGCTTACTAATGGGGCCAGTTCTTTTCAATATCTTTACCAATGATCTGGACAAGGGATCAGTAAGCTTNCATTTCCCACAGCATTCTCCTGGATGAACTGGCTGCTCACATCTTAGACAAATGTACTGTTTGCTGGGTCAAAAACTGGCTGTCTGGCCAGGCAAAGAGTCAAATCCAGTTGGTGTCCAGTCACAAGTGGTGCCCTCCAGGGCTTACTAATGGGGCCAGTTCTTTTCAATATCTTTACCAATGATCTGGACAAGGGATCAGTAAGCTTGCAGATGACCAACTTCTTGATGGCCAACCTCTTCTCAGTGGCCTGTGGGGACAGGACAAAGGGCAGTGGTCACAAGTTGGACCACAGGAGGTTCTGCACTGATGTGAGGAAGAACTTCTTCATGGTGAGGGTGATGGAGCATTAGAATAGGCTGCCTGAGGGGGTTGTAGAGTCTCCTTCTCTGGAGATATTCAAGACCTGGCTGGATGCTGACCTGTGTGACCTGCTCTAGGGAACCTTCTTTGGCAGGGGGTTGGACTCAATGATCTATGGAGGTCCCTTCCAACCCCTACAGTTCTGTGATTCTGTGACACCAAATTGCCTGTGTGTGTTATCTTCTTGAGGGTAGGGGGCCTCTTCAGAGCAATCAGTCCAGACTGTGTTGATGGCCCAAGGACTGTATGAGGACCAATAAAGCTCAGCGCCAGCTCCTGCTCTTGGGTCACAACCCCTGGCATAACACAGATTTGGAACAGAGTGGCTGGAGAGCTGCCCAGTGGAAAAGGACCAGGGATGTTGGTCAGCAGCCAGCTGAACAAGAGCCAGCAGTGTGCTGAGATGGCCAAGAATGCCAAGGGCATCCTGGCCTGTTTCAGAAACCATGAGGCCAGCAGGACTAGAGCAGTGATCATCTTCCTGTTCTAGTCACTGGTGAGGCCACACCTCGAGTGCTGTTTGAGTTTTGGGCCCAAGACATTGATGTGCTGGAGCATGTCCAAAGGGCATTGAAGCTGGTGGAGGTGCTGTAGCACAAGTTTGATGAAGAGAGTCTGAGGGGAGATCTAATTGCTCTCTACAAGTACCTAAAAGGAGACTGTAGCCTGTTGGCTGTTTGTCTCCTCCCAAATAACAAGTGATAGAACAAAAGGAAATTGCCTCAAGTTGTGCCAGGAGAGGTTTAGATTGGTTATTAGGAAACATTTCTTAAGTAAAAAGGTTGTCAGGAACTGGAAGAGGCTGCCCAGTGAAGTGGTGGAGTCACCATCCCTGGAGGTATTTAAAAGACCTGTGGATGTGGTGCTCAGGGACATGGTTTAGTGGTGGACTTAGCAGTGTTAAGTTAACTCTTGGACCTGAGGATCTTAGGGGTCTTTTCCAACCTAAACAATTCTTTGTTTTTTGTGAAAAGCAGCAGACATGTTTTGGAGAAGTAATAAAATGGGTAAGGCTTTCCTTCCCTTTCCCTGCAGTTATTTCCATCAGAAAACACTGCTGGGTGAGGAAAGGAGCTCTCTGGAGATGCAGCCTAAAAGGCAAATATAAAAACTCCTTTTGCAATACATTCCTGTTTGCTTAAATGTTCCCCTTCCTCTCTCTTTTTGGAAAAAAAAAACAAACACAAAACCCAATGGTTGAATCTTGAGTTTATAATTACAATATACAACTGCAAAATATGTTAAAGAACTTGCCAGGCTCATTCTTTTTCCCTTACACAAATAAAATCAAATCATGTGTAATGACTGAAGCATCATTTATTATTATTGAAGTTACTGACTCTTTAAAGGGTGCCATGAGAAATGCCAGATTAAGAGCACCAAAGTTTGACATCTGCCATGTACTCAGGGCAACACAGACAAACATTATCCCTCCAGTATGTCCATATGCCTCTTAGATGGGGACAAAGCACTTCTTTCCTCTTCCTTCCAGTGAACAATGGTCATCAGGAATGGAAGATTTCTATAATAATACAACTCTGTGACCTCTTTCAGTCACAGCTAATGAGTTGCATTTGAACTAACAAATAATTGAAATCTTCAACTAAAGTTCAAGTTTTATGAAAGAACAGAGGACAGTTCAGTGAGAGAACTACCCCAGTGTACTGCTGGAAAGATAAGAGACACAGAAATATTACTAGAAGAAATTCATTTTATTTCCAAAAGAGGCCTCATGCTAAAAGATAAGGTCTAAAAATGCCATCAAATTAAATATCCTGTCCACATGCAAGCACTCAGCTTATGGCAGTTAAAATTGGTTCCACATACTTTAAATAGTAAAGAGCAAAGTGCTTGGTGTACAACCCAAGTTGGGTTACCTGTTGGACAACAGTATCATCATTATGTGTTCAAGAAGCATCATTATATCAGCCTGGGGAAATGTGATTTCAGTGCACTTTTTGGTAAATATTCTTAGTTCCAGAGGGCTAAAACCTGCTTCTAAAGATACTGAATCAGTTTAAAAGATAGGATTTTGTCAAAAATTATTCCCACTCTTTGTTTTTTCATTTCCTTGTCTCTACACTTTGAATTGCTGCAGCCAAAGGTAGCAGTGTAACACAAGAAAGAGGTCATGCTGAAGTTCTGAGTTTCACTGGGGAAAGGAGATTGGCCATAAACAAAGCTCTTTGATCATGATAGCAGTCCTCAAGTCCATCCTTAAATCTTATTATTCTCTATTATATTTCAGGGTTCAAAAACTTTGAATAAGGCAGGAGATAGATTTTTGTGATTGCTTTCCTACTTGTCTTCAGAAAAAAAAAAAAAATTGAACATTGACTTGGGCTGAAAACAGTGAAACAATTTCAGAGACAATTTCAGAGACAATTTCAGAAGCCAAGGAAATTGAATATAAATCCTGATCCAGAATATTGGGCAAGAAACCTGTATTTTATTGACGAAAAATGTGAGGGAGAAAATTTAGGTAATCATCCTTCTTTATTTCATTCCTGAACGGATTTTGGTTTGAACCTACCCCAGGAGAGATCAAACCATCCATTGGATGCTCCGAAATACAATTTTTGCTAGCACTAGAGAAATACACTCTGTTAGGTATTTTCTCTTCAGATTACTGGTTTATTTTTTAATTCTGGTATCTTTCATGAGTGGCATAACCAGGTTTTATTCATACATCTCTCTCTGAGGGTAAAGAAGGGGCAAAGGGTTGGAAATACATGTCCAAGAACCAAGTTCCTGCCTGATTTTATTAAGAAAAATACATTTCATATGTGCAATTTTGCCTGTAATCTCTGTCAAATAACTGGTGAACCATGAAACACGGGATCAGAGGACAAACCTCAGAAAATAGGATCCAGAGGCAGTTAACTGAGCTGCTTTTTTTCTCAGTAACTACTGTTGTGAACTGACCCCAGAAGTGAACTGCTGTGCAATATTTCTCAGGGCTAAAATTGTATTAAATTTTCAATTTTTCAAACAGGCATATCAAATATTTCAGGTTTTTTTTTCAAATGCTACTTTCAGACTTAATAGATTTTTTCCCCCTTGTTCTTGAGAACTGAATAGTTTTCTAACCTCTGCTTTTTGGGCCTCGTTGAAAATAATTCACCACAATCAATTAACTGCTGGCAGAAGAAGGTGTATGAGCTGATGGAGGACCTGGAGTTCACTTCTGCCTCTGTCTTCATCAGCTTTTAAACAAGTTAGATTGCTGCTCTAGATCTGTTTCCCCAGCTATAAAGCAAGCTTAATGATACTTATCTCCTTTTGTGAAATGCTTTGAGATCCCTGGATGAGAAGTGCTGTAGAAGAGTTAAGTGTCCTTAAGAAGATGGGCTCATCCTTGTTGCAGTGTGGAATTTTGCTCAGGAGACAGCTGAGACGTGTACTGAAGTGGTCTTTCTGATGTGAAAATCAGTAGCTGCATAGCATTTTTATGGTGGCAATACCAAAGCTTGCCCCAGCACTCAAGGTGTGACCAAACAAATGGATTTTTATAGCAGCAGCCTGTTCCCTGATTTCTTTTCTCTTTCTTTCTCTGTAATTCCAAACAATTAGGGACTGAGATCAAGTTTTCAGAGGGCTACCTAGTATAATTTCAACATTTCTTTTGTGAATGAAAATACCCAGAGCTCATAACTCTTCATGTAAAGTTAAGATTGCTTTACTGCCCCATTTTGTTACCTTTATATCGTGATTTCATGTGCCATGTTATTGTCTGGTCACTTAGTATTGTGAATCCCTATACAGCACTTGAGAATGAGCTTTTGGTTTTGCTGTCTTGAGTAGTAGTGTCACTAAAAATCTGTCAGCCTGCTCTTCATTCCCCTGTATAAATTCCTGATATCTATGTAAAACAACACAGATTTACCACTAGCCTCTCTCCAATGAAAAAATTATATATAAAGTATATAAAATGGCATGATAAAACAGTTAAAACAAGGCATTAATAACTTGACAAACTGTTAATTTAATGTCAGTGTGACTTTACATAATACTCCAGTGTCAATGACTTACTTGATGCCAATTTGTGTTACATAATCCTGGGGTGAATTTTACAACATTGCATAAAAATTCAAAGTCTAAATAAAGTAATATTTACATTTCCTGGGAGTGAAGAGGAGCAAACATTCTAGGAAGCACTGAAATACCAGCTTTCTGCAAGGCATAATGCAGAAAGCCCAGCAGAAATGAGCAAAATAAATTCTAGTTGCCATTGAATGCTCAAAAGAGAAGGACAAGAGCCAAATGACTTCCCATTTGAACTCCTATGCTTAAGGAAAACTGCAAAAGCTTTTTTAAGGAAAACTGCAAAAGCTTTCACAGGCAGCATTCCCTCTTCTGTGTATCTTGGAATATTTTGGCTATTTCAGTGTATCTTCTGTGTATCTTGGAATATTTTGGCTATTTCAGTGGGATATTTTGGCTATTAATTTCATCTCACTAAGGGAGATAAATTTCCTCTCAATGGAGTTGGGTTTTTATGACAGACATTTTTTATAACCAAAATCTTTCACTGGAAAGTTTCTTTTGATTCAAAAGAGATTCTGGGTTTGTATGTTCAGGTGATAATGGTTCAGTGCCAAAATAGGTGGTTCAAATGCTTTTTGGTTCACTGGCTTATAGCTCTATTTTGGGGTTCTGAATGTTTAATCTCATTTTAGAAATGGAAACACTAAACTTCCAAAGCCCTGGCAAGATATGAAAACTATTCATGTCCCCTCTGTAGTTGGACAAGGTCTTACTCCTACAATAAGGATCTTTTTAGTACATAATAAATCAAGAAATAAGCTCTTTTGTTCTGTCTTCAAGACCTCAACTTTGGATTCATTTTATCTATCCGTAAATATCAAGGGAAACGTCCTTAGTTCTATTTTCCATTATGAAGCCAAAACCATGTATAAACAGAAATGAATAAAAATATCAAGTGAGACTAAAGATAAATATAAAAGACACACTGTCTGTCATCATTACTTCTCTTAAATGTCCATTCATCTCTCTCCCTTAATGGAACTGATGTGTGGGTTTTGTTAGAGCTGTCCATTTCTGAGAGAAATTAATTTGTTGACACACAGATCCAATAATAAGAAGAAAGTCCCTGAAAAATAAATGTGTACCTAGCTACAGTACAGCAGCTCTTTTCTAGGAAAACTCACTTTGCAGTAGTAAGATCTTTCTTCCTTTGAAATGCTACTATATATATATATATATAAGAATAAACACCAGAGGCTTCATCTTCTTTGCTTATAGATCAGAATCAATCTGGTAGTCGCTAGAACTGTATGGATTCCCTCCAGCTGAGAAAATAGCTCCATTTTCCTTTCAAAGACTTCAGCTTCTGCAGGTTGTGTGCAGCAGCCTGTTCCCTGTTTGATTCCCAGGTTGTGTCTTCTGTCCCAAATGAACTCAAAGCTATCATCCCTGTGAGAAGTGGTTTCAGGCCCCGTGTGGACAAACGGACAATAACAATCATCTGACTGATTATGCCCAGAAAATGGTCTTCAAATTAGTGTTTTGAGTGCTGCTAAAAGTTCCTAATGTCTTTCTGAAGTGAAGGAGCACTCTTTAAGAAGAAATTGTTAACGTTGAATACACTGAAATGTGGTTTTATTTTGATAGCACAGCAAAGGAGAACTCTGTGAGAAACATAGAAGGAAAACTATAACAATATTTTCAAGATCATGCACCTTGTCAACAAGTGCATGACAACTATTAATGGAAGAGGCAGGGTGACTACTGAAAACATCCTTGGGTGGATTTCAGTGCTTGTCTTCAGACCCACAGGCTTGAACATTGAGAGTTGGGATATGCAGCATATCCAGTGCAGGTCAGAGGACAATGCCCCTGTTCTCACCCTTCACCTGGACAATATAACAGAAATAATGTCCCTGGCAGGCTTTCCTCTGACACCCTGGCAGCTTGTTGGAAATGACCACTGATGTCCCTGCCTTCCCATTGCTTCTGTAGACAGATGTGGTCAGTGATCAGCCCCGTGTCATATGTTCCAGTGTGACTCCTAGGGTTTAGCTACTCAGAAGTGCCTCAAAGGTTCCGTGGTCTGCAGTTGTTGGGTAGCAGAATTGTCCCCCTGAATGTGGCCTCCATTGGGATGCTCAGCTTTTGGTGGTACCCAACACTCAGAGAACTGCTGCCAAGCAGATGAGAAAGCCAGCTGTCACCAAGGATGGGTGCAAACACACATGAAAATTAGGTGAGAAGTATTATTACACCCTTTCTGTATGTCATCACTGTTTGCTTTCTGCAACCCTTGGATGAGGGAGCTTAGAGGAAAGAGTGTGATTTTGAAAAAAGTGATTTATAAAGATGAGAATATTTCTAGTGAAGCAACTCCCAGATTTTTAAGCTAGCAATTCTCCTTCTGGACTGATGAATCACATTTCTGAAATTTAATTTTCAGTGAAGATCAAAATCCCTAATTTTTCTGATGCAGCCCGTGGCAGTTTGAATTTCCAGTTGCCTGCTGTCACATCAGAGTAGAACTCATGAAACTTGAAATGCTCCCTCCAGTCCAGTTCATCATGTTAATCCCATGTGATTACTCTTTTAGAACTTACCCATGCCTCACAGTCTATGATGCCATCTGGCACCTTCCAGTATGACTGAAAAAGTGGCAAGTTTTGGATTGGGGCTTTTTTTGCGTCCTCAGTGGAAGTAACTCAAGCCTGGCTCTGGGCTGACAAAGATCCTTGGGTTTTGGTAGCAGAATTTCAGAGGCAGAAGTTTTTCTGTGGTTAAAGGACACCCTCATCTCCCCTCTGCAGACATTTCTCTCTCTGGTACAGAGGAATGATGCAAAGACCAGAGTGAGGAGTTTAAGATATTCAAGTCAAACCAATAATATGAAGCAGTTTTTTGTTCTGATAAAGGGAGAAGCAGTTAACTTCAAGCTCCTAAACATGACAGAGACAATTCTAGCAACAACAAGTACACAAACTGTGTTGTTTCATTTCTTTCTTATGCTCCCTAAGGCCTTGCTCTTCAAAGGAAATAATTTCAAAAAATGTTACATGCTAACTGCTAGAGCAGCATTTTTGTATCTCACATAATAAGTGTTTAATGCACATAATTCCCAACGCTGCCAGTGTCTATTCAGGTGCTTATTGCACCATTTGTTATGAACAGTGTTACAGTAACGGCAGGGGGTGATATGATGGATGCTGAGATAATGTAATCATCAAAATATAGCACATTGCATGGAAAAAAAAACCCCAACCAATGTATAGAGTGGTGAGGGAAGGTTTAGATTGGAGATCAGGGGGAAGTTCTTCACAAAGGGAGTGGTGAGGTGCTGGAAGAGGCTGCCCAGAGAGGTGGTGGATGCCCCATCCCTGGAGGTGTTCAAGGCCAGGTTGGATGGGGCCCTGGGCAACCTTGTCCAGCTCCAGGCCTGGAGGTTGGTGTCATTGCCTGTGGCAGGAGGGTTGGACCCCTATGACCCTTAAGGTCCCTTCCAACCCAGACCAGTCTGTGATTCTATATTGTGAGAACACCTTTAAATTGGCAGCTCTGCTGCAGTGTTCAGAAATAGTTGAAAGTCAATCAGAGAATTGTTCCATTCACAGACTGCAAAATGCCAGGAGCCCTGGGACTCTGGAAATGCAACTGATGAGAAGATAAATCTCTTCTCACAAACTTTGGTTGTGACTTCAGCAATCCTGAGATAACAGTTCTGTACTTCTGACAGTGTACATCGTCTGCATTTTTGAGATAGATCAGTATGTTGTAATCTGCCCTACTTTACGTGTTGAAAGCAACCCAAAACTTGCTCCTAGGTGCCAAATCCTTCTGTTGATCATAGTCAACAAATCAGAATCTTCTTTTCAGATTATTTTTTCCTTTCCTGTTTACACTGAGAGAAAACTTATGTAAGAAGCTCCCTAGCAGATGCTACAACAACAGTAATTAGAGCGAAGCTCAATTCTCAGTGGTGACATTCTAACAGAAATAATAATTACCCAGCTCAGCAGATTAAAATGGGAAGTGGTATATCCATCATCTCACCTTTAAAAACAGTGCAACAAAGAGACATCTTTCAGGTATGAATCATCTGCTCTGTTTTAAACATGTCTCTTGGACTGCAGCATATAGCCTCCACGGAGCACCAGGGGAGTCCAGTGTGACTGGCTCACACTCTGCAATGCAGTGTGGTACTTTGGGTCTGGGGAGCCCTACCTAACCATCACAGCCTGCTGAGGATGGGAAGATGGTTTCAAACTCCTGCCATATCCACACAGCACAGAGCTGCCAAATACTCTAGGCAGGGAGACTTGGATGAGCTGAGACAGGTGCAGATAGCCAAAGAAATCCCATCCTTCTTTCCCTGTGGTACCCAGGAAAGGATTGAAAGGGAGTGAAAAAAAAAAAGTTCCTTGCTGGGACTGTTATTTTTGGTCTTCATTTTCATTGCTATTTGGAAAACATTAATAGGTGATGAATATTTGCTGCATGATCTGATACTTCTAGTAAATGTCTGAGTCTGTTGCAGTCAAAGGTAAAACCAAAAGGCTGTTTTCAATCAGATTCAAATTGCAAAATGTGCCATTTATGGTGTATCAGATTCTTTAAACCATTATTTAACTCACTGATTTTTTTTTCTCTTTTCCTTCTTTTCCAGATAAATTTTGTATTTCTATTTAACATAGTTAGGATTTTAATGACAAAGCTGAGAGCTTCAACTACTTCAGAAACAATACAGTACAGGTAAGTCAGCTGCTGCTTCTTGCTGCATTTGGTGGTAACAAAAAGCTGCTTTTCCTGCTCTGTCCTTGTCCCATCTTTGTCTTTCCAGATGTCACTGTTGGACTCAGTGTCTTTCTAGTCCCTTGAGCTCATACAGTTATGTACACAGTATTTATTTTTGCAGGTTATCCATAAAAGCATGCCTGCATTTTTTCTCTCCAATCAATTTCAACATTCAAACAATGCAAACAGCCTCAGCTTACAGGCACAGAAACATGTGCTTCTTGTTCTGGCAGAACCAGAAGTAAAATCACAGACCCTGGGCCAAAACACTGATCTCCTGTCTGTAATGGATGCCAGTGTCGATTCTGTGACAGGACAAGGGGTGATGGTTTTAAAATAGAGGGAGGGAGATTTAGATTGGATATTAGGAAAAAGTTCTTTACTGTGAGAGTTGTGGAGCACTGGAACAGGTTGCCCAGGGAGGTGGTGGATGCCCCATCCCTGGAGACGTTCAAGGCCAGGTTGGATGAGGCCCTGAGCAACCTGATCTAGTTGAGGGTGTCCCTGCTTCTTGCAGGAGGGTTGGACTAGATGACCTCTGGGAGTCCCTTCCAACCCTAATCATTCTATGATTCTGTGATTCCATGATTCTATGAAAAAGGTATTTACAGTAGGGTTAAATGTTCTTTTTAAAGTGTAGGATATAAGACTGAAAGGTGATTGTGCCCCTGCTCTTCCACTGGTACCAGCATTAGCATAACCATGCAATGGTTTGCATCATGGAACTGGTCCTTAATAATCATTAATCTTATATGGGGTGAATTTTCAGGTAGATGTTTCCTGAACTGGGAATGGCACAAAGTACAGCACATAGGAGAAGAGAGGCATGACAAGGCCTAGGAAGCAGAAGGAAGGTGGCCTGGACCCTTTCAGCAGCAGTGTGGACTTAGACTGAAACAGTCTAAAAGCAAATTCTTAGAGGTCAGGAGATTCTGAGTGCCCTTCTTGTCTTACTGTTTGTGGTGTCTTTCAAGATGAGCCAGAGTGTCAGGGCATTTATGGAGTATTTATTTCTCACATAGGGAAATAGCACAGGTTCTGTGGAGTAAGATGGGTTAAAATCTTCACAATTATTTCTGGATAAAATCTCTGTACCAAGTGGAGGCTTGAACCATGATGTCCTCAAATCATCCTGCTCTTGACTTGGGAGGCAGTTTTGCTACAGTAATGGGGTTTTTTGTTGTTTTGACCGAGGGAAAAACACGCCTTTTCATGCTCAAAATGACAAAAAATTAAAACCAGAATGACAAAATTCTGGTTCAAATCTCAGTACATTTTTTCTCCCTGCAACAGTTTGCAGGGAGCATTAGAGATACCAGATTCTAAGGCAATCTAAAGTAACTGCCATCATCCTTGAACAGATGATGGATCTTCTCACTACAAGCTCTGTGAGGAAATCTTCTTTTTCACAGCCTAAATATTGCTCCTTATAAGCCAGGAAGGCCTCAGGCAAGCTCTAAAGCTGCATAGTCCAAACATTTGTTAAGCAAGTATTAAATGATGTGACAGCTACTTTATTAAGATCTATCCTGACACTGGCAATGTTTCTGTGCTCCCCTGCCTGCCTACCTGTCTGTCTTTTTCTGCCTGTTGCATCGTTATAGAGAGACTTACATGGACTCAGCAAAACTGTGGTGTTTGCACAGTGCCTCGCACAATGAGGTGGTCTTCTGCAGCTGACATTGGATTAACCCCTAATAATTCCATTAATAATCATTTATGCTTTCTTGTGGACCATCTACTTGCATGCTATTTATCAGACAGCCATAATCAATTGTGTTGGGTGTGCAGGTATTGCAGAGAGAGACAGAGACCTTTTATATTTCAGACAGCATCAAAAGATGGGCATGGAGCCCATCCCATGGGCACATCATTCCTAAGCTGGTCAGCTGTTAAATTGTGCACTTTATTACATCACCCTGAGGTGTAAGATACTGCTCACCAAGCTTCCAGGAATCTCCAGGCTTGAATTTCATGAGATCCCACTGATAGGAGAGAAACTGTCTTGAAGAAGAAGAGAAAGAAAGGGGGAATATAAAAAAAAAAGTCCCATTCATCCACTGGAGTTCAGAGTGTTAGGACAAAGAGTGGGATTCAAAGGCAAAGGCTTTCCCAGAACATTTTCTCCAGCTGCTCAGGCACCAGTCAAAGTGTTGACTAGAAAAGTCACCAGTGGCTTCACAGCCCAAAGTCGAGGCTGTCAGTCTTTCTGTTGTCCCCTGCTCAACTCTCTTCAGAATTCCAGACATGGGAACAGACTTGCTGTTAAATATCCTTTCCTGAGCTGTAAGAAACTTGTGTTCTTCATTGCCTGAGGACCCTAGGAGCTTCCATCTTGGGTAACACAGTGACCTGATTACAGAATCACAGACTGCTCTGGGTTGGAAGGGACCCCAAGGGTCATCGAGTTCCAACCCCC
>VXBZ01001867.1:46670-58450 GCA_013399135.1 Heliornis fulica | reverse complement strand
CTGCTCTCCAGGAGCTCTTCTCCCAGTCAGTAGATATGTCTGGGATTCCTCCAGCCCAAGGGCAAGACCTTGCACTTTGCAGTGTTAAACCTGGGTAGGTTCACCTGACCCCACCTTCCCAGTCTGTCCATGATCATGAATCTTGGCACTGTGCCTGTGTAGGCAGGCCAAGAAACACCTAAAATTTGGATGTCCTACTGGAAGAAAAGCTCAAATTAGTTGGCTGTTGTGCAAATACAGGTATCCTCAGCTATCCCCAGCAAGTGCCCCAGCAGTGTGCCCTGAGAGGTGGAGGTACCCACAGGGACTACTTGCATTGCCTGTCTCCAGCCATCTGTGCCAGGCACTGGACAGAATTTGACATGTGAATTTGTCTCTTACCGTGCTCCTTACCTCCACTGACTGTAGGTATTGGACAACCCCCAGCAGGCTTGCTTTAGTCCATCCTTTTGTTTTCTTCTCTGTTAACTACCTTTTTGACATGTGCAGGTGCTGAACTGTCTTAAGATGTCACCTAAGTCCCCTCTCCTTCTAATGTAGGCACTTCTCTTCCCTCTGCATTGCTCCAAGCCTCATCCTGTGTCTCCAGTACAGCAGTGATTTATTTGGACTGGGTTCAGCAGTTCAGGTAACACATTTATTCTTCCTTGTGTTCACTTGTGTTCTGTTTCCTCCCCACAGGAAGGCAGTCAAGGCAACGTTAGTTCTTCTGCCTCTACTAGGCATCACCTATATGCTTTTCTTTGTCAACCCTGGTGAAGATGACATTTCCCAGATTGTCTTCATCTATTTCAATTCCTTCCTGCAGTCTTTTCAGGTAAGAGAACAAGCTTACAGCTGCAGTCAGCTGCTGCAGAAAGAACACATGGTGCTTTTCCACCATGAGACATGGCAATGAGATAATGATAGAAGTATGTCTGTGATAGACATAGTAGTGGAAAAGAGCTCAGCTTTCTTCATGCTTGTGTAACAGATGTGTAAGCATATCATTTGAAGTGGAGATCTTCTCTCAGGTGTGCACCAGAGGGATTCATCTCCCTTAACATCACCACCATGTTCAGGCTATAGCAACAGCTCCTCAGCTGGGCTCCATCTGAAGTCAGCAGAGAGAGATGATGTTTCATCCTAAGCTGCCTGAGAGATGATGATGAATCACCCTCCCAAGGTACCTCTCCACAGAGCACAAGTGAGCTAAGACTTAGTCTAGATGTTTCTAAAGCAGAGAGAAGCAACTCCTACCTGTTGTGCTTGCTTCAGACATCAGCAATATCGACCTCTCACTCCAAATCTCCCGCAGTGGTACATGCACTCAGCCATCAGACCTTACCAGCTGTCTGAGACACTCACACCTTATCTCCTCCTTCCCCTGAATTTAGCAGGAGTCCTTCCAGGATGTAAAAGGCAGTGGAACCTGAGTAATTGCCCCAGCTTTCTGAATTGGGCACAAAACCAAGAGACTGAACAACTTCAGTGGTGTTTAGCAACCCATATCTGCTTAGGTGTGTCCTTCAGCTTGACCCTTCTTAAAGATCTTGAACTGGGGTGGAACCATGTTTGACATTAATGCTTTTCCTCTGATATCTGCAGGAGCAACCACTTTGACACTGAGGTTATTCAATCCAAATACACAGCACACACACCCTGTCAAGCCAAATCTAGAGTTATGGACTATAAAATTTTGAGGTTTGGATCGTTATTTTTGCTGATGGCATTTTTAGCTTTGAAACACAATGCTTCCCCCAGAAATAAAATCTGAATATCCAGAAAGAAAAATGAACTTTTTAATCTTTGAAGAAAGAAACTTCAGCCTTTACCGGTGAACCAATCCACATTTTCCATTCCCTAAAATTAATTCTATTTTTTATCTCTCCTAAAATGCTACACTGCTAATTTTATTGTTACTGTTATCAAGACACATAAAAGAAAGAAGGCACAGGGAATCTCTCCTTTGTGGTGACAATAATTATAGTCCATTGCTAAAAGCAAAATGAGTAGGACTCTGATCACAAGTTTAGAGATGAAAGTGTCATCATGT
Source organism: Heliornis fulica (assembly GCA_013399135.1). NCBI lineage: Eukaryota > Metazoa > Chordata > Aves > Gruiformes > Heliornithidae > Heliornis > Heliornis fulica. The sequence continues at coordinate 56,415 of VXBZ01001867.1, read as the reverse complement.
TGTCATCTGAGCTTCCATTAGAGTCATTACATTCTTTGCAAACATTACAGGGGTCTAGTCAGTGCTGTCAATAGATTCCACAGAGCAACTCAGCTCAGATGAATGTAACCTGATGATGCATTTGCCCACACAAGATCATCTAAGGCCATTCAGCACCCCACTGTAGTGTCTGAGACATCCTCACAGAGCTGGTGGGCATGATGTAGCACAGGTGAGGGGCTGGGCCATTCTGTGAAGGCAGCTGGAGGCTGTAGATAAACTTTAGCCCAGCTGAAGTGGAAATCTTCTCTGTGAGTGGAAGAGCTGTCTAGATTATAGCTTGTAACTCACTTGGGAGCTGCAACACACTTGGTATTTTCTCCTGAGATTGTAGAGTAAAGCTTTCATAGGTGTGGAAGAGGATGATCCCCAAAAGATTGTATTTTTCCTCTGCATGGTCCCAGGATAAAGCTCTATCTCCAGTTCTGCCTGGTAAAATACCAAATAACTGACTGCTTTCTATTCTTTCCAGGGTTTCTTTGTGTCAGTATTTTACTGCTTCTTGAATGGTGAGGTAAGTAGTGTACCCTGCTGTCAGTGTAATTAATTCTTGGGAGGTGGAACCTACTCAAATGTCTGATTATAGAGGCATGAGATGCTTTTACATGGGGCACTAGTCCCATCAGTTTGTTTCTCTTGACAAAATTTCTGTTAATAATGTTCCTTGGAATTTCCCAGCCTTTTTTTTATGTGTCCTTTGTTCACAAAGCTTTATTAAACTCAGATTATTACCTGGGTGGTCAGGGCAGAGGAAAAGAAGTCATCTCAGATGTAAAACTGGGCTTTTTTCCTTCAGTTTAAGATTTCCTTGAAGTTTCTCATTAATTACAACTATGATTGCTCTGCATACATGAGCATTGCTTCTGAGGTGGTCTGTTGTTAAAGATATGCTGCAGGTGACCCAGTTTTATAATGGGAAAGCCCTGCTGAGTTGTGTGAGCTCTGTGTGGATATCTATCTCTGAGTGATCAATGCCTGTTGCATTCAGAAAAGGGTGTTGGGGACAGGGTGGTGGTGTTTCTCAGAATTAATTTTAGGTACTGCTGCTCCATCAGAACGTTGCACTAATAGCCCTCAGTGTTTGGCTTCCACCCCAAAGTGTGAGAGATGTGTATCTTACCTCCTGCTTATACTGACAGTGTCTCTTCTACCTGCATTAAAGTGTCTCTGTCATCTTTGGCCAGTTAAAATTTGGGGCTCTGCAGAAATTAATTCAATGCCTTAATGAGTCCTGCTGTATCAGTATATATTTTATTTATGCTACTTCTTAATTTCACGGTGAGCTCCCTGTGTGGTGCTCTCAGAAAGTGTAGGCATGTCTTCTCACCCATCTGCTCTGCAACATTTTCTGTACCTCAGCCCATGAAGCACCAGTGTTTGGGTTGGTTGTTTGTTTTTTTTTATCTTCATTTTCCCTTTTCATTAATAATTCTGAGGTGCATTAACAAGAAGCAACACTGCTCTCTCAGGTTAGGCAGATGCTACTTTTATCTACTGGAAGCAGGGTGGTCTCAGTTCTCTTTCCAACTTCCCTTCAATAAATTCTGACCACTTATTCTGCCTCTTAATAAATACAGGGGGAAGGTACAGACTCCATAACATACAGTTTGAGCTGCTTTGTGCCATGCACTTATTTTTGGGGTGTTTTTTTCTTCCTTTTGGTGATCCCCTCTGCTGCATGATCTGTTGGGCACCAGAAGTCCAGCATGTCTCTTCAGTAATGAATGCCATATCCATCAGGTTTACACTTAAAACCAAAGAAGAATCTTTACCTTTCATGTAGCAGCAGGCATGTTTTTGTCCTTTTTTCTGTTCTCTTTTTTCCATCAATGCCACAGTGACTGTCAGGGCTTGGGACATGGGACACAAGGTTTCATAGTTAGTCAGCAGTTCATATTACCCTCATGCATTTCCATTTCGTGGACTTGACCTATGAACAGTTGGCTGCTGGTACCAGATTTTGACTTCATTGTCTGTCCAGGGTTCTTTCAGCTGTCTTGTAGTGGAAGAAATATCTCCTTCAGCACAGCAATCTGAAGTTCTCTGCCCAAGATAATTTGGCTTCTTGAAAGGCAGGATGATGCCCCTCCTATGCCTTGATAACAATCTAGTAGCAGATCTGGAGTGATTTCCATAACAGTTATTGACCCAACTCTATCACACCACTCTTACAGTTTGAATGGGCACTTCTGGGAGTCTGTTCAAGGTTAAGACACCCAAGTTGGGTGATGCAGGTGATCTTGATTCATTTCACTAAACACAGATATCTAGTGCCACTTCAGAGGTGATTGTGTATCTGAGGTGTCTGCATGTGTCAGTCACACATGTCTGGGAAGTGGGAAGCCAAATGAGATGCAACAGGGCTTCTCAAATGGCACGAGCTCTCTATGTCACTAGTTCAAGGCAGTCCATGCAAACATTTTCTCATCAGCTTAGCCTGCAGGGGACAATTCCATCTGCCCACCACTGGCACTATGGACTAGCTCTCCACTGACTATAATGTAGATTCTCACATGTAAACTCCCACAAATAGCTGAGTATGTGAGTGAAGCCTTCCCTAGAGCCATGTATTCACATCTAATCTTCAATTTCCATTTGACTAGCTTAAACTGTGGCAACCCCCTAATTACTTTCAGATATAAGTCTAACCCAACCCAGCCCCCAAGTATTGCAGCATTGTCTATTACAACTGTGAAAGGGCTTTGGACTCACTTTAATGTGCTGTGGGAAAGTTTTTTATGTATCAAAGGTTTTAAAGGGTGAAAATTCCTGCTCTGTTTTAGTTTCAACTCTCCACATCTTAGTAACAAGTAGCAAGTCCAGTGAATTCTCAGAGCTTTCTGGGTTTGTAATCATGTTGTCCAGAAAAAAAAAAAAGGCATCTTATAGCATAGAATTATGAAAGCTCTCCCTTGTGATATTGCCCATCCTTCCTAGATCTTCACATACTCATAAAGCATTCTAAAAATAGTTTATGTGCCCCAGAACACATCCTGAAGGCTACATCACTCTGCAGTAGCTTGCAGTAATGCTGTGTCTTGCCTCCTTGTGATCTAAAGGCTGCTACAGGATACACTGCCCATTGAAGCATCTGTGAAGGCCTCAATTCTCAGTGTGTTCTCTTATTTGGAGACATTCGAGACCAATCTGGACATGTTCCTGTGTGATCTACTCTAGATGATCCTGCTTGGGCAGAGGGGTTGGACTGAGTGATCTTTTGAGGTCTCTTCCAGCTCCTGATATTCTGTGATTATCAACTGCCTTGTCTAAGCAGAGAAAGCCACAGTGATTTACTGCTTGGTTAGATTTTCAGTACATTCTCTGCTTCAGTTATTTGTTATGAAAAAGTCTGTATTTCTTTGTGCATGCCAACAGCACACCATCAGAAGTACAGACAGACTGAAATACCATTTGCATCCTCCTGATGTCAGTTGCTCTCAGGGAGGCATCCCTACCAGAAGTGGTGATGAAGATAATGCCACTCAATCCACATGAGGTACCACTACTCTTAGTGAGATCCACAGCAGATTTTCCTCTAAAAGAGCAAAATAGCCTGTAAGTGGTGGCCTTTCAATCTTTATAAACATCACTGAAGCCTTGTTGAATCATTGTATCTTCAGTGACTCTGGTATTCCCGTCTCAGTGATAGATGGGCTCATGACTTGCTATCTCAGAATGTTTTAAATCAGATTTTCCAGTTGAGAGATGGATTCTTTAAGTACATGCAATATCCTTTACCAGGTTATTCATTCCACACAGTGCCAGGCCTCCTCTTAATGATAACACAAGAGGCTAGAAAATCCATTAATTTAAAGCTTTAATAGTGCTATGGTCTCAGCTGCATCTCTACCATTTCATATTAGATACCAGTGCCACCAGTACTTACAAACTGACTGTGGTAGAGCCCAAACCATGTAGAGCATGGATGAAACTTGGCAAAAAAAAACAAAAAAAAAACCCCAACAAAACAGAAAAGAGGGTTGGTTTTTTAACATCTTGCAGCCTCCCTTGATTTAAACGTGTTCTTATGATACAGAGTGTTTATCTTCCTATGAGCTCTTTTGCCTCGAATCAGAAGAGCTCCACAGATGTGCTGTGTGAATAGATCTGATGTTCAAGTGGAAAAGGCACCTCCAGCTCTCTGACTGAAGACAGCACCTTGGTTGTGCAAGATATCAACATAAGAGGTCTTGGTCCTGATTTTTTCAGTAATTTAGTCTGCAGGTTCAGCAGTGGGATCATTGAAGGGAAGAAGTCAAACTATTAAATTGAAATCCATGCAAAGAATTTCAAACAGGATGAGTTTTATTTCCTTATGAGTGGATGTTTGACCTGGGAATACAAGCATTTTCCTTTCCCTCATTTCCATAGCACATGATGCTTCACCCAGACCTTGGACTAGCTTTGTTGGCAGCAGTGAGAAGCTGAAGAGCCAGGTCTTGAGAGAGTGTGTATCATTCAGACACCTCCCTTGGAGAGATAATCCTTCAGATTTGAATATGAATATTTTTCCATGCCACCACACTTTACAGAAGTTATTCCAGTGAGGCAAGGGAGATGAAACAGTTTAAATGCTAGACTGGCAGTTGGGTTTTTTTATTGTCTTATTGCTTCTGAAAAGTTCTGAAGCTGTTTTGAACAAATTGCATGTGCTGTGGATGGGCACAAGAGGCTGTTGGCACTTGACTCATGTTAATTTGTCCAGAGACTTTATGGAAAAAAAAAGTTGTATTTTTTGGACAGTGAGAAAATTTACTAGAACTAGAGAGCTAAAATATGGAAATTTCATTTAATCTCAATGGTAAAGAGCATCTCTGGACTTCCAAGAAAACTGATAATGAGTTTTCTGAGAATTTAAGAAGTTTGAAAAGTGGCATAGTGAAAACTGCATTCACATTAAATGTCACTTTAAAAGAATGAATGTAGTTTATGAACTTCTTTTCCAATGGCTGCAAAAATCAAGATGCTCCTTCAAAAGTTTTTTCTAGCAACTCACAGACCACAAGACTGAACTTAATTTCACATAACACTAGAGTTTTTTTAAAAAATACATGTTTAAGATGGAGGTTTTTTTAGAACAAGAATTCAACATCATTTTAACAAAACAATTATAGTAAATAAACAAAGCAATGGTAAATAAGACCTATGTTGGTTTTATGATTCTTCTTCCATTTCCTACAAATGTATTATTTTTTAAATATATTTTCCAGCATAAGTGTAAGTTTGAGGCTTAAAGCATGGCTGTAGAGCCAGAAGGACTAACAAACATCTTTTAGGTTGTCACAGACTATCTGTAAATTGACCAGTAACATTAGGAGAAAGAGCAGAAAGCACCCTGGCTACTTAGACTCTTAGTCACCAATTCATTATCCCAAGTAGTAGACTCCATGATGATTTTGTCATGAAAAATTCCCCAGTTTGGGATGACAAACAGAAATATTAGCCTGGGATTTGCATTCAACATCATTAACTTCTTTGAAGGTGAGTTCTGTGGAGTGCTTCATGGCATCTCCTGTTAGTGCTCTGGCAAGTGCCTTGCTAAGCACAGTGAAGCTGCTTCCAGGACATACTCCAACTGTGGGCTGTCTGGCTTTGCTTTCAGAAGAAGGTATCATTAAAGGATATAAAGAATATAGAAGCCTTCCAGTACCTGGAAGGTGCCTACAAGAAAACTGGGGAAGAACTGTTCATGAGGGCATGTAGCATTAGAACAAGGGGTGATGGCTTTAAACTAGAAAAGGGGAGATTTAGGCTGGATATTAGGAAACAACTCTTCACTTTGAGGATGGTAAGACACTGGCACAGGTTGCCCAGAGAGGTGGTGGAGGCCCCATCCCTGGAGACATTCGAGGTCAGGCTTGATGAGGCTCTGAGCAACCTCATGAATTCAATCCAGTAATTGAGCTTGATAGCACGTGTTTAATTAACACCTGCCTTTCAAAGTGGTATCTGCTGTGGGATTCATCTCACATGGTACCTCTGATGTTTCTGTCAGTGATCTATACACCTGGATGTTACATAAAACCATCACTATCCTACAGAGGTTACAGCCAGACCTGAAGCTGAAAAAGGCTCACTAAAAGCCTTTAGGCATGTGTAGAGTATCCTTTAACTGCTTTCATGCTGTGAAGCCCAGGAAAAATATTCACTATAGTTTCAGTACCAAAATAGGCTTCTGTTACTAGGCCAGTGAAGATAGTCATCACCTTTGACTTTTCATAGGAGACCATCAATGGAAGACAACAGAAGTCAGTAGTAGCACTCTCTAGCACTGTAATCAATCTCTTGGCTCACAACTCAGGGGTTTTTCATACTTTTGTCTGCAGGGTCTTCCTTCAGTCTTTAATATACACCTTCTGCTCATGGGCAGATGGGTACAGCGTTCCCAGTGCCTCTAATCTCTCTTTGACTGATTTCACATAGAGCATCTTTACAGGAAGATGGATCTTCTTTTCAGTTCCCTTCCCAGTGTGGTATCTGCTTTCTCAGCCACACCTCCTTGCTAGTGATGGTTTTCTCCTGAGAGAAAAGACAGTATTTCAAAGAAAGGGAAAGCAAACATTTATAGTGTTTCATATTCAAAATATATTTTCTTGTATAGTCGTATAAGCTTTGGTCTTATGGCTGCTCTTTGCTGGCCTCTGAAGAAGGTGAGATCCAAGATGTTGTAGCATCCCCCAGAAAAGGAAAAATATTTATGGCTAGTCACTGGTAAACCTCCAGAGGAATGAGAAGTGGCTCCACTCCTGCTACCTCAACAATGACATAATGGAGGAAGGATCCTTGCCTCCACAGACCACCTGTTCTTGATATTGGGTACTTGACTTTCTTTGATCATGGTGCTTAGCCAGAGGCCTTCTGAGGTCCCTTCTGACCTTAATCTATAATTCATGAAACCTGTGTCTCTATATGGTCTATATGGTGGTCATACTTCATTTCTAACCCTGTTCTGAAGGGCTACTTAACTACCAAGACCTATGTCTCGAAACATCATTCACAGCATAAATTCTCAGCTCAAGCAGGTCTCAGTTTCTAGTATTAGCTGTCCAACATCGATAATCATCTATGAATTAAAATTTTAAAAGGAAAGCAATTAGCTGACTTGGAAAGAAACCATAACCAGAGAGGAATAGAACAGTTTACTTTGTTCAATAGCACCATAAATTATTCTCACAACAAGGAACAAGGCAAAGATAAATATGTTTAATTTTTTTTGTGTTGACCCATTACCCAGGCACCATCTGTCTCTCAAAATCTATTAAGCTCAAAGTGGCTTACTTTGATCTGATCATCTTGGAAGGCTATTCATTATAATTGCCAGCTATGAATCACCACCTAAATGGTTAGTCATCCACCTGCCCATCAATCTAAGTAGACTTCACATTAATCATTCTGAACCCTAAGGACATGCATTAAGCGTTCCTTCAAATCACTGAATAAATATGAATAGGGGGATGGACTAGAGGCCTAAAGTTTAATTTCAGCTCCCACAGCGATTGCTTTGTGAGCAGAGGTGCCCAGAAGTGTGTGAGTGTTAATCCTAAATGTCTTTGAGGATGACTGGTCAATACAGAGTCAACAGAAGGGATGAAACCTGCCCTTTGAGACCAGCAGGCAGCAGTTCATTACAGGACTGCAGTCTCCCCTCAGTACCCATCTCCCACACATAGGTGTGTTTTGGTAGAAAGTCACCTTCAATGCTGTGGCAGTCTCTTCAGCCTGGGATCCTCCTGCCAGAAAGAGAAAAATGAAAAGTCCACACATTGGTAAAGGTAGTAACTTATCTGAGGGCCCACCCACATCATTTTCCTTTTCACTACACCACAGCTGTTGTGAGCATGACTCCAGAACACAACAAAATCACAGAGGCTTGAGGTGAGCTGACTGTGTTCATGGCCTTCCTCTCCACTGGTTAGTTCTGGTCCTTTGTGGCCCAGAAGAAAGGAGCAACATCTGCTTCCACAACAAAATATGTGTGTNTCTATCTTCTTAAACAGTTATATGTGATAACAAAATTGCATTGCTGTGATTTTTAGAGATAAAACTCCAACATCCCAGTCTGGCAGGTGCTACAAAACTATCCACCTGTTACCAGGTTGTGCAGAATTGCTGCCAAATACTCTGGCAGAAAATGAATTTCAGACCAACTAATCAGGCTACTTTTTTATGGATAAAAAGAAACTTAACAGTGTTACATAGAATAGTGGTATGATTTAGGCTACTTGAGGAAAAAAAAAGAAAGGTTCCACATAAGTTTCATTTTTGTTTCTTTTGAGTGGTGCAGATTGTTTTGGCTGCATCCCTTCTCTACCTTAGGAAGATTAAACACTGATAGACCCTTGCTTTTTGCCTACATTCCTACTATTGTATTTTACTCTTATGCCAAGAAGCCCTGAGTGATGGGCCCCATTGTTCTAAGAGCTGTGTAAATGGATCAAGCTTTACTCCCCTCTGCTAATAAGACATGACATTCCTTCCAAAAACTGATTTTTAGTGTTGCTAAAGGCTCTTTATTCAGCTCATTCTTAATTGATAGCTGAAAGAAATTAGCCAGCAGCCAATTTTTAATATAAGGAGTAGCAATATAAAGTTGATGTCTATTTTATCAAAAGGAAGCCTCTGCATGTCTTCATACATCTCTTTCATTCTTTTTTGTTGAGAGGAGTTTTTTAATGGTTTTGTGAACAGATGTGGTGAAAAGGGTAATTCTGATAGTATCTCTGCAAGAAAAAGTTCAGCACAAAGAACTGACCTTGTGCTCAGAAGCATGGATATACTTTGTCATCTCAAACAACTAAAGTCACATAGAAGTGAAGCAAGTAATTTGTATTCCTGAGTCTTTGTTAAGCTTTAACCACTGATGATAGCCTGTACATATCTTTGGACTTATTCAGGCAACTGCTGTTAATTTCATGTCATGGATGTTCTAATTCTGACTGTAGGACAAGGTACAGACTATACAAATGCTTAGGATAGAGACAGTTGCTCTCACAGAGATTAACAACCAGGTTTGAAGTTGCTATTTCGCTTTATCTTTTTCTATTACTCTTCTGCTGTGTAAATAGCTTTTTTATGGTGTCTTTTTTAACATGTATTTATAGCAGCCAGTTGTCTTTTTTTTTTTCCTTTTCTGACCTAAAGTTAAGCTACCATTTTATTTCTGACTTCAACTGTAAGAGATAAATTTGAGCTTAACCTTTTCTGCTTGCGCTCTGGTCACATCCTAATTGCAGTGAATTATTCTGCCATTAAGACATGCTTTGTGCTCACCCCTGTAAGTGCAGACTCTTATTTCCATGTGCCCAGTCCATGAGGAATGGCTCCAGTTGTACAAGAGGACAGCACATTTTCACTACTTTTTATCCTCTCCCAAAGCTTGCTAGCAAACCATATCATAAAAGCCATTTGGACAACTGCTTGTTTAGACTCACGTCTTTATCTCCAGGTGGCTCTTTTTGACTTCATTGGTTCGAAGCTCAAATGATAAATCTAATCTGGCTTCACTGGCTGAGTAAGTATCTGTTCACACAAGTTGCTCAGGAACACAAAACATCCTACCAGGTGGCTCCCCCTTTCCACAACCCAGTGAAAATGGGTTATGGAGTGCACCCTCAGCAGGTTCGCCAAGGACACCAAACTGTGTGGTGCTGTCGACACGCTGGAGGGGAGGGATCCCATCCAGAGGGACCTTGACAGGCTGGAGAGG